>CAVLJG010000007.1:63890905-64296462 GCA_963669975.1 Acanthoscelides obtectus | reverse complement strand
AAGTAAATTTGAGCGCCTCAAAAGTACCGATGACAACCGTTTTTCGGCGTACTTTGTCTTCGTCGATACGGACCCTGCGTTACGGAGCGACGTAGCTACGATTTTTTTTCGCAAAACGAAAGACCAAAGTCTCCTGATTAAACCGACATACGACACGTTACCCGATCGCATTTTTAAACTCGGCAGATTAGAAAATTCAAAGATATGCACACATTTTTAGTTTGAAGTTTCAATTTTGGAATTTCCCCTCCAGATCCCCGATTCCTGTTAGGCGGGGTAATGTAGGTATGATCGTATTACGAAAGCGAGCGAGTGCGAGCGGAACGTCAAAAACGTGCCATTTCGGCTTCATGACTATCGCTTCATCCAATATTGGATCACGCCAAATAGAATTGTCCTTTTTTACGCGTGAAAATCACATTTTCGAAAAGATTCAAAATTTCTAAATTCCATTGTCTAAACGGACCGGACTAGATCCATTAAAATCGTAGGAATCTAGTAGTTTTTTATTTTGACAGATTGCGATGTCTACCGCCAAAGGCTGCAATTATTCTTTGACGTTCATCAGTTTATTGAAATCATCATCGGTTTATAAATACGATAAAAATATGATTGTAAGCCCCTATTCATGTTATAATTTTACAATATGGCATAAAGCTCCGCTTTTCCAACCGATTGATATAAAGCGTATGTCTGATTGCATCACCTCCGATTTCTAACCTACAATGTATGAATGTAAACATTATCGAAATCTTAATAATGAGGCTCCCGTTAATAAGGATTAATTAGAAGCTTAGAACAAGCAATCGCAGCTACAATAGTGAAAGTGTTGTGTGAAGTGTTTACAGTTTATGTGTTTCTATTGCAAACGTAAGTAGTCAGTCACTTCTATGAAGTTCAGTAAGAGTTCAGTCTTGACCCTCAGTTCAATTTGTCTAAATATGTAGACCTATTAGCTGGCTAACAGTGGCACATATTATCAAGCAGATGAAGGAATATGCAAAGCGCTGAAAAATAGCATTGATAATCATATCTACTACCAAAGTTTTCAAAATTACTAAGACTTTCACAGCCACTGCAGTTGTTTATTTTGATCTCAATGCAGAATGTATGTACTTCGATTTAGAATGTAGCTGCTTAAGGACTTGTCACTTCCAAGACTTGTCAAAACAACAGACACCATTACTTTGTCAAAAAACTATAGCACTTGATGATTTCAAATTTCTATTCTGTTTTTAAAGATGTTATTATTATATGTCTAATTTCAAGGATACTCACATCTGTCCTGTTTCTAAGACTGATCTTAATCATAGATTACAGAAAAATTCATTATTGAATCAGAGGAAACAGATTACAAAATTTGATTTTCAAGCGATACTATTACTTACTGTCCAACAACTATAGTACTTAATAATTTCAAGCTTCCGGTCTAATTTTTTGAGATGTTATTATTATATGTCATGTTTCTAATTGATTGATCATAATCATACAACATTAAAAAAAATAGAGGAAATTTTAGTTTAAAGCGATAGCACATTTTTCTCCAGATCATAAAGCGAGCATTGTTCATCTGCTTCTGTTGAATTTTTCCCAAACGAAGAACTTTACCACCAACAAACTCATAAATATTGTAAAAACCTTGTAGTAGTAGTATCTCACCTGAGTAGTATGTATAAATGGAAAATAAGTAAACAAACTTGTCATCTATCCCTTCGATTGGCAAATATTATCAAGCAGATGAAGGAATATGCAAAGCGCTGAAAAATAGCATTGATAATCATATCTACTACCAAAGTTTTCAAAATTACTAAGACTTTCACAGCCACTGCAGTTGTTTATTTGATCTAAATCGATTTAGAATGTAGCTGCTTTAAGAACTTGTGACTTCCAAGACTTGTCAAACAACAGACACCATTACTTGTCAAAATTTGTAAGATAAGTACTCTTGCACAGTATAATCGTAACTTGGTATAGACATATTTGTGATATCGCTTAGATTAAGCCTGCCAGGGGAGTGAAAGTTACCTATACGAGTACTGAACTCTACATTAAAATAATTTATGATGCCATGTGTTGTATCTAAACTATTTTTATTTTTGCAGATCACATAATTATTACATACATCCCTTAAAAGGGCCCAATTTGAAGTAACATATTATAGAGTTCAATTTTCACATTGTTGTTATTTTTACGGGTTCTTCTTTCTGGCGATGGAAAGTTCAATTGCTTCTCCCTATTATACCTAAACAATGTAGGTCTATTTTCTTTTTTCCCATCCACAAAGTGACAACTACATAAGTATGCACCAGGACCTGGTTCAACAACTGTTCTCCTGCAATAAATAGTAAAAATAAGACAAAAGTTCAATTTGAAAATATCCTATCAATATCCTATTTTTTATAAGCAAGATACACACACATTAGCGGATCGCTCAGTTACATACCTGCTTGTAAACTAACGGCCTTATTTTCAACAAAAATTGTTTTAAAACTCCACTTTAACCACTTGATACGGAAGAAGTTTTCTCAAGGTGTTTATGTTTACTTTTTTTTTTTAGTTTTACGGATTTCCTTACTATGATATTTAGGAATTAACTTTCAGAATCTTAATTTTTCCTTTCATTATGTTGTAGATGCACACATCTCACAATAGGAGTTATTGAATTTTAATTTTAAACAAAATACATTTCATTTTCCAGGTTAGAAAAAATTACCTATGACAATGACATTGACATTACAAAACAGAAAACATATACACTGAAGAAAGCATAGTCCACTGCTATCCATAGACGAACACGGTTGACATATGTCAGTGTCAAGCGCCATTTTTTTGCAAGTCGTGTTATAGCTA
This sequence comes from Acanthoscelides obtectus, assembly GCA_963669975.1. Lineage (NCBI taxonomy): Eukaryota > Metazoa > Arthropoda > Insecta > Coleoptera > Chrysomelidae > Acanthoscelides > Acanthoscelides obtectus. The sequence goes on along the minus strand of CAVLJG010000007.1, from coordinate 64,293,612 downwards.
GATTTATGCGACGATCCTCATATAAATCTAAGTCTGCTATACAATTTGCTACATGGAAGATTTTATAACGCCATGTATGGTATAAACAACAACACATGCGACGTTGCCGGCATCTCACATAAATCTGAGTCTGTTATACAATTGTATACAGGATATTTTCAATGCTATATGGAAGATACAGACAACAGATAACAGGTAAAAGGTGGTAACAGGTAACAGGTGGTAACATATAACAGATAACTTATAACAGATAAAAGATAAAATATGACAGATAACAGATACAAAGTAACAGATAGAAGAAAACAGGTAACAGATAACAAATAACTGATAACTGAAAACTAAAAAATGAAAACTGAAATCTGAAGAATGAAAAATGAAAAATGAAAAATGAAAAATGAAAAATGAAAAATTGAAAATTGAAAATCAAAATCAAAATCAAATCAAAAATCAAAAATCAAAAATCAAAAATCAAAAATCAAAAATCAAAAATCAAAAATCAAAAATCAAAAATCAAAAATCAAAAATCAAAACTCAAAAATCAAAAATCAAAAATCAAAAATCTAAATCAAAAATCAAAAATCAAAGATCAAAAAATCAAATCGAAAAATCGAAAAATCGAAAAATCGAAAAATCGAAAAATCGAAAAATCGAAAAATCGAAAAATCGAAAAATCGAAATATCGAAAAATCGAAAAATCGAAAAATCGAAAAATCGAAAAATCGAAAAATCGAAAAATCGAAAAATCGAAAAATCGAAAAATCATAGAAATCATAAAATCGAAAAATCGAAAAATCGAAAAATCGAAAAATCGAAAAATCGAAAATTAAAAATTAAAAATTAAAAATTAAAAATTAAAAATTAAAAATTAAAAATTAAAAATTAAAAATTAAAAATTAAAAATTAAAAATTAAAAATTAAAAATTAAAAATTAAAAATTAAAAATTAAAAATTAAAAATTAAAAATTAAAAATTAAAAATTAAAAATTAAAAATTAAAAATTAAAATTAAAAATTAAAAATTAAAAATTAAAAATTAAAAATTAAAAATTAAAATTAAAATTAAAAATTAAAAATTAAAGATTAAAATAGAAAAATGAAAAATGAAAACTGATAACTTATAAAAGATAACAGATACCAGATAGCAGATACCAGAAACCAGATACTAGACACCAGATACCAGACACCAGATACCAGATACCAGACACCAGATACCAGATACCAGACACCAGACACCAGATACCAGACATCGGATACCAGACATCAGATACCAGACACCAGACACCAGATACCAGACACCAGATACCAGACATCAGATACCAGACATCAGATACCAGACACCAGATACCAGACACCAGAAACCAGATACCAGACACCAGATACCAGATACCAGACACCAGAAACCAGATACCAGATACCAGATACGAGATACCAGATAATAGATACCAGATACCAGACACCAGACACCAGATACCAGATACCAGGTACCAGATACCAAACACCAGATACGAGATACCAGATACCAGATACCAGATACCAGCCACCAGATACCAGATAAAGAGATAACAGATACCAAATACCAGATACCAGACACCAGATACCAGACACCAGATACCAGACACCAGATACCAGACACCAGATACCAGACACCAGATACCAGACATCAGATACCAGACACCAGATACCAAACATCAGATACCTGATACCAGATACCAGATACCAGATACGAGATACCAGATACCAGATACCAGACACCAGACACCAGATACCAGATACCAGACACCAGAAACCAGATACCAGATAAAGAGATAACAGATACCAAATACCAGATACCAGACACCAGATACCAGATACCAGATTCCAGATACCAGATACCAGACATCAGATACCAGATACCAGATATATGATTCCAGATACCAGATACCAGACACCAGATACCAAATACGAGATGCCAGATACCAGATACCAGACACCAGACACCAGATACCAGACACCAGATACCAGACACCAGATACCAGACACCAGATACCAGATAGCAGATACCAGATGCCAGACACCAGACACCAGACACCGGATACCAGATACCAGATCCACACACCAGATACCAGATACCAGATGCCAGACACCAGATACCATATACCAGATACCAGATACCTGATACCAGACACCAGATACCAGATACCAGACACCAGATACCAGATACCAGACACCAGATACCAGACATCAGATACCAGATACCAGACACCAGACACCACACATCAGATACCAGATACCAGACGCCAGATACTAGACACCAGACACCAGATACCAGATACCAGACACCAGACACCAGATACCAGACACCAGATACCAGATACCAGACACCAGATACCAGACATCAGATACCAGACACCAGACATCAGAGACCAGATACCAGATCAAACATGTCAAAGGATAGAAAATGATTAGAGATAGGGATAAAGTATATATCGCTAGCATTGCATTAGCATACCAGCAACTGCGCTACGTGAGGTTTTAAATAAAGACATCAACGTACAATATTTGGCATAGCGTTAGCATGCCAGAAACTGCGCTAGTCGACTATATTAAGCGGTGATCGATTGTTTTAAGGAAGAGGTCACGTGACGTTAGAAATTTTGGGCGGGCGACGTCGACGCGGTTTTTCCGGTTTTTTAGGAGGTTCGCGAAACGCCCGGAAGGAAAGAGGTACCGTTTCGGAAAGTAGACGGTCGGCGCTTTACGGGCGGGCGAGAGCCGTCGCGGCGAGAGGAACGGATCGGATCGAAAACGGCCGGTAAAGTCGAAAAATCGACCGTTTTTCGGACGGTACGCGGCGTTATTTCACACTGGTTTCGCCGTTTATCGAAATATCGACTCGAGATCGGTCTCGTTCGATAGCTAAACGAGAAATACGTACCAATAAGCTAAATCTGTTCGGTTCCGCGTCTCGGTTTTTTTTCTAGAAACGTTCGAAAAAAAAGCGACAAAAATGACGAATCGCCTTGAAAACTACGATATCTCCCTTATGCCGAAGAGAAAAGGAATTTCGCGTGCCGCGTTTCGTACATCTCGGCGAGCGCTACAAATTACGCGGAGAGACGTTTTTTCGTTTACGGTACCCGTTTCGAGTAAACGAATCTCGAACGTCGTCAAGAATGACTTTTTTGCGTATAAAGCGCGCTGCTTCGCCGTATATCAGCTATCTCCTCCGAAGATAAAGGAGCTACGAACCTGACGATTTTTGCGTGCGAAAGTCCATGCTTCGGACACTCTTTTAATACTATTTTCATCATTATTATTCGTTTACGTTGAAAAGTTTCGATTTTTTAAAAATTCCTCGACAATACGCTACTTTTCGACGCGTGAAAAAGTCACCTTGTCATCCGGCTCTGTCCTCGCTTATTACTACCGTACGTGAGCGAGTAAAAATTATACAGCTATCGAAAAATAACGATAATGAGCTGACGAAACGATTCTGACCGTCAGAATTACCGTCAAATTTCGAGAAAGTAAACTTTGAGCGCCTCAAAAGTACCGATGACAACCGTTTTTCGGCGTACTTTGTCTTCGTCGATACGCACCTGCGTTACGGAGCGACGTAGCTACGATTTTTTTTCGCAAAACGAAAGACCAAAGTCTCCTGATTAAACCGACATATGACACGTTACCCGATCGCATTTTTTAAACTCGGCAGATTACAAAATTCAAAAATATGCACACATTTTTAGTTTGAAGTTTCAATTTTGAATTTCCCCTCCAGATCCCCGGATTCCTGTTAGGCGGGGTATTGTAGATACGATCGTATTACGAAAGCGAGCGAGTGCGAGCGGAACGTCAAAAACGTGCCATTTTCGGCTTTATGTTGGTCGCTTCATCCAATATTGGATCACGCCAAATAGAATTGTCCTTTTTTGCGCGTGAAAATCAACATTTTCGAAAAGATTCAAAATTTCTATATTCCATTGTCTAAACGGACCGGACTAGAGCCATTAAAATCGGATGAATCTAGTAGTTTTTTATTTTTACAGATTGCGATGTCTACCGCCAAAGGCTGCAACTATTCTTTGACGTTCATCAGTTTATTGAAATCATTATCGGTTTATAAATACGATAAAAATATGATTGTAAGCCCCTATTCATGTTATAATTTTACAATATGGCATAAAGCTCCGCTTTTCCAACCGATTGATATAAAGCGTATGTCTGATTGCATCACCTCCGATTTCTAACCTACAACGTATATGAATGTAAACATTATCGAAATCTTAATAATGAGGCTCCCGTTAATAAGGATTAATTAGAAGCTTAGAACAAGCAATCGCAGCTACAAATAGTGAAAGTGTTGTGTGAAGTGTTTACAGTGTCCGTCCAGAAGTAGATATTTCTATTGCAAACGTAAGTAGTTAATCACGTTTCATTTCAATTTATCACTTGTTGATTTAACTTGAGTTAAGGCCTCTGTTCTCTAAACTAAACTAAACAATCATTCAAAATATGTAATAGTAGTGTCGAAGTACCCAACTACAAATTTGTCAGAATTAGAAGGTCTTCTTAAATTCTTAAACAACAGTTTTTAAATATATTTGAGTCATCATACAGATTTTTGTAGAAACGATGGATACATTACATGAAATGAAGAAACTCGCAGTGTTATTTAATTGCTTTGTGACTACCACAGCTTATTTTTAGTCAAAACAACAGACACTATTACTTGTCAAAAAAGAATGACCACAGGAGTGCTTGAACTGTTCAAAAAAGACATGAATGCCTGGTTGACTAATGCTGATGAAGTTTAGAAGCATACACAAAGACCTAAATTGTAATTTTCAGTACCTAATTTGCTAGCATAGCTTCATCAGCTTTTTTCGTTTCTCTGTTCGCATAGGGACTAGGTTTGAGTTGTAAATGATCTAAATACGAAACACACATACAGAATTAGAAGATCTCCTTAAATTCTTAAATAATAGTTTTTAACTATATTTGAGAGTTATCATACAGATTTTTGTAGAAACGATGGATACATTACATGAAATGAAGAAACTCGCAGTGTTATTTAATTGCTTTGTGACTACCACAGCTTATTTTTAGTCAAAACAACAGACACTATTACTTGTCAAAAAAAATGACCACAGGAGTGCTTGAACTGTTCAAAAAAGACATGAATGCCAGGTTGACTAATGCTGATGAAGTTTAGAAGCATACACAAAGACCTAAATTGTAATTTTCAGTACCTAATTTGCTAGCATAGCTTGATGAGCTTTTTTCGTTTCTCTGTTCGTATAGGGACTAGGTTTGAGTTGTAAATGATCTAAATACAAACACACATACAGAATTAGAAGGTCTTATTAAATTCTTAAACAACAGTTTTTAACTATATTTGAGAGTCATTATACAGATTTTTGTAGAAACGATGGGTACATTACATGAAATGAAGAAACTCACAGTGTTGTTCAATTGCTTTGTGACTACCAAAGCTTATTTTTAGTCAAAACAACAAACACTATTACTTGTCAAAAAAGAATGACCACAGGAGTGCTTGAACTGTTCAAAAAAGACATGAATTCCTGGTCGACTAATGCTGATGAAGTTTAGAAGCATACGCAAAGACCTAAATTGTAATTTTCAGTACCTAATTTGCTAGCATAGCTTCATCAGCTTTTTTCGTTTCTCTGTTCGCATAGGGACTAGGTTTGAGTTGTAAATGATCTAAATACGAAACACACATACAGAATTAGAAGGTCTTATTAAATTCTTAAACAACAGTTTGTAACTATATTTGAGAGTCATCATACAGATTTTTGTAGAAACGATGGATACATTACATGAAATGAAGAAACTCACAGTGTTGTTCAATTGCTTTGTGACTACCAAAGCTTATTTTTAGTCAAAACAACAAACACTATTACTTGTCAAAAAAGAATGACCACAGGAGTGCTTGAACTGTTCAAAAAAGACATGAATGCCTGGTCGACTAATGCTGATGAAGTTTAGAAGCATACGCAAAGACCTAAATTGTAATTTTCAGTACCTAATTTGCTAGCATAGCTTCATCAGCTTTTTTCGTTTCTCTTTTCGCATAGGGACTAGGTTTGAGTTGTAAATGATCTAAATACGAAACACACAAACAAGATAGCTTTCTCAATTTTTTTCAATTCAAAATTCAACACCATACATGTTGACCTCATAGAAGTACATGTTTGTTGAATAGCTTTGAAAAAAATCAAGGGACTACCCTGTTATAGCTGCAGTACTGAACTTTACATTAAAATAATTTATGATGCCATGCTAATGACCAAATTATAATCAACAGTATGCTCCTTACTGGGAAACTATTTTTATTTCTGCAGATCACATAATTATTACATACATCCCTTAAAAGGGTCCAATTTGAAGTAACATATTATAGAGTTCAATTTTCACATTGTTGACATATTAAAAGGTTTATCAATGGTCTCTTTACGGGTTCTTCTTTCTGACAATGGAAAGTTCAATTGCTTCTCCCCTAAACAATGTAGGTCAATTTTGTTTTTTCCTATCCACAAAATGACAACTACATAAGTATGCACCAGGACCTGGTTCAACTGTTCTCCTGCAATAAGACAAAAGTTCAATTTGAATAGCAATGATATCTAAATACAGCATTTTTGATAAGCAAGATAACCACACATTAGCGGATCGCTCAGTTACATACCTGCTTGTAAACTAACGGCCTTATTTTCAACAAAAATTGTTTTTAAACTCCACTTTCACCACTTGATACGGAAGAAGTTTTCTCAAGGTGTTTATGTTTACTTTTTTGATAGTTTTACGGATTTCCTTACTATGATATTTAGGAATTAACTTTCAGAATCTTAATTTTTCCTTTCATTATGTTGTAGATGCACACATCTCACAATAGGAGTTATTGAATTTTAATTTTAAACAAAATACATTTCATTTTCCAGGTTAGAAAAAATTACCTATGACAATGACATTGACATTACAAAACAGAAAACATATACACTGAAGAAAGCATAGTCCACTGCTATCCATAGACGAACACGGTTGACATATGTCAGTGTCAAGCGCCATTTTTTTGCAAGTCGTGTTATAGCTAGATTTATGCGACGATCCTCATATAAATCTAAGTCTGCTATACAATTTGCTACATGGAAGATTTTATAACGCCATGTATGGTATTAGGGAGATATTGCAAACATCTGCCTTATTAGTGCAGACCTTATTTTGACATCTACGCATGCGCACATACAATTCTGTATCTATGAGGAATTAATAGGGATAAGGCACGTCCTTATTTAAGCTATAATAGGGGGAGCTTATTTAGGCGTTCTTATGTCACGACGATTCACGATCTAAGCAAATCGGGTGTCGTCGCAAGCCTATTTAACCTATAAATTTGTACTCTCAAAATTCAACGATTGCTGAAGCGTTTTGGTAACTATGAATATGGATAAAAAGAGAATAAGGTTCACGTATGACGACGAAATGATTTTGCTGCGTGAATTTATTGCACAAAACCCTATCCGTTCTCCTGAGAAGTGGGACTCAATCTTACAGAACTTGCGAGAGCTTACGGGAAAAGAATTTATTTTGAGAACAATAAAAAAGCATCTGAACCATCTTCTGGAGCTGTTCCTCAAAAAGGAGGTTAACAGCAAAGTCAAGTAAGTATAAGATAGCACACTGTACCTACATGTATTTTAATAACAAGAGAATGCTTAATGTAAGACTTGGTGAAACAACATTTGTGTTTGACAGGTCTGGCATAGAAGAAGTCTATAATGAAAGAGAACATATGCTCCAAGAAGCCAGCGAGTTAATGAAAGAGACCTGCTCAACTACACCAGCAAAAAAGAAAAAAGTGGAAAACAAAGCGAAAGATATGATTGAAAAGACACGCAATGAAAGAGAGGCTATGGCACTGCTGGCCTTTTCTGATGTGGATGACACTTTAATCGACCATGATTACGGTAAAATAACTATTCTAAACATTTTTTATACATATTACTATATTATCACAGTTTTAGGTGTTTGTGTTACAGTCGACGTTGACACAGAAAATAATAATAAGTCTGTACAAGATGTTGGAACTGCAAAACAGATATCTGTACAAGATGTTGGAACTGCAAAACAGATATCTGTACAAGATGTTGGAACTGCAAAACAGATATCTGTACAAGATGTTGGAACTGCAAAACAGATATCTGTACAAGATGTTGGAACTGCAAAACAGATATCAGGTAAAACAATGATTAGAATTACTGCTTGAATCTTCAGTAATAGAAACACTAAAACAGATCCACAGGTTATGGAGTATGACCAGTAAATAAAACCAGTGCTCGATATAAAATGTGTAGGTACTTATGTTATATACTTTGATAAAAGCCAGTGCAATGACTAACCTGTCAGTGAACTTCTTTTGTTTAGCACTGCGGTTTTATTTACAGGCCAGACTAACCAAATAGTGGATCCAGATGACTACAGCGTATATAGCATTGCCATGGCATCCCATTCAGAGGGCTACTACTAGATTAAGTAGTTTCTAGTATGTTATACATTACCTATAAAACAGAAAGCTCAAAACTACCTCTTACATTTCATGTTCAAGATTAAATACATTTGTTTATTGTTGCTGTTACTTACTTTTCGATCATTACAGCCCCCCGTACCAAAAGGATGAACAAAAGTAAAACATTGAGAAAAAATGGCCTTGATTACCTACGAGAAAAAGCGGAAATATCACGAGAAATAAGATCTGCAGAACTCAAGTTAGAAGAACAAAAAATGGATAATGAAAAAGAAAAAATTGCAAATGACAAAGCAAGACTTGCCTTGGAGTCTAAAAGGCTTGAGGCAGAAATTCAAGAAAAAAAACATAGGATAGAGTTAGAACAAAAGAAATCTGAGCAAGATGTCGCTGAAAGAAAAAACTTGAGTGACCTCATCAAAACACAACAAAAGCTTATTGAAGCATTACTGACAAAACTTGATAATAGATAATTTGCCATTAAAAAAATAATATACTGGCCTTATATTGAAATAATAATGTTGATGCTAAGGATGGTGAGCACAAACCAAGTTTGTTGCCGAAAATATATGAAATTGATTCTGCAACTGGTTCCATGTATGAACATAGTAAAACTGTGTAACTTCAGGATCAAACATATTTCATCCACAACTCCTGAAGAAGTTGATTTCATATATTTTCAGCAACATACTAATTTAGTTTTGAAATCTCTTATTGGGTGCTTGCTGCCCTTATGGTTGTAAAATAAATAAACATACATTCCAAACAAGCTTTATTGGTCTTACAAGTCTATAAAAAATTACAAATTATCATCAAGCGTTACAAGTTAGAAACAACCCAAAATTTAGATGTAAAAGATGGCTAGCGCCATCTAAATTTGCGCTAGAGATAGTTTCTTTGCAAGTTTCGTCAATGACGACGCAGGCAAAGCAGAAACCCCTTACGATTTCTGGTCGCTGACTCAGATGAATTGTACAGAGTACAGATACCCCGGTACCAACCAACAGTAGCCGGCCACCAGAGTCGTAACGCAAGGCGTTCACAGGACAAACTAACAATAGCATTTTCTGCAGAACATGCAATAATATAGTCTGATATACTCGTTTGCTTTCCATTGCAAAGAAACTAGTTCTAGCGAAATTTAGATGGCGCGAGCCATCTTTTACATTTACCGTCTTCCCGCTATTTGATAGACCACATTCGCTTGTTTACTTTCCATTTGTCCGCCTTCACGGCTGGACCTGATACAGACCTATACCATACTGATGAGGGCTAAAGAGCCCGAAACAGCGCTGTCTGCGGTTGGTCTTGGCTGCGGCGATGGAAAGCAAACGAGTATTTCAAACCCAAAATGTCCTCTATTTATCAGTGGCCTATGTAGGTCTCAAGTGAAGGTGGATTTGTATTGAAATACATAGCAGTCTGACTACTATACAGGCATGTATGGCAGTTAGTAAGTAGTACAGCCACCTTGTATAAAGCATCAACGTCTTGAAGTAGCATTTTTTGGTTTTTTGAAAAATCTACAAAGGCAAATTCTGATATGACTTTCTGAAAACCCCATTCTACTGCTATCCTTAGAACTTTCATAGCAGAATTGAAACTCTGCTGATGGGCAGGTAAATCTTCCATTCTGCCATGAAATGGGGTAAATAGCACATCACTCAGCCCATATCCTTGATCACCAAATAAAACAAATCGTCTTGTGTCAAAACATGTCTTTTGCACTAATTCTTCAGAGATACCTGACTCCCTAAATATTCTGGCATCATGCCTTCTTCCCGGATATGCGCCTTTCAAACTAACAATAATTCCATCAGGACAAATTATTGATTGGAATTTTATGCAGTGATACCTTTTGTGTCCTGAATAATACTCTTCTTGATTTTCAGAGGGTCGACAAATTTTCCTTGCTGTACCATCGATGAAACCCCAACAATTATTCATAGGTGCTCCTTTATTATGAATAGCCTACAAAAAGCACATTTCAGCATTTTATGAACCAACCATCACTTCAACTATATTACACAATACAATACCTGTGCATAATACTCCAACTTCTCCCTATTAAACCACTGCAATGAATTCAAATTGTTGAGAAGTACAGCATGCTCCTCCATAATCACACTTATCAATTTATTTATGATTTGTGACAAAGACTGAGTTGACAAGTGGAACATAGGGACCATATCACACAATCTGTTTGGATATGCCAGCCGTCTTAGTAGAATGCACAATGCTGTTAAACCTGAAAGAAGATAAATGGAACTTATACTGTGGTTTTCATGTTGATAGAATTCCAGCCTCTGGCAAGTGTTGTTTGAGTCAGAGGATGGAGTTCGATTGAAATGATGAACATATAGCAATAAATATTTAAACAAAATCATACCATCCACTTTATTACGTGTGATAGTGACAATTTCTGAAGGTATTCGTAAAACAGCCATCAGCCTATGAAGGTCAGACCTCTCAAATCGAAAATTTAGTCTTATTACTTCATCTGGCAAGTTTTCCAAGTTGAATTGTGCTGTATGAGTAATGCCTCTATCAATAAATATATTATGGAGGATGATATGTTCTATTTCCTCCTCATCTGCTCCTGCCAATATAACTGCTTCCAATTCAGCTTCCATTTTACAATCTCACTTCTCACACCTTTGGTAGAATTTCAACTACGAACCACCTATATTATGCAAGCAAAAACTGGAAGGAAAAGTGAGGTTAAGATAAACACCATCAAAGCGAACTGTCAAAATACGTTACATGTGCAATATCTCTAATTCCACTGTACTTATTTAGGTTCACCTAAATAATGCATACCCTTATTTAGGTCCATATGCAATATCTCTCTATTAACAACAACACATGCGACGTTGCCGGCATCTCACATAAATCTGAGTCTGTTATACAATTGTATACAGGATATTTTCAATGCTATATGGAAGATAATAGACAACAGATAACAGGTAAAAGGTGGTAACAGGTAACAGGTGGTAACATATAACAGATAACAGATAACTTATAACAGATAAAAGATAAAATATGACAGATAACAGATAAAAAGTAACAGATAGAAGAAAACAGGTAACAGACAACAAATAACTGATAACTGAAAACTAAAAAATGAAAACTGAAATCTGAAGAATGAAAAATGAAAAATGAAAAATGAAAAATTGAAAATTAAAAATCAAAAATCAAAAATCAAAAATCAAAAATCAAAAATCAAAAATCAAAAATCAAAAATCAAAAATCAAAAATCAAAAATCTAAAATCAAAAATCAAAAATCAAAAATCAAAAATCTAAATCAAAAATCAAAGATCAAAGATCAAAAATCAAAAATCAAAAATCAAAAATCAAAAATCAAAAATCAAAAAATCAAATCGAAAAATCGAAAAATCGAAAAATCGAAAAATCGAAAAATCGAAAAATCGAAAAATCGAAAAATCGAAAAATCGAAAAATCGAAAAATCGAAAAATCGAAAAATCGAAAAATCGAAAAATCGAAAAATCGAAAAATCGAAAAATCGAAAAATCGAAAAATCGAAAAATCGAAAATTAAAAATTAAAAATTAAAAATTAAAAATTAAAAATTAAAAATTAAAAATTAAAAATTAAAAATCAAAAATCAAAATCAAAAATCAAAAATCAAAAAATCAAATCGAAAAATCGAAAAATCGAAAAATCGAAAAATCGAAAAATCGAAAAATCGAAAAATCGAAAAATCGAAAAATCGAAAAATCGAAAAATCGAAAAATCGAAAAATCGAAAAATCGAAAAATCGAAAAATCGAAAAATCGAAAAATCGAAAAATCGAAAAATCGAAAAATTAAAAATTAAAAATTGAAAATTGAAAATTAAAAATTGAAAATTAAAAATTAAAAATTAAAAATTAAAAATTAAAAATTAAAAATTAAAAATTAAAAATTAAAAATTAAAAATTAAAAATTAAAAATTAAAAATTAAAAATTAAAAATTAAAAATTAAAAATTAAAAATTAAAAATTAAAAATTAAAAATTAAAATAGAAAAATTAAAAATGAAAAATTAAAAATTAAAATAGAAAAATGAAAAATGAAAACTGATAACTTATAAAAGATAACAGATACCAGAAACCAGATACTAGACACCAGATACCAGACACCAGATACCAGATACCAGACACCAGACACCAGATACCAGACATCAGATACCAGAAACCAGATACCAGATACGAGATACCAGATACCAGATACCAGACACCAGACACCAGACACCAGATACCAGACATCAGATACCAGACACCAGATACCAGACACCAGATACGAGATACCAGATACCAGACACCAGATACCAGACATCAGATACCAGACACCAGATACCAGATACCAAACATCAGATACCTGATACCAGATACCAGATACCAAACATCAGATACCTGATACCAGACACCAGATACCAGATACCAGACACCAGAAACCAGATACCAGATAAAGAGATAACAGATACCAAATACCAGATACCAGATACCAGATACCAGACACCAGATACCAGATTCCAGATACCAGATACCAGACACCAGATACCAGACACCAGATAGCAGATACCAGATGCCAGACACCAGGCACCAGACACCGGATACCAGATACCAGATCCACACACCAGATACCAGATACCAGATGCCAGACACCAGATACCATATACCAGATACCAGATACCTGATACCAGACATCAGATACCAGACACCAGATACCAGATACCAGATGCCAGACACCAGATACCAGATACCAGACACCAGATACCAGATACCAGACACCAGATACCAGACATCAGATACCAGATACCAGACACCAGACACCACACATCAGATACCAGATACCAGACGCCAGATACTAGACACCAGACACCAGATACCAGATACCAGACACCAGACACCAGATACCAGATACCAGACACCAGATACCAGACACCAGACATCAGAGACCAGATACCAGATCAAACATGTCAAAGGATAGAAAATGATTAGAGATAGGGATAAAGTATATATCGCTAGCATTGCATTAGCATACCAGCAACTGCGCTACGTGAGGTTTTAAATAAAGACATCAACGTACAATATTTGGCATAGCGTTAGCATGCCAGAAACTGCGCTAGTCGATAATATTAAGCGGTGATCTTTTGTTCGATTTGGTAGTGATTGGTATAATTGGTAGTGGTTCGGAAATTGTCGTATGACGTCGACGCGGTTTTTCCGTTTTTTTTCCCGGTTCGCGAAACGTTCGGAGGGAAAGAGGTACCGTTTCGGAAAGTAGAAACTCGGCGCTTTACCGGGAAGCGAGAGCCGTCGCGGTGAGAGGAACGGATCGGATCGAAAACGGCCGGTAAAGTCGAAAAAACCGGTAGATTTTCGTTCTGTCCGACGTTCAACATAGGTTTCCGCCGAAGATAAAGGAGCTGCGAACCTGGCGATTTTTGCGCGAGAAAGCCCCGGCTTCGGGCTCAAAGATAGCGGCTTTCTTTTTTTTTCTTTATGCCGTTTCGTTCGAAAATTTCGATTTTTTTGATTTCCTCGACTACGCGCTACTTTCCGATTTTTCCGGTTTTTTTCCGGGTTCGCGGAACGTTCGGAAGGAAAACGATACCGTTTCGGAAACTAGAAACTCGGCGCTTTACGGTGGAGCGAGAGTTGTCGCGGTAGGAGGAACGAACGCGATCAAAAATGGCCGGTAAAGTTGAAAAATCGGTAGATTTTCGTGCCGTTCGACGCGCTTTTTCTATCTCCTCCGAAGATAAAGGAGCTACGAACCTGACGATTTTTGCATGAGAAAGCCCGGACATCGGACTCAAAGATAGCGTCTTTTTTTTTCCTTTATCCCTTGTCGGTCGAAAGTTTCGATTTTTTAAAAATTGCCCGACAACACGCTACTTTTCGACGCGCGAAAAAGTCACTTTGTCATCCGGCTCTGTCCTCGCCTATTACTACCGTACGTGGGCGAGTAAAAATTATACAGCTATCGAAATATAACGATAATGAGCTGAGGAAACGATTCTGACCGTTAGAATTACCGTCAAATTTCGAAAAAGTAAACTTTGAGCGCCTCAAAAGTACCGATGACAGCCGTTTTTCGGCGTACTTTGTCTTCGTCGATACGGACCTGCGTTACGGAGCGACGTAGCTACGATTTTTTTTCGCAAAACGAAAGACCAAAGTCTCCTGATTAAACCGACATATGACACGTTACCCGATCGCATTTTTTAAACTCGGCAGATTAGAAAATTCAAAGATATGCAGATATTTTTAGTTTGAAGTTTCAATTTTGAATTTCCCCTCCAGATCCCCAGATTCCTGTTAGGCGGGGTAATGTAGGTATAATCGTATTACGAAAGCGAGCGAGTGCGAGCGGAACGTCCGAAACGTGCCATTTTCGGCTTTATGTTGGTCGCTTCATCGAATATTGGATCACGCCAAATAGAATTGTCCTTTTTTACGCGTGAAAATCAACATTTTCGAAAAGATTCAAAATTTCTATATTTCATAGTCTAAACGGACCGGACTATAGCCATTATTATAATGATAATCAAGTATGCCTTGGCAACGATGTAATTTTACCGGCAGCTAAGCATTTAGGCTTTGACGTTTAGCGATTTGTTTACAAAAGTCATCATCACTTTCAATACGATAAATATGATTGTAAACCCTAATGAGTGGCATAATTTTAGATGAACGTTTATATGGATCCATCCTAAAAAGGCAACAAGTCCACAATATAGCAAAACTTTGTGCTTATAGCAGTGTGTCTTGCAAGTGTCTAGTGGTGCAGAGTGTTTTTCGGTTCAGACGACGTACCGCAGTGTATCTATAGATAATTTAGTTCATCTTTCAAGACGTTTGAGAGCGGTTTAAAAGGTAGCCTTATTAATCGTCAGCAAATTTAAATGAGGTAAACAATTTTCATTCCTGTCTTTTACCCCCAACTATGTAGTGGAATCGGGTGTGACGGTTAGCAATTTGTAGAAGTCATCGTCAGCTTAAATACGACAAATATGATTGTAAGACCTAATTAGTGCCAAAGATCAATTCCTGAAGAGATCAGAAATCCACAACATAGCAAGACTTTGTGCTTATAGCATAATATAATAACAAATAACAACAGTCTAGTGATACCCGGTGCCGAGTGTTTACAGGTTCAGACGAAGTGCCTCAGTGTATATCTATCGTGATAATGTATTTCATCCTTGAAGAAGTTTGAGAGGTACCCTTATTAATGGTCAGCAGATTTAAATAAGGTAAAATAATTTTCATTCCTGTCAAATCATAAAACATTTACACTGAAGAAAGAGCGTGCTATCCTTAGGCGAACACGGTTCACATATGTCAAGTGTCAAGCGCCATTTTTTGTAAGTGCGGTAGCTAGACATGCGACGTTGCCGGATCCTCACATAAATCGGAGTTTGTCATACAATTTTATAGAGGGCATTAATGCTATATCGAAGATTTTATAATGCCATTGTGTGTTATTTATGGTGACACATGCGACGTTGCCGGCTCCTCACATAAATCTGAGTTTGTCATACAATTTTATAGAGGGCATTAATGCTATATCGAAGATTTTATAAGGCCATTGTGTGCTATTGATGGTGACACATGCGACGTTGCCGGCTCCTCACATAAATCTGAGTTTGTCATAAAATTTTATAGAGGGCATTAATGCTATATCGAAGATTTTATAATGCCATTGTGTGTTATTTATGGTGACACATGCGACGTTACCGGCTCCTCACATAAATCTAAGTTTGTCATACAATTTTATAAGTAGAGGGCATTAATGCTATATCGAAGATTTTATAATGCCATTGTGTGCTATTAATGGTGACACATGCGACATTGAAAAATGAAAAATGAATGAATAATGAAAAATGCAAAATGAAAAATGAAATATGAAAAATGAAATATGAAGAATGAAAAATGAAAAACGAAAAATGAAAAATGAAAAACGAAAAACGAAAAACGAAAAACGGAAAACGGACAACGGAAAACGAAAAATGAAAACTCATAAAAGATGACAGGTACCAGATCCCAGATACCAGATACCAGAAACCAGATACCAGATACCAGACACCAGATACCAGACATCAGACACCGGATACCAGATACCAGACACCAGATACCAGATACCAGAAACCAGATAGCAGATCCACATACCAGATACTAGATACCAGATATTAGACACCGGATACCAGATACCAGAAACCAGATACCAGATCCAGATACCAGATACCAGACACCAGATACCAGATACCAGATACTAGATACCAGACACCAAATACCAGATACCAGATAGCAGATACCAGAAACGAGATACCAGATACCAGACACCAGATACCAGATAAAAAGATAACAGATACCAAATACCAAATACTAGATACCAGATACCACACACCAGACACCAGATACCAGACACCACATACGAGATACCAGATACCAGATACCAGACACCAGATACCAGATACCAGACACCAGATACCAGATACCAGATACCAGACACCAGATATCAGATACCAGATACCAGATACTAGACACCAGATACCAGATACCAGATACCAGATCCACATACCAGATACCAGACACCAGATACCAGATACTAGATACCAGACACCAGATACCAGACACCAGACACTAGGCACCAGATACCAGATACCAGACGCCAGATACCAGACACCAGATAGCAGATACCAGAAACGAGATACCAGATACCAGATAAAGAGATAATAGATACCAAATACCAGATACCAGACACCAGATACCAGACACCACATACGAGATACCAGATACCAGACACCAGATACCAGATACCAGATACCAGACACCAGATACCAGACACCAGATACCAGATACCAGATACCAGAAACCAGACACCGGATACCAGACACCAGATATCAGATACCAAATACCAAGTACCAGATACCAGATACCAGATACCTGATACCTGATACCAGACACCAGATACCAGACACCAGACACTAGATACCAGATACCAGATACCAGATACCAGTTACCAGATACCTGATACCAGACACCAGATACCAGATACCAAACACCAGACATCAGACACCAGACACCAGATACCAGACACCAGACAACAGACACCAGACACCAGATCCCAGACACCAGATACCAGATACCACACACCAGATACCAGATACTAGACACCAGATATCAGATACCAGACACCAGATACCAGATAAAGAGATAACAGATACCAAATACCAGATACCAGACACCAGATACCAGACACCAGATACCAGACACCAGACACCAGATACCAGATACCAGACATCAGATACCAGATACCAGACACCGGATACCAGATACCAGATACCAGACACCAGATACCAGATACCAGATACCAGATACCAGATACCTGATACCAGATACCTGATACCAGATACCAGATAAAGAGATAACAGATACCAAATACCAGATACCAGATACCAGACACCAGATACCAGATACCAGACACCAGATACCAGATACTAGACATCAGACACCGGATACCAGATACCAGATGCCAGACACCAGACACCAGATACCAAATACCAGATACCAGATACCTGATACCAGATACCAGATACCAGATCAAAGATGCCAAAGGATAAAAAATGATTAGAGATAGGGATAAAGTTATCGCTAGCATTGCATTAGCATACCAGCAACTGCGCTACGTGAGGTTTTAAATAAAGACATCAACGTGCAATATTTTGCATAGCGTTAGCGTGCCAGCAACTGCGCTAGTTGCCTGTATTATCTAGTGACCTACTGTTTTTTTCCAAGCATAGACTCTTGCCAAAACGAACATCAGAAAATAAATGTTTAGACCTTAATGCGACCTTTGGTAATACATTGCATGTACTAGAGGACTTGATTCGATTCGATAAACGTGAGGCAGACTATGACAGATGGACAAGTATTGTGAAAACAAATCATTTCCAAGCCTAGGTTTACATGATTTCTTATTTAAACCTTTAATTCTTCTTGACAGAATTTGGTAACACTGAGAAAGAATTTGTATCAGAACTCGTAATAAGTTCCACTAGTTTTCCTGTAAGACTCAAGTGAATCTATTCACAAAAGTAATGTAATCCCACCTACCTTGAATACACCCCCAAATTGTACCTCTTCAACCTCCCCTTCAGCCTGATCGACCAATAGCGTGCCGTTCAGGGCGCAGCCAAACACCGGACACGCCTGCGCACCACATATCCGCCCTTCTTCATCCCGGTCGAACAAGAGATCCAGTTGGCTGTTGTATTCCGGCGGCGCTGAGTAGGTGGCGTTAGCGCAGACAAGGCTGGGCGAGATGCCAGATGGCAGCGTGACGTTGGAAGACAGGCAGTCCTGGAGGGCAAATAATTATGTTTTTCTAGGATTATACAAAGTGAAAAATAAATGCCACCTAAGAGTAGTTACGTTAATCGCGGTACTACCGACCTCATCGTAAGGCAACAAGAAATGACAGTTTCCTGGCAACTTTGAACGACAGCGCCGTGCCAGGTAAGCCTAGATGTTTCTTTATACAACGGATTTGAACAAACTGAAAGTGGCAATTTCCTTTAGCAATAAACAAAGTTGTGTGAATTTATTTAGCTCATGCAAGAAGCTAAGGACATGGGCTGCTTGCAAGCACGTTAAGTTTATCACAATAGATGACAGATAGCTTCCAAATTGCAAGTTGTGTTTTTAAATTGAGCGGCGCCGCTGGCTAACTTTGAAAAAGAAATTTCTAACTTCCAAAATGTGTACTGTATGGAGTTACTTGAGAGGCTCAGTGAAAAAATATCGGAATACCGTAAATAGAACATATCTGAAAACAGTTGTTAGCAAGAGCAAATTAGACTGTTATTGCTTTTTAAGGGTAAAAAGGCCATCAGAATGAACAGTACTT
This sequence comes from Acanthoscelides obtectus, assembly GCA_963669975.1. Lineage (NCBI taxonomy): Eukaryota > Metazoa > Arthropoda > Insecta > Coleoptera > Chrysomelidae > Acanthoscelides > Acanthoscelides obtectus. The sequence goes on along the minus strand of CAVLJG010000007.1, from coordinate 64,274,170 downwards.
ACATCAGATACGTATGTAACATTATCATAAATATATCCTCCAGTCCTCAGATGAATTGTAGACGTTATGAGAATTGCAGAGTATATGGAGCCAATAATGAGGCCGAAATCATGCGATCCCTGAAAAAAATATATACCTATAATCAAAAGTAGTGTATGCTTAATATCTTGAATTCGTGCTTCAAGAGCCTGTACAGTAGGTAGTAGTAAGTATTTTGGCATCCTAAAGAAAATCGCGAACGTCTTATATGTTTAGGCAGGCCAATTCCCTACACCAAGCAAAGCGGTAAATGGCTTATGCGGTGTTCCCACAGAGCTTGGCACGTTAGCGTGATCCTCGCATTAATGAATTGCGTGAGTCTGCCTTTGACGTTATTGGGAGAGGGGAAAGTCCTCGACGGCTAACGCTCGGCATCAAACACGTTTGATTTTCAGGCAAGGCAGTCGAGAGCGGGGCAGATCTTAGTGATCGTATTTGACTTCGGAATGCGCGATGAAATACCTTAAACATTGGTAGCACACTTTTAAGACCCTCATCGTTTAGTTTAGTGGCTGCCAAAATGTGTTCGCCAGAATTTCTTGTTCGAAGTATTCACTTTTTGACCTAATCAATGTTTTCTTACTATTTTTGTTTCTGTCCACGTAAGTCTCTTAACCTTTTCGCTAACATACCACTGACATCTGTACTCAAAACTGCACAACTATTAACCAAATATTCCTCCATGTTCGGCTTCAAGATATAAACCGGATCGAGATCGCGTGAACCTTCCATAACTCTCAGCTGGTTCACTTTCCACCCTCCACTAAGGGCAAGCGTCACGACAGGGAAGGCGAAACTGTGCTGCGCTGGTGTCTTTTCTGAAGGAGTAGGACTGCGCAAAGCGCCATCTTTCACCAGAATCGACCACTGCGGGAGTGCATAGTTGCTATTAGTTGGAACTGTTAAAGATCTCAGTTCACGTCTAATAGCCCAGTCCGCACGTGACCGGTCAACTTGGGATTGAATAAACAAAGCATAATGTTTTCGTCCGTCCACCAAAAGACAGCTATTTCGTGCTTCTTGGCAACGCATAAGCATGGTCTAGGCTTGGTCTATCGTTTCTGGGACAATGAACGAAAGCATCGCAACTATCCTCTATCCAGCAGGTGTGGTAAATCGAAATAGGACAGCGCAAAGCGCCATCACCAGAATCGACTACTGCGAGAGTTCTTAGCTGCTATTACAGTTCACGTTTAATAGCCCAGTCACCACGTGACCGCTAGATGGCTGACGATTTTGGTGATAAATAGCGCTTTGCACTGCCTCATTTCGATAGAGAGTACCTTCTGGATAAAGGATAGTTGCGATGCTTTCGTTCGCTGTCCCAGAGACCATGCTGATGAGTAGCCAAGAAGCACGAAACAGCTGTCCATGGTTGGATGGACGAAGGCGTCATGTTGAATCCGAAGGAGGTATTCTTAATACTTTTCCTATGACTGTTATATTCTACATTATATTTTTTTTTAAAAGATGCATTCTTGGTGAATTTTATACATTTTTTCTACAATCGGAACCTGCTAACAAGTAATAGTACAGCTCTGAAGTTGTGTGGATATTTCACTTTTAATGTAAATTTAGGGTGGAGAGCACCAATTAAGAGGTTTCATAACCAAGTTTGTTGCTGTAAATATATGATATTCATGGTAAAATTGGTTTCATATAGAATGCGCTAGAAGTATGTAGCAGTATTAAGAATATTATTCTGTAACGCCCTCGTATGACTGAAACTCCGCGAGACATCCTTGTAAATTGACCAGAAGATTCGACATGAGTCCAGAAACGTCGAAGCTTAGGCAACCACATAGAGCTTCGGTTGACGTTTGAGTGCGTTCGGCTTCATCGATATGAATCTAGTGTCATCTAGTCCCAATGCTTCCAGGTCTGGTGAAATTTCACTAGATCTAGTAATTTTTGAACAAGTTTAGTGATAGTAACTTTTGTTAAATGTCATATTTCTAGTGATTTATCGGAAGGTTTGTGGCAAACAAAAAAAATTGAAAAATACACTGAAAAAATATAGAAATGTATCCAAAAGTTGGTAAGAAGCGTATACAATTATATGCATCGCAGTTTTAAAAGACTTTCGGAATTTCAAGAATTTCAAACATATTTTTTTTTATATCGAAGTAGCCGTGTAGGCAGAAGCCTAAATGCCGGAACACCGCGCTGCTATGATGATCCCAAAGAAATTTTGTTAATACGATTTTTGAACTGCCTAAGGTTACTAGAACTGGGAAAAGCTTCCTCTTGTAGATTGTTCCACAATCTCGACACCCTCGGGACAAAGGAGCGGTCGTATCGGCCAGTTCTGGATGTAAGAAGTTCGACACGGTTAGGATGGGACGCCAAAGTCAGGCGGATCTGCCTGGCAGGCACATCGCGCGGCGGCATCATGGAAGGGAGCTCTGAGGAGCAAAGCCCGTTGGTGTAGCGGTAGAAAAGAGCTAGATCGCTGACGGCCCGCCGGTGCGAAAGTGTCCCGAGACTGTCTGTTAGAGAAGAGTCATCGATCAGTCGGACCGCCCTGCTCTGGACAGCATCGAGCATGGACTATGTAGTCGGGGCGGCAGCACCCCAAACGTCTGAGCAATACTCGAGGATAGGCCTTATCTGGGCCCTGTATAGAGTGAGAAGATCATGCGGAGAAAAGTACTTCTTAGTCCTAAACAAATAGCCTAGCTGTTTCTCAGCAGCTGCTGCTATTGACGAGATGTGCTCGTGCCAGATCAGGTCCTCGGTGATCTGGACTCCGACCAGCCGAAAGGAATGGCTCTTTGGCAGAACTCGGCCATCCATCGAAACTGGATGAGCGCTAGGACGCTTTTTGTTCGTCAAAGTACAGTACTGCGTTTTGGAAGCATTGAAATGTACAAGATTGTTGCGTCCCCAAGCAGTGATAGGCTCCAGGTCTCTTGTCAGAGAGGAAGTCTTCGCTAGTCTTCTTCTTTCCAGCTCAGCGGCAGAGATCGGCTTGTCACTCTGAATTTCTGCATGTAGAGTGCTGTCATCAGCGAAGCTGTCGGGGCCAAGACCGATCCCTGGGGAACTCCCGCGTTGACGTTGTGGGATGAAGAGGAGAACCCGTCAATTACAACGGATGTCTTGCGGCCAGAGATAATGTCAGCCACCCATCTGCAAAGCTATTCTGGAAGGCCATAGGATTGAAGTTTACTTAAGAGGGCAGCGTGCCATAGCTGATCGAACGCTTTCGTGATGTCAAGAGCAACGACAATAACCTCACCATAAGACTGGATGAGTTAACTCCACAATTGCGTAACGTAGGCTAGGAGGTCCCCTATGGATCGTTGGTGCCGGAAACCATACTGCCTGTCGCTAATCAAGCTGTGACTTTCGAGGTAGTCCAGAAGCTCGCGATTTATGCACCTCTCCATCACCTTACTTATAACGGAAAGCAGAGCTATAGGCCTGTAGTTGTAAGGGTCGGTCTTGGATCCTTTTTTTGGGGTGGGTTGGACATGAGCAAATTTCCAGTTTTCTGGCAAGGTGCCGGATTCATAAGATATCTGGAAGAGACGCGAAAGAACTGGAGCAAGCTCCGCTGCACACCTCTTCAGTACAATGGCAGCAATCAAGTCCGGATCAGAAGGTTTGTTGATGTCGAGCGACAAGAGCACTCGTCTTACGGTCTTATGCCTGAATGTTACCTCCCGCATAGTGTACCCTTTGAATTGACGTCACTTCGGCGTTTGGGGGGGACGTCCATGGTGGAGTTGGCAACAAAGATCTTGGATAGCACTTCCGCCTTGGCCTTTGAGTCGAATACAATAGTTCCATCCTGACATGTAAGTGGTGGAAGGCAACTGTGTGAGAAGTTCTTTTCAATCTGCTTGGCCAGCGTCCGGAACGACCGACTCCCATTGCGCTGCGACATTACCCTGTGCCTAACTTTTATATCGTGCTGGTTTTTGGCATTGCGAACCTCTTCGTTATATTTGTTTCTGGACTCGACGTCGGCTTGTCTGTTCTCTACAGTGAGGTTTTGTAAGAAGGTTCTGTGCGCCTTGATCTTCTGCTGCTTTTAACATCAAATCCCATAAATTATTGTATTCATCACAGACCAGGTGGCTGTCACTGATTTCCGCTGAAGTAGAATTATTGAGCAATATTATGCTCTAGAGAATTATTTTAGAATTGAAACATTAGATGAAGCTTCACTAGCAGCAGAAATCCATAACATGCTTAATAATAAATTAAATAAACTATATCTTCTTTTTTGCAATTTATATTACCGACTTTTCCGGATATGAATTTGGAATTCCAGTCTGAAACCCCCAAGTCTACCCCCGGATTAATGACTCGTGTAAATTTTTATTAAGCTTTTTCATAAAATCTGAATATTTAAGAAATACAGATATAGTTAATGCTCAATGTCGAAATCCAGAACATTTTCTTCCAATGGAAAAAAATTACTTGGGTCCAAAAGTATTGGAAGACATGAATAATCCTTTTTTTTACCGAAAATACCAAACATAATTTCAGATTGAAATGTCTGGATTGAAGCGGTAAGCCAAATATGGAAGCGATTCCCCTTTAATTCCCGAGAAGTACAGATTCTCAAACTAATAACTTTTCTGCACCCATCAAATGTATCATCAACTGAAAGCATAGGACCTCTGGCTAGTAGGTTTCCAAATATAGTTAAAAACATTAACAATTTATATAAAGGATTTAGGCGATTGAAGTTTCCTGAATGTGATTTTTCGCTTGGTGAAATTCAATTCTGGAAAAACATAAGCAATATCAAAAAAGGGGATGATAGTCTCGCATACCCAGAGCTTGCCAATTTTGTTCAAATTTTATTTACATTATCACACACAGTAGCGCAAGTGTGGAGAGATTATTTTTTACAATTATTTAAACAAAACCGAATTGCCTAATCGACTGGCTGCTACGACAATAAGTCGAATTTTGCACAGCAAAAAACTAATTAATGCCGAGGATAAAAGCTGCTTCAATTTTCCAATTTCAATGGACATTATGAAAAAACATGATAATAATATGTACTCGTAAGAATGATATTCTTATTAAATTTGTTTATTTTAAGGTAGTTTTTAATTAGTTATGCTTAATTTCGTTTTTATTGTGACGTCTTTAAGCTTTGAAATATATTTGGTGTTTTGTTACTTTTGTCTGATGGTTTTGTATTTGTGGCTTCTTTTAAGAGTCTGTTCAAATTTACGTTTGGTTGTTTGTTTTAAGTGTTTTAAGAATCTTTTTACATAATAATATGTACTCGAAAGAAAGTCATTCTTTTTTAAATGCGTTTAGGTTAATGTAGTTTTAAGTAAGTTTATTTAATTTCATGTTAATTGTTACGTTTTTAAGCTTTCATTTTTATTTAGTTTTTTTTATTTTTTTTATTCAGTTTTATTACTTTTGTCTGTTTATATTTATGGTTTATTTTAAGTGTCTGTTCTAATCTACGTTTTTGTTTTTAAAAGTAGAGCCTTAGAAATTAAAAAAAAATTATTACTTACCTCTATATATAAAAAAATATATAAATAAAAAATCTAGTGATTTTTTATTCAGTCTATGATTTTTTATTCAATCTAGTGATTTTTTAGTAAAATTTCTAGTGATTTTTATTTTTTTAACCTGGTAACATTGTCTAGACCACTTCCATGAATGTTCGTAACTCGGCACGGAACAAATATAGGCAGAAATGGCGAAGGAAAAGGGTCAATGGGTAGCGTCCGATGAGTCACAAGTAACATGCCCAAATAACAATTATCACTCCTATTAGAGTTGCAAGAACGATTATACAGTCTTCCTTACACCGCATTGTATGCTGTAAGAACATTGGCAACACGCTCTTAGAACAGCTATACAAGCGAAATGGGCACACCTAATAGGACACTTCAGTCATTTAAGAGGTTGTATAAGGGCTGCAGGTAACAGTTATACAACAAAAGTGTAAACCTCTTGCAGCGGCTATAGAACATTTGCATCGGTGCAAGATTCAGTTTTTTGTCTATACAACTATTCTGTTACATGACTCTACTTTATTGCAACCAAACTATTTCTTATGTATTTTATAGGCGATAACTAACACATTACAGTCATCTTGTTCACTTACATATCGGCCATTGTGAATTTCATACACAGGTATATGATAAACTTCTACACGGTGATATAGGGCTATTGAATTACTTGCGCACCAAATTTCATTGTGATTATCGTGCAAAATAGTTACGTAATTTGTACGGGCTTCGTATTTCATATTTTAATAATGATCAAAGGTATGTTTAGATTTTTAAGATGAAAAACTGAACTTACCTGCGTTAAATCTTCCACAAATCCTATATTTAGACACAATTACACTAATGTTTATCACTTATATCTGTAATGTCGAACTGAACATAATTAATTAATTTTCAATAGAGGAACATATTTTTGCCCAATATGGCGGGTGGTTATGTACGTAGTCATGCCATAAGTTCTGTCCCTCGTTTTCAAACAAGTGTAGACCTGTTAATACTTGTCCGATTGTTTACATTGTGGTGTCAGTTGATTAAGCGCTTTTCGGGTAATTACATATACCTCAGTTTGTATTGATCTCTCGAAGCATAACGATGGAGTGGGGCAAGGCAGAGAACCGTATTGCAGTGATAGCTTTACATAAGTGTAATCACAGTGCTAGTCAGATTTTTGAACTCTTACGCGGCCTTCAAATATCGCGTAAATTTGTGTCTAGGACCATTCAGCGGTACAATGAGACGTCCTCTGTTGATGACAGGCCAAGAAGCGGAAGACCTCGTCAAGTAAGGACTCCAGCAGCCATCAAAGCCGTAAAAGCCAGCATTCAAAGGAATCCACTCCGGAAGCAGAAGATCCTATCCAGGGAAATGAAGATTCCTGTCCGGACGATGTCGCGCATCATTAAACAAGACCTAGGGCTAGGGGCTTACCGGAGACGTACGGGCCAGCGACTTACGGCCACCTTGCGACACATCAGGGCGACAAGATCCAAGAAGCTCTTGGAGAGGTACGCAGCTGGGGGATTCCGAAAGATTTTGTTCACGGATGAGAAAATCTTCACCATAGAAGAAAAATTCAACCGACAAAATGACAAAGTGTATGCAAGGAGTTCACAGGAAGCTTCGGAGATCATTCCGAGAGTTGAGAGAGGCCACCACCCTGCGTCAGTCATGGTTTGGTGGGGGGTGTCCTACGAAGGGGTTACTCAGCTCCATTTCTGTAAACAGGGCGTGAAAACAAAAGCGGCAAACTATCAGAGCGACATACTGGATCCTATCGTCAAGCCTTTAAGTGGTACATTGTTTGCCAACCAACACTGGGTCTACCAGCAGGATTCCGCCCCCGCTCACAAGGCTAAGAGTACGCAGCGCTGGCTGGAAAGCAATGTGCCAGAGTTCATTGCTGCGGAAGATTGGCCCTCAGGGAGTCCGGACCTCAATCCTTTAGACTACAAGTTGTGGGACCTGCTAGAGCAGTTGGCCTGCTCCAAAGCCCACCGTAATATCGAGTCCCTGAAAGCGGATTTGATCCGATCAGCGGCAGCTATTCCTTTGGAAGCTGTGCGTGCAGTGATAGATGAGTGGCCCGCGAGATTGAAGCAGTGTGTGAAGGCCAAGGGGGGACATTTTGAATAAAACTGTTTGATTATGAATTCTAAAAATGTTGTCGAATAAATAATATCTTTCATATAAATATATCTTATCTTGTTTCATTTTTATCATGAGATTATCATGGGACAGAACTTATGGCACGACTACGTATAATCATGGCATCGTCCATGTAGTCTTTGGTTTATTAGAATATTTTGGTGTTGTCTACAAGTGTTATACAACAATTTGACAAATCTCTAAAATTAAATACGGACAGAGTCGAATGATTGACCCAGAATTTCTACCAGATCTGTATCTCCTGTTTGAATAGTTGATAAAGCCTTTTAAACCAATATTCATGTCTTAAAATATTGGTTATGGCATTTTAACTAAAAAGATGACAGCAGAAAGTTAGGTTATGGTGAAGTTGTATACCAAGCATATTTAGCAACAAATGTCTGCCGAGCACAGCAATTTTGTACTATTTAAGTTGTAATATTTTTGCAGATGTACAGCCTTTAACAGTTATTAAACGACAGTTGTATAAGTGCTTTTCTTGGGTAAAATTTGTGGGCTAAAGTAGTAAATGTGCACACCAAAACAACAAGGCTCGGGTTTGTTGTATAAACGTTACCATGGATGCCACAACACAACTATTTTCACCACCGAGCAAATATGCCTTATAAAATAGTTGTATAAACGTGTATGCAACCGTTCAAAATTTGTCCTATAAGATGTTGTATAACTATGCTATGAGAATATTTTAAACACCTCATTTTAGAGCAAATATGCTGCAGAAAGCAAATTTGCTTTCCACATAACATTAAGGCATTTTGGTGTTCAGGCAACAACAATAGAGAGCTTTTACGGCTGAACAGTTCTTTTACCAAAAGCTTATAGCACTACTTTGCTAGTTGGGCGGTTATACATTTGTCATACATTATCTGCAAGAGCTGTGATAAATTAGTGTAAGAGATTAGACTCTGAACAGTAAAACCGGCGTTTTCGTTACAATCTCTTGATTCGAACAGAGAACCCATGAAGTCGCCAATTTCATATATTTTTATCAACATACTAATTTAGTTTTGAATTTTCTTGGTAGGTGCTTGCTACCCTTAGAGCGGGTAATTACTTTTTTCTTGTGATTTTTTCCTTCATAAAATCTTTGCTTCTCTTGAAAACTCATTCTGGAGCAAACTAACTGAAAAATGCAATTTTTGACAAAAAAAGGTGATTGATTGTTTTTGATTTTTCTATATACAAGTCATGAAACAACCAGACGTAAAATATAAAGATTACTACTTCAAACCGACTGTTGGAAAAAGGGATGTGTCATGTTAAGGGAGTGACTATTTCGCAGAGAAGCGCAAATTTAGATTCGTAAGCTGCTGAAACAAAACCATTTTCCACTCCCAACGAGACTCTATCGCTTGTCCAATTTTGACCATCTCCGATTTCAAGGATGTGCGATAAACAACAAGGAGTACTTGAATATTGAAGAGTGTCCTTTGACAAAGTTATCCAAAGGTACTTTTGTGGTATTTGTGCTGTTTAGAATACCCATAACACTGAATACTTACGCGAAAAGCTCTAGCAACCCTTCTGATAATACAAGTCTTCTTTATCTGCCGTGCCTCTTCGTCTTCCTCATGGAACAGTGCAGCTATCCTGTGAGCGAGTATCATCAGGAATGATATGTGAGAACAGGATAATAATCCTTGAACTATTCCCAAAAGGATGTATGCTGGAATGGTGACGTAGATCATTGAGTAGAAGTGCGACAGGTAGAAGACGAGCATTGCACCTGTAAATAAACAAACATTTGTTTCATCGATTAATTGCACTAAAAATTAGGTGAAGTTGTTCCGGAATCGTAGAACAAGTTGCAAAGTAATGGGCGTCCGCAACGGGGACAGGCGCTACTGCTCACCCCCATCTTTTACAAGTTCCTCCTAATCTATACAATATCTTATTTTCATTCATTTAATCAGTAATTGGCGTCTAATAATCAAAAAGAAAATACAGGTTGTTATGCATGATGTCGTGATGTACAAAGGTTAAGAGGAAAACGACCAGAATACTATAAGAAATGCAATAGAGTTATTACATCAGGAAATTTATGACCTCTAATAATACGTATGTAATTGTGGTAAAATAGATATTTACATTGCATTATTTGAAAAATAGCAATGATCATCGGAAACATCCTTATAACGGAACAATTTCTCAGGAATGCTTGAATCAATCAACTTTTCATTGATTACAAAGCCAACATTGTGAATTATGGTGAAATACTGAAAAATATTGACAATGTGGGAACACGACTTTGAGTAATTATGTTGCTTGTGACAACAAAAGCCAGCTGCTGAAAAAATATGCTAATCAGTTTCTGTGCTTAACAAGCTAAATCATTAATAGCGTAGACTTACTGTGACAAAAAAGGGGCTAAGTTGGACCGCTTTGTACTTCCCACGTAATTTTGTCAATTAGATTATGTTCGGTTGATTTCCAGTCCTAACGGTATATGGATTATGATTTAAAAGCAAACGATCCAAGTATGTGAGATAGAGTCGATTTCCTTGATACAAAGTTTAATCAAAACACACATCACATCTCTGTTTGAATTGCAAATGCATGAATTCTATATATGTGAATATTATATCCTGAGAGACAAAAAAAGGTAAACAACTACGTATGTTTATCCGATTTTAATAATTTGGCATAGGTACAGGGTACGCCATGTCGGTATGTAAACATGAAATAACTTTGAAAACGGAAAACTAATTTCTATATATTGGGTATTTTTATTAAATATGGATCTTTATAATTTATTGGAACACAACATCTATCAAGTGGCCACCTTTTTTCGGTACGAATGTTTGCTTTGAGTTCTTCAGTGATCTGAGGCTTGCTGGCGTACACTTGACTTTTCAAATAACCCTACAAGAAGAAGTCCAGTGGGGTCAAATCTGGAGACCTGGGTGGCCAGTCAATGTCACCTCTTTTTGACATCAGACGTCCAGGGAATTTTCATAGCAGAAACTGGATTGTTTCATTTGCAGTGTGGCATGGCGCACCGTCTTGTTGAAACCAGTAACCATCAAGACTTTTTTCACGCATTTGTGGGCAGACATAATGAGCCAACATCCACCGATATCGATTTCCATCGACTGTTTCGTTTTCGTTAAAGAAAAATGGCCCAATGATGGTTTTGGCGCAAACGCCGGCACAAACAGTCACTTTCGTCACATTTCGTGGATGTCATGTGGATTTTCCGTCCCCCAAATACAGCAGTTTTGCTTATTAACGCCGCCAGAGAGCGTGAAATAGGCCTCGTCTGTCATCACAATTTGCTTCGAAAAATCGGGTTCAGCATCAACCATGCGAGCGACTGTTTGGATGTATTCCAAGCGACGAGGACGGTCAGTTGGCAATATTTTTGTGTTAACTGCACCTTATAAGGAAACAAATGCAAATCATCTTTCAAAATGCGCCGCAACGTGGTTCCACTGATGCCAAAATGCTGAGTGCGGTGACGATACGACACTTTTGGGTTCTGGGCACCGCTGTCTCTGACCGCTTCCACCAATTCATTGGAACGTCTTGGTCGTTGATGAATGGTATGTTGACAATCTCCCACTGTACCGTACTCAAGCAAATTCGAAACCAAACGACGGATAGTGTTGTCAGACGGTGCCTGTTTGCCACGATATTTTCGACGATATGCACATTGCGTTAACACAACTGAACGACGATTTTGAATATACATTGTGACTATTTCCGCGCATTGTTTCTATGTTATGTAAAGCGACTCATGGCTAAAATTGTAGTAAATTGACGTTTCAGAAACACGTATAACGAAATCACTAGGTTGGTAAATATCAAAGTCATTCGATGTTTCAATACCGATATAAAAGATGGCGCACCCGGTATATGATCAGTGTTCCTTACTAGTAGAATGATTAAATTTTCAGCTTGATTCGTCAACTGACTGCAGAAGCTGGTTCAATAATGTATTGAGCATCCACGATTTCTTATACACTCATTGACACGCCTGGGCATCGTGCTGAAAATGTGGTCGATATCCTGTTGGGGTATCTCTTTCCAGACTACTGCTGCTTCATGAGTAAGAACTGCTAAAGTATGTGGAGGATGTTGCAAATTCAAGAGCCTGCGACCTATCATGTCCCGGAAATGTTCAATTAGAGATAGGTCAGACGATCGGGGTGGCCAAGGTAAACGGTTGATGCGATGCTCTGGCAACATGCGGCCTGGCTTGTCTTGCTGAACAATCGCGTTTTGAATGGTGTTTAGGTGTGGAATAAGATGAGGCTCCACTTCTTTCTGAATATACTGTCGGGCAGTCATACTACCTCTGATGAAAATTAGTGGTGATCTGCTACCATAAGCCATAGCACCCCATACCATAACTCGCCCGGTGAGGTGAACGTGACGTTTTCTGTCAAACTGTGGGTCATGTCTTTCACCACTTCGTCTTCTCACTCTTGCCCGACCATCGTGCATCCCAAGACAGAAGCGGGATTCGTCACTAAAGACAACCTGATTCCATTCCCGGTCCATAGAATTCTTTCTCTACGCCAGCGCAAACGGTTACACCGGTGTTCAGCTGTGAGAGGTAGCACCCAATGTGGGTGATAGGAAAAAAGGCCAGACTGCCGTATTCGGCGATATACCGCACGCATACCAACCATCCTTCCATGCTCTTCAAACCACTGATTAGTAATGGCTCGAGTCTTGTCGCTCTGTGATCCCCCTGGAACGTCCAGAACCCCTCGTTCGCTGCCCCATCCTTCCACACTCATTCACACTGCAGTATACTGCGTAAGGATCTGCTGGTCCTCCTAGAAACTTCTTTTATCGATAGACTTAGTTGGGACACCTGGGGAATTTTACGCACTCTAGTCATTGTGAAAAATCACAAAAAGGCTTCTCAATAAGCAACACGAAATTTAACATTTAACTGACACCGTAAGTGTACGAAAACTGAATGCTTCTTTATCACCAAGCAATACACGCAGCCATCACAAAAACTTAACAGAAAAACCTGATCATTTTATCACTTGTTGTTCATGGCAAGACAAATCGATATGTAAAAAATTCTTGAATTCTAATAAACATACGTAGGTGTTTACCTTTTTTGTCACTCAGTATATCTTATTTATATTATGTTGCCATCAGACACTTCTTAATAGTAGAACGTCTGATTCCATACCATTAATGTAGTCTCCGTTGAAATTATTATTCTAGAACATTAAATTTACTTACGTTACAAAAAAGCAAAAGCAATGTGTCAAATGTCCCTAAGGCCTCCAACAAAATCACTGTTACCTTGTGGGAAAATATACGCCACACGCCTATGGCCTGCGCTGAGACAAAGAGCAGGTCGAAATTGTATTCCTGCACCTTTGCTGCCAAGGTGGACATCGAAACTCGATACGTATAGCTCAACAACTGAGGTAATTTGATCTTATTAATGTTTTAGTTTGTCCGATATGTGTGATGTTTAACAATGAAAGTGTGCTTTAACTATATCAAAGCTACACAATCACACCCCCGCCCCTACCCCTGCAACCGCAATCTCAATTCTTCAACTCTTACAAAACACTGAAACACAAAAATCGTTATTTGTTACCTTCATTTCTTGCCTGTAGCTCTGTCATCAGATTGATTTTTAAAATCTACAAGCTTTGTTGTCACTGACAAAGTAGAAACCTTGTGTCATCAAAATCCGTGCGGTACTTTCCAAGTTATAGAGGGGCCAAATGAGTGACAAGTACATGTCATATATAACATCCAAGCAACAAAATATCTTAGTTTAGACATGTTGTGCGAGAACAATACTTCCTGGTCAATTGGCGTAGGAAGTAGAGAGAACTTTTTGTGCAGATGCCTTGTTACAAATAACTCTTCTCCACTGTTGCATAAAAGTCGGTACTTAATAACGCATATTTCATTAGACAGGCTTTCGCCGAAGACCGTCTATGTCAGAAAAATGAGGTGGAAGACATAACAAAACTAATACCCGGAAAACGGAAAAAAGCTTAGCGCCATATTCAAGACAGTTTATAGCATCTGTTAGGAAAGACAATTATCTGCCTAGAATTGCGGTGGTAGGTTTCAGATTCACAAATTACATATTCCTCTACGTATTATCAACGTTGTTATCCTAGTGTACTCTGATTATAACATTGGAGGGAAGATCAGACCTTTACAAAGTATGGTAAATCGATCATATACTTCGTTAAATCTGCGTACTTTAGGTCCGTATCGTCAGTCGTCTCTACAATTGTAGGGCGCCTTTATGGCCTCCTTGATTGTCATAGTTTTCTACTTCTCCGTGTCATCGCTCTATTTTGAGGTTATGTCACAAACATCTATTTGCATCAAATTGTGCTTGCTTTTGAGTTATATCATGTTTTATCAGCCTGAAATTTCCTACAATTTAAAAAGAAAACATATCTTCACAATAGGAGAGTGCTGACGCTGACACGGGACAAGTGTAATCTAGAAATTTTTGAAGGAGAGAAAGAAGTATGACAATCAAGGAGGCCATAAACGCGCCCTACAATTGTAGGGAGGACTGACGATATGGGCCTTAATCACTTTGGAGCGAATTTTTACAATATACAATTCTATAAAATCAATTGTTTCCTAATACTGTATGCCAAAATTGTGTTCTCTTTTCGGTAATGATTCAGTGGGAAAACATCTGTTATTGAATTCAACACATCCATGATTTGTGGAATCCACGTGATCATCATGATGATTAGATTATTATCTTTGTGTGGCTAACATCTGCTAATGGTTATCATTACCGGTATAAGCTCTGCAAACAGGGATTAGTGGTAATATTTAACGTTGTCTCGTGCATCTGACGCACTATGATCAATCATCAGTGCCACTATCGTCCATTGTCAAAATATTTTGAACCTGTCAACATGACAATTGAGGAAAAAACATGAATTGGACTGGGCAACAAAAAGTTGAAAGTAGGTATTTGAGATGGACCACCAATTAGACCATAGACCTAAATTTTGTCGAATCTATGAACGACCTTAAAAAGTGAACTTCGCAATCTTTTGTTTTGGCCGCCCAAAATTGTTTAATCATAAATCAGAAAAATATTTACAATTAGTTAACGATATGTTGTTTAACTTGAAATATCTAGGCTGTAAGACAGGTATCAAACTATATTATTCACATTTTCAATTAGATCGATTTCCCGATTCCCACCAGAATTTCAACACAATGGAAGGTAGTTACCAAGAAGGTGGACATACATACGATGGCTCATCACTGGTGGAGCCTTCATCAGTACCTAAAACAATCGCCTCTTCAAGAAATGATTGAAAGACCTTTTTCGCCTCAACCACAGTAACTTTTTAAAATAAACTGTGAAAAAAAAACATAATTTTGACATACATGCATGTAGAGTTCAAACTACAGCTGCTAAAAAAAACAGTGCTATTTTCATAACCACCACACTTAACTTAACCGAAAACAAATAAAACACTATAGAAAATGTTTCACTGTTAACCAGGGTAATTCATTCACCTTGTGTTTGTGCTACAAAAGTATGATCTTCAGCAACTATCTTCTTATCTTTCCTAGGATTGTATGACCTAGAGTGGCGAAGTAGGTAAAACTCACCGTTTCCTGCCACGATTACCGCACCACTGCCCGCCCACCTCAAAATAGGCGTGGCTACGAGCGTCGCCAGCGCCGCCGCCAAGCATGCGGCTGACACAAGCAACGCCCCTGATCTGGCGTAGGTCTCCACTGGCCCCTCCCACCACACTGATACGGACGACTGAAGGGCGAGGAATGGTTCTAGGGCGGATGTCGAGAGCAGGTGGATGATGCAGAGGCAGAGCACGTTGGACAGAAGAGCACGGCGGGAGTACACTGATGATCCTGTTCGGCCTAGAATTAAAAAAAATGTACTTCAAGAAATGCTCGTCTATAAGGAAGATGTAATCAGAGATGAACCCCAATTCATGATCAATTTACTTGGCCACTGATGGTAGTCTGACGTTAGTTTGACAATTACTGGTAGCTAATGACTTAGAATTTTAATCAGCAATGAAGTGATAGCCAACCCAGTATCATGGGATTTATCTGCCCACTGATTTGATGCTAACACTGTTACCCTAGTGTATGTTATCTCGGTGTGATATAAGTAAATATAGTTCAATATTAATCAGATCCTTTATTGTTAACATATGGTATAATGTGATACATCTGATTTCGTGATTTGGCAAACTGGGGGATACGAACCATACATGGGAATACATTAAAAGATGAAATAAGAAATGAAGACACAAAACACTAAAGTTAGAATAAACATGTAAATCGAACGGGAGATGACAAAAGAAAAGAAAATGCTTAAGACAAATAATCCAGACGGGAAAAAATCATAGGCCGAACACACAAAAGATGCATGGAAGAGTCAATGTTGGACTAAAATGAGCATCTTGCGTATTTATAGGGTGAGTTTTTAGTGTGAAATCGATATCTAAAGCTATTAACAAGAATTGTGACTCATAACTTTTTTTAAATGGAATGCTCTGCATATTTTATGTATATTTAAAAAAAAGTTTGTTATGAGATACTGTTACAAATAATTTGTTAATCTACCTGCAAAATTGACCGACTTGCAAGCTTCCAAATTTGAGTGTTTTTCGGAAAAATATTCCGTAACTCCAGAAGTAGCAATCCTAACCCTCCTTATGCTGTATCAAACATCTTCATCTGAAAAGGTCTTTTACAATATAGTAAAATATACAGGGTTATACAATTAAAAAGTAATGCTTGTGTTGCCAGTTAGTTATGAACCATCCTGGTATATTTTCTAAGTAAGGAGTGTGCAGTTGCCTACAATTTCTGTGAATAATATTTCAGATATCTTTTACAATACTCGAGTCATAGACAGATCGAGCGCTAGAAACTCCCCCTGATAATAATAATAATAAAACGTCTTTTATTGAAAAATGATGATAATGATTTTTATCTCTATTCATTGAGTAGTAGTATTGAATCCTTTTCAGCTTCTTTTGCATTGTAATGAAAAAATGGATGAATTTGCTCTCGAAGCTATTCATTCTTCAACATTTTTTTGTATTTTTTGATGATAGAGGATTTTTAAGTAACACTTCAGTATGCCAAAATTCTTTATTCATCATATTTTCAATGGCTTCACATCATCCCCTTGTGAATGGATGGATTATAAAATCTGAGAAAAGCTGTTTCTCAACGGGAGCAATTTATCGTAATCGATAGTCATATTTTTAGCAAGCCTCTTATGTCAAAAGTCGACGTCTACACCTTATCTTTATGCAAAGCGAAAATCAATGGGCTATAAGAGATGTATAGTAATGAACTCCTTACTAGTTTTTTTGCTCGGAATAGGATAGACGTAAGAAGCAGGGAAGGATATTTTTCATGCAAATTTTGATGGCAAGATATGACTATATATATGCAAATTTTATTGAAGAGATGAAAGATGGGTTGGTGTAAATATATTATACCATGCTCATTTGACTTTTATTTGGGACGTATCAAATTGAGCTCCATCCCAGATATTTTTCTTCTTCTTTCTTAATCACTCTGTGCCTTCAAATTGAAGCGATTTTTCAGGGAACAAGTATTTTAGGAATTTTACGAAGGACTGCTGGGTCCACTAATTAACACGTTACCAACACTGTTGTACAAAATATAATGATGTCTTCGGAATGGAAAGTAGTAAGGAATTTGGAAACCCAATCAAACATTTATTTTACTTAAACTAGGAATAACATCTACCAATTTGCAAAAATACTTTTATGAGAGTTATGTTAAACACAATTACTGCATATACATACAACGTTTGTCGATAACATAATTCATTGACTTCTTATGAAATAAATGTCAACGTTAATGTGTTTGCATGCGCTATTTGTGTTTGGCAAAATTTTATAATACCAAACGGGAAAGTATGAACGTGTCAATCAGTTTGCTCCCTTTTTTGTTTTTCTCTCAGCTTACTATTTATTACTAGATTTGTCTTTTATAGCTTCCGCAATCTTGCAAGCTCTGACAAAATTTTGTCACTCAAATTTTCGTTATGGTATTTCAGTGTCTCCTAGAAGAGGCCATTTAGCCTGTTGTAAAAAAAATGATAAGACGGATTTTAAATGAAATACGGATACAAACAATTTTGCTGGGTTCTTGTTTTTATTGGAGAAGTCACTTTTTCACGTATACTCAGAAAACCTACGAAGAAAGATATTTGAAAACATGCCAATTTTATTTTCAGAAATTCTAAAAGTCCTGGTCTATAACTCTTCCGTACCCGGCGGCGGCGTGGGAAATAACATGTAATTGAACAACTGAAATGCATCTGAAAGGATATGAATTCTTCGAATGCAACCACTTCTGAATATAAAATTCGCATAGAACAGTTCCCGCTTCTATAGTACTCAAGTGTTCAAGATGTTATAATGTATCATTGTGCCCCTGGAAGTGAATTACATCAAAGAGTTATCCGCTATATGGATCTATATTGTTTCCAACTTGGACTATCTACATGTCAAAGGTCGCTCCTGTTGCCAGGGAATAATGTTATCAGGAGCGACAAAAGCTCTCTTGCAAGGGAAATGTCACCGTTTTGAATATTCAACTGCAGTTGAAATTGTACAGAGTGCAAAATTGAAGTGGACACGAAACCTTAAATAGATTGCGTATTCATAGCCGAACTGTGGGATACCATGTTCAAGTTCACGTAGAATCATATTGTCGATATCCAGTGGACAACATATAACTGAAACATTTTATTTTGGTATTTTATCGACAGTTAGGATTTATGTATGAAAATGATATCACAAACATAAATACCCGTGCCTCACAAACCACACCTCTCATCTTCAAGTTCATTTTGTAGTGTCTCCCAAGTATTTTTCTTCCACTGGTCTTAAGTGGTTGGCTTTATGAACCTTATTATCCGAAAAATTTCTTAGAAAAAATGGCGTCAAGTAGGTTGACTCTGCACTTCCCACGCAACGCCGTTATCATTTCATAAAGGATTATGTTCAACACAAACTACGTCTGTGGAAAAAGCCAAACACGTCCTTACAATTAGTCCATCAACATTATTTCCCCACGGTACCAGTACTGTATCTGGAAACGTCACCCTCTCCCCGAAACTTAACCCAGTGAGACGTGGATGCGCGGTCATAGCATAGGAAACAATTTACTCTCCCATGGTAGAAATACGTATAGCGTATATACCATACCAGAACACACTCAGCACAGGAGCAGCAGCTGGGGCCGGTAGGTACGCGATCCGTCTGCTGAAAATATTTTCCCAAGTTTTAAGGCCTAATGTACGGAGAAATCGATGATGAAATGAAATGTCCAATATGTGCGTAGAATTACCAAGGTTGGGAGCATATAAATGAACTAAGATAATAATATTGAAATAAACCCTCCTCACCCCCTACTGCCTCCACCGCCATTTTTTCCTTTGACATGTTTTTCAATTTTCAAAAATGATTATGATCCTCTGAAACGTCAAAAAACTAAGATTTAGCGATCTCAGCCCGCACTTTAACAGTTTTCAAAAACTACAATGCTTTGCATAGCAGTAACATTGTGTAAAAATTTCATGGAAATAGCAGATAGGCAGACAGAATGAAACGGGTGACACGGTTTTCCGTGATATAACATCCAAAAAATATAATATATCGTTCTCGAAAATTTACTCGAATATAATACGTCCCCGCCAGTAGGCATGGGAAGTAAAAAGTATGGGACCATTAAGTTTGGTTAACCTTAAGCGCCAGTTCACATCGCCTAATCGGAAGAAACATTTTAACCTACAAGAAATATTGGAAATATGGAGTTTCCAGACACAGGCGTTCATGTGATTATCGTTTTTCATGCGGAAGTCCAACTTTCAATAACGTATGAAGAAACTGAATATATTTGATTCTGTTTTAAGGATATTGGAAAAAGTCTTTTGTGGATCAACCACCGATTCTGACTATGAATTATAAGTTTTTTGTGAGGATGATTTAATACCACCAGGTCTTGTGGTAATAGGTTGTTCACTACAAATCGTTTATATATGGTTATTCAGACGCTGAAATCGCAAAAATTTACCTGTTTGGCTTCCATGTCCTCCACCTCCTCTAACAACAGCTAAGAGCCTCCTTACTGACGTTGCTCCAATTGAGCTGTTCATTGAGTCTCTACGCCTGGTGGTACTGTTTTGATGCAGATTACAGCGAGATCGTGTCGATATTGGAGAATAAGCGACCATATGCTGGAACAAAATCATATTGTTTACACACCATGTTATCAAAAAGTCCATATATTTAAAAATATCAAGTCAGCAGCGGTGGCCGCAGTAGTAGACTCTTCGGTCTCCTGATCAGTCGCCGTGCGCTGTGCGGTTCGAATCCCGTCCCAGGAGAAATTTTTCTCTTGGCTATGGATGTTGTGATTGTCCGTAGGTGGTAGACAGTTTCTGACGAATGCGGAGGTACCACCCGGCGGATCTCGCAGGCGGAGCCAGAATGTGTGCATGTTGTATGCACACGTGTTCCCTCGCCAGAGTCCGTGTGGCGTTCCCCCTTTCCCTGTATCCCCTTATAGCCCCACGGTACCCAATGGGTATTTAGGCCTTAGGCCTTCGTGGTAGTTGGAGTATAAAAAAAGGTCTATAGGTACTTGACTAGCATTACTGTAAGTCCAATCGTTCATAGTTTTGACGTATTCTATGTCATCAATGATAATCCCTGAATAAAGATTATTGGGGCAAATGTATCTGCGGGAAAACCTATGATGCGTGAAACATGCACTAATAGGTGCGTAAAATCATCGGGGTTGGAAGCGCATAAACATACTGCAATTAAAAAAGTGAGATATACCCTCCACACCTCCTAAAATCCCCAACCCTTAATTTTTAACACCTACATTTTTTTTCTCAATATGATCAGGAGCCTCTGAAACGAAGTTTGAGCAATAGCTTTTTTTCGTTTTTTCTCTTTCTCGCCGTCGCCACCAAACCGATTTTCAAAAGCTACAAATCTTTTTAATAATAATAATAATATTTATTACCCTCATTAAACAGTATATACAAAGTTAACAAACAAAAAAAAGCCTTAAGAGGATAAAGGGCTACATCAGCTTGCCCCTTAAAGAAGCAGCTGCTAGAGCAAAAAAAAAACAAATTTAAACAATTCTATAGTAAGACAAATGGCTATTAAGACATTGATAATAATGTTTTAATTTTAAGAAATATAGCGAAGTATAGTAAGTAGAGAATTGGAAATTTAGAGTGAGAAGAGAAAGCGAGGAGAAAGAGCAGAAGAGAAAAGGGGGAGCAGGGGATGTGTTTTCTATGATATCTGAGACAGTAAACCACTTTTAAGGTTCCTCTAAAATGAAGCTACCGAGAGAGAAAAATCTTTTATTTTTAATTTATTTACCAAAAAGGCAATTTGATATGAGAATGATTTCATAAATGATTCTTTATTGTGTGATGGCATTGTAATCAAATTCAATCTTCTAATGTTTAGATTATGTACATCAGTCTCGTAACTATTTTTTAAGTAAAGATAAGGAGGGATATATTATAATCTTGTAAACAAAGGAAGTAGAGTGCAAGGTATGCCTGTGAGCCATAGTCAACCATCCCAGTTCAGGTAGTTTGTGGGATACTCTTTGTCTCTGCCTTATGCCAAATATCAGTCTCAGACACGAATTCTGAGCTTTTTGAACCCGTTTTAGTTCCACACCATCCAGAAATGGGCCATGTACCATATCAGCAAAGTTGAAGTGGGACAACATTAAAGCTTCGCAGAGCGTGTGATAGGTAATGTCTATGGAAGTAAATTATTTTTAACATTGAATATGTTTTTCTTAGGCACAGAGTGATGTGCTCTCTAAACTTAACTTTAGAGTCAACCACTAAGCCCAAATCCTTCACGGAATCCCTAAATGATATTATATTGTCCCCTAGTTTGAGCTTAATATTATTTTCTAATACGTTTCTGCAGGAATCACTACAAAACAATATAGCCATCGATTTACTAGGGTTTATCTTTAACAAGTGATCTTCAGAGGTTTTGAGAAGGCTATTCAAGTGGGTATTCAGTCGGTTTGTTATAAGTTCTGACAGATCAGGATTAAAAGAGGCATAAATTTGAGTGTCGACAGCATAAAGATGATATTGACAATAACTCAGCGACTTCATGAAATTAAAAGTATATAGGCTATACAATAATGGACCCAAAATACTGCCCTGGGGCACCCCTGATGTAATTGTAACTGCATCTGATATGTTCCCGTCCAAAGTCACGCGCTGCATCCTTTCAGATAAAAAAGAATACATAGGCCGGCTGCTCTAATCCAATATATTTCAAAATAGCCACTAGTATCTCATGATTAAACGGGCCAAGGATTAGCGGACAAACAGACCGACAGACTGATGGAAATGAGCGACATGGTTTCTCGTTCTCATATAACATTCAAAAACACATATCTCATTTTCGAAATTGTTCACTATTACAATACATACTTGCCAGGAAGCGTTTTAAACTATCCATATAAACTATTTTTGACCTTGGCCCAAATGCAATCGAAGTCCTATAAATCGGCAGCAATGTCCATCATACAAAATAATACATATGCCCGAAGCCAATGTTTCATAGAATAACTGTTATAAAATAAAAGGCGGATTAAATTTAGTTTATTTATTATTATATATTTGGAAATCTGAATATTTCAAATACAGGGCTAGTTTTATTACAGATTGAATTACGTCAAACTATCATGTTCCATTTCACCCGTAGCCTGCAAAATGGGCTGTCATTTGCAAGCAAAAATTGATATTCAATATTTTCATGGAAATTCGTTTTTTGTGTTTTGCCGTTTGAAAATAGATGATATATTCACGTTTAAAAACTAGCATATTATTTCGTTAATTGGTTTTTGCACGATTTGTCGATAACAACTGATCACTTATCACATAAAGCTTCACCGTGGATGCTCGAAAAATGTTTAAAAACGGTGTGAAGCGGATTTAATAATTCTACGTATTTGTGCTATTTCGATTTTCGATAAAAATATTGTAGACTATCGAGTACAATGCTCCCCAGGATGGAATTTCGCATCCTCTGGGTAGATAGACGAATCGTTACACATTCTCTTGGAAACCCTATTGGATGTATTCTTTTAGAATGTTGCTGACAATCGTCTTTTCTATGAGGCTAGGACTATAAAAATGGAACTTGATGAAAACAATAAAAATACTCAGTGACATTAGAAGTGTTACATGAAAAAAAAAACATAATTTCTTCAACTTGATTTTTTGGCAATGATCACATGTTCGATGGGATTTAAATCCCGCTATGGCAAAATATTAACGCCTGCTTTTTGACGAAGGACACTAGTACGGCGAGCAACATGACGACGTGCGTTGTCTTGCTAAAAAAGGGCATGTGGATGGCCCTCTAGATACGGCAGTAAAGTGGTTTGTAGAGCATCATCAATATAACGCACAGCCATATTGCCTTGAACAAGGAGAAGGGGTCATCGGCTACCATAGGCAATAGCCCCCAAACCATTACTCCAACAGTCCTGTGTACATGCCTCTCAATAGCACATCCAATATTACGCCGTTCTCCACGGTGGCGTCTTACCCTTCTACGACCTTCGTGCGTACATAGACAGAATCGCGATTCATCGCTGAAGATGACACTATGCCACTCTGCCTCCCAATGTTGCCGTTCTCTGCTGCACTTTAAAGTTGACGACAGTGGTTAGCAGTTAGAGGAAGCACTAAGCGTGGACAGTATGAAA
Organism: Acanthoscelides obtectus; assembly: GCA_963669975.1. NCBI lineage: Eukaryota > Metazoa > Arthropoda > Insecta > Coleoptera > Chrysomelidae > Acanthoscelides > Acanthoscelides obtectus. The sequence goes on along the minus strand of CAVLJG010000007.1, from coordinate 64,250,678 downwards.
AAAGTCCAAAGGCTCTACCCCTTTCTCCAAACCATGGTTCAGCGATTTGATGCGTAGTAGCAAAACGGTCTCGTGGGGATAGTTGTCTGAAGCGCCTTCACGCTCTGTGGTACGCCCCGGTGGACCAGTTGACCTTCTTCGTGTTCCTCTACCTTCTTTTATCCACACACGGGACACACGCATTAGCGTCATTGCAGTACGATTAACGAGGCGACCAATTTCGCGATAGAACAAACCAACATCTCGATAGGCAATAATTCAACCCCTGTCAAAGTCACTAACATGGTGATAATTTGGACGCCTTCGAAATCGAGGCACTTTGTTATGCTTAACACTGGTGAATGAAAGGGCAATAACTAAAAATATCTGTACTACTCAGGTGTCAGAAACTGATTTTGCAGATCTAAGATATATGCCGCCATGTATTGATGGATGCATACATCAATCTAAAAATCTTTACCCTTTCATCTCTCTATATATTTATCAGATTATGTTATGTACATAACAATTTTGATCTATACAAAACGCACTGTGATGTACATAGTTACAATACACCTAACATGCATATATATTCCTAAACATCATCTACAAACAACTAGAAACGGTTCTAACTACTATAGAATCCACGTTTATAATATTTTTCCTGAGGCATTCAGGATGTCCGGTGCCGGCTCGTTTAAGTACAGAATTAAAGCATACCTTGTCAATAAAGCTTTTTATACAATCGAAGAATTTTTAAATATGTTTTCCGATCTCTTATAATGGTTTTGTAGTGTGCTTGTTTACTTTTGCTATATTTGTTAATTTGTTCGGATGCTCTTATTCTATAGTTTCGTATCTAATTTAAATTCATAATATCATTTTACGGTTATTCTGTTAATGTTGTTTTTTCCAACAAATTTTATTGTTTTGTGAATTTAGACTGTAAAGTAACTTCTACTTTGACCTGCGTAAGCACACAAGCGTATTAAACACCAATTAAGAAATGAAATGAAATAGCACTAATAATTTAATTTCATTTTTAATGCTGTTGTTAGCTTTATTTTAGAATATTATTCGATTACCTGGTAGCCGGCCTATGATATACATTACAATAACATTGAGAGCATCCCAGGACGTTTTGTGACGTATCTGTGTGGTTTAAAGATGATCGAGTGTTTTCTGAAAGGGGCATCCGCAATGACACACTTCCTAGTATATATCTAGTTTAGTCAAATGTAGAAATCTCTTATCTGCTAAATTTTTCTCTAATTTGTTGAATGAAACTATTGATTGTCATTTTCATTTGGGCAGGATCTCCCTACGAGTACTCATCATGGTGGTAACATTTCTTATTCACCTGTTCCGCGAACAAAGTTATTGTTATTTTTACCACTTTATGTTATGAGTATGTTTGTGAGGATGTTAGTGAACTTGCTGACTTCAGTTCCACCAAAAACAATCTTCGACGGTGTTTTTCAATTTTACTGTTAAATGCAGTGTCAAGTGATACACCACTAACTTCAAGATAGCGCAAGTATAGTGCTGATTCCTTGACCAATTTATTCTTTAAAGTGTAAACATTAAAAAAAAGGTGATGTTCATTTATTTCGATACTTTTTTTCAATGTTTGTCAGGATTTAGCAAACACTGTGTGACGTAGGGGTCTGTGGTGCCTTGTTTGACGAACCGCTCATAGGTGACAGTGTCACCTTTTCGCAAACGTTTTATTTACTTGCTTCGTTCTTGCGAGACTAATTAGTACGTCAAAAGTATTGAAAAAAACAATGTGTTTCATGGAAACTTTAATCAATGAATAATTTAATCATTCTTCTACTTGATCTGCATGGGAGGTAAAATTCATTTCATCATATTGTGCGCAATATAATGAAGTTAAACGATTTTTAATGAGATCCTGTTGCCGTCATTTATGGGCTAAATTAAATCGGTGCTGTCAACGACAGCCTTTTAGTTGCGCAACATGTTTTATCGGAATTTTACAAGCTGGTCCAGCAGGGCACGTTTAATACATTTGAATAGGTGTCAGTCTCAGTGGTAGATTCACTAGCGGATCCAGAAAAAAGTTTTAGGGTGAGAGGGGCAACAGTCACTGTCAGCAGAAGTAAATATCAGTATTTTTGTAGCGATTGAAAATCTAACAGGTGTGAAACCAGTAAGGTTTGGAGCCGTTGAACGTGGCAGGTGGGCTTTTCCACCAAAGCGCTTCCTTGGGTATGCTTACAGTCTGTCTTCAACCAAAAAAGTTAATGATATGAAACCTTGTAATTATAGATATTGAATGCATCTTTCAACAAAATGTTATCTTCAAAACTTGAATCACCATAGGAAAAATCAGACCCCTTTGTTTATTTTCCATAGCATTTTGGACTTTTTCAGCATCCCCATCTTTTGCTACTGCAAGTGAATGACTTTCTTTTATAATTATGTCTTTGAAATGATCGGCTTCTTCAAAACCATAAAAAAATGTTATTAGCATAATTCATAACCCCTTGAATCTTTGTTCCATGTTTAGGAATATCTGTGAGCTTCAGAAATCACACTAGATGTTTGTGACATACCTCTATAGTAGCTTCATCGTACACAATTCTATTAGACTCTTGTGGATTGCTTCTTGCTTTGGTAATGCGAGCATGTCCCGAGTACCTGTGATGCACTTTGCTCTTATCAGCACTGCCCTCACTTCCGTTGGAACCTCCGCAAAGATGCCCTAAAGCTACTCCTGTAAGGACACAATTATGTTAAATTTTGATTTAATGTGGATTTATTTATTTATGAATCCTAATAAATAAGAGCACTCCATCAGTTTCTAGGCACGTATGAGAGAACTGTTTTATATTTGATATATTCAAACCTTATTTACTCCTCAAAACAAATATGAGCACTCTATTACACCTTTTGTTCGCTTGTGGCTGCCTGTCCAGGCATTTATAAGCCGCTGACCAATAGGAGAGCGAAAATTTGAATATCGCGCGCTGGTGTTATGACAGAGCGTAAATGGCATAAGAATATACTTTAGGTTTATAAGTAGTCGTGGCAAATTAATAATTTTAGAATGACTTCACTAACCGCCTTGAGAACCTGAAAAGTGAATGGATCAAATCAATCAAACAGGCCCATGTGATTAGTCCATAGTCGTTCTTTCCCTGCCCTACCGGTAGTTACGGTACATCGTCACATGCGGCAGCACTCATCAAAATCCACCACCCAACTTTCCACTCGTAAGAATGTTTTTAAAAATGATCACAATCCTCTCAAACCTTAAAAAACGTGACAGTAGAGTAAAAAGCCAAAAAGGTCAAAAAACAAAGTTTGAGCGGTATTTATTTATCTATATTTAATTTTTTTCATTTTTGGCTGTTTCCACGGTCACTGGACTGATTTTCTAAAACTACACAGCTTTTCCGTCCTTGGCATAGAAGTATCATTATGTGAGAATTCCATCAAAATCCGACCGGTACTTTCCATGTTATAGACGGGTCAATGATCAGTGGACAGACAGGAAGACGGCCCGAAATGAGTTACATGGTTTTTTGTGGTGTACATGTCATATAACTTCTAAAAAATAATATCTCATTTTCTAATTTCTTCGCGATTACAATACTTCCTCGCCCAGTGTCGTAGCATGTAAACAGTTAGTGAAGTACTGTCAGGTTTAAACTTCGGAATCCGGTTCCAGTGAAAAGATTTTTGATTTGTCTGGTGGAATTGATACAAAATAACTACAATATATTGGGAACCTATTAATTTTATGCGCTTTTTGATTTTCACTTGTTTTTGATTTTGCCTTCATGATTTATATTTTTATTTTTTCTTAGGTATACATCAAAATATTATATTTATTCTTTTAAAAGTTTTGAAGTATATATTTTTTACCTGGTTTGTAAGACTGATCCCCTCCTTCAGGTCGTCCCAGTTCGTGCAGATTCGGCAAACTACCCATTTTCTAAATGTGTTCGCTCGCAAACCATCACTTACTCAGCGTATTTTGAATTTCAACAACGTCTTCTGTGTTCATTTACCTTTTATTGTTGGAATTCGTGCCGCTTCTCTGGTTTAAGCATTTCATTCTGTAACAAAATGTATCGATCGCATAACATTACAATAATTCGAGTTTCAGTTGTTCATTAAGATTTGTATTCAGCATTTTAAGTTGATACACTTAAATTCCTTATTTCTATACCAGAGCAGCCGCGCAGGCAGCTGCATAAATACCAAGCCACCGCGGCTGCTGTCAGGTACTTAAAGAAACTTTGTTAATCCGATTATTATATTATATATTGTTCTGGAATCTCGATACCCTAGGGAACAAAGAGTGGTCGTATCGGCCAGTTATGGATGTTAGAAGTCCAACACGGTAAGGATGTAAGGCCGAAGTCAGACGGGCCTGACAGGCAAGCGCATCACGCGGCAACATCATGGAGGAGAGCTCTGAGGAACAAAGTCTGTTGACATAGCGGTAAAAGAGAGCTAGAGTGCAAAGAGGTCTTGAGATTGTCTGAATAGCATCGAGCATGGATAATGTAATCGGGCCGCCAGCACTCCAAACATGTGAGCAGTACACGAGACTAGCTTTTATCTAGATTCCTCTCTATAACACAAGCTAGCATTCCTCAGCTACTCCTCGAATGGGAATGACATTAGATTGAATTGGGGAACGTGAAACTTCATGTCAAAGCTGAATGGGTGATGTATGTTTTATCACGAAGGTTATTAGATTGATTGGATTGCAGATTGCAGGAGGACATGAACAAGTCAAATGTCATTCTGTTAAGATATTTCAGGTTTATTCACGCTATAATCCGGACACAGATCTATTTGAGATTTGCCATGACCATCCTGCTGCTACTTTAGAGAATATATTGTTCTAAAAGCTGCACCAAAATGGAGCTTGTATATTAACCTGTCAATTACATAACAACAAATGGTGAGCGTCCAAAAGCTGTTGCAAAAGGTGACCAGCAATAGCAAAAGATACGAAATAATGAATCCTTGAAACTAGCTGAATTGCTTATATACCTAATACTAACAGATTCACTGACTCTAAAGCTATCCAAAAGTAATATTTTGAGTTTTGTAAAGTGATCAGTAACTAAAGCACATTTTTGGGCGGAGACATATACAACTTTTTAGTGATTCGACTGTATGTCATAGTTTTGTCTTCTTAAAGATCTTTTTTGTCACTTATGTTGACCAGTAGTATATGTTTTTTTTTCGTATATCTTAAATTGCTCAAAGGGACATTTTCCAGATGTCACTTCTAATCCATGAGTTTTCGTAAGCTTTTTAGTGACATTGGTACTGAGAAGTACTTATTCTGCCAGTATCTTGGCAAGATTTACAACTCATAAAAGCAAGCCTCAGATGCTGCTGAAATGCGAGCGATACCTAAAATGACGAAAAAAGTGGCGTCAGGAAGGTCGACCCTGTACATTCAACACATTGATGTCATCAGCTCTTGAAGCATTATGTTCTGCACAAGCTAACGCCCCTGAGAAAAAAGTTAACTGCAAACGTGAACAACGGCACCATGGCTACCACCACTGGTGACGAAACAGACACCCATCGGTAGGACCGCGACGCAAGTACAAATTAATATATCTAGAGATGCGTGTGTTAAAAATATTTTTTTATCATACCTAAGGGCAAATGTTCAAGGAAATCTATGATGTGTGAAATGTGCCTAATATGAGTGTAGAATTACCAAAGTTGGAATCGTATAAATATACTAATGCCAAAAAATTGAGATATAAGGGAGACTCGGGCAAAAAGAACCATAAGGGCAAAAGGAATCAGTTAAAAAAAATTAATTTCAAAATTCCCGCCACTATCTTCTATTTACTTCTAGCAGATACTGTAGTTCTCCAGTGTTTGTTTTGATACCCATCCCGGTAAGCTAATTTTTCATGTTTTTACCGCCAATTTAGAAAATGTAACCGTCTTGATCATGGTTTAAATAGATGGAAATTATTTTAGTATTGTTATAAGTTGAAGCATTGAATTTTGTGGCGATGAATAACGTTTTGTGTAGATTCTAACCTCACATTAATTGTGGCGCTGTTCAAGGGTTTGACATTTATAAATAATATTTTAATGTGTTGCATACCTTCTGGGCAAGAAGAACCAGGCAAAAATAACCGGCTCTATTTGCCCGGCTTCTTTTGCCCGCTATTTCGTTAGATATATTTTTTTTAAAAATTGAATATTGTTTCAGAATAATGGTTTTCAAGTATAAACGAAAAACAGAAAGAGCCCAAGGATGGGACGAAAATATAATGAATCGCGCAATAAATTCAATTAACCAAAGAGAAACATCTATTCGCGGTGCTGCATTAAAGCATCCTCCAAAAAAAAACTCGGACGGTTTAGTTTAGTTTTTTCTGGCGATATGGAACAGCAACTTGTACAACATATTCAAGAAATGGACGCCCGTTTTTATGATTTTTTGATGTGGACAATATATTCAACGTGGACGAGACCGGCATTCAAACATCTGCAAAGAGGCCACCAAAAGTTATTTCTTTTAAGGGAAAAAAACAAGTGGGCTCAATTGCATCCACCGAGAGGGGGCAGCTGGTAACCGGCGTATGTTGCTGTTCTGCTTCTGGAAAATTTATCCCTCCAGCCCTCATATTTCCTCGGAAGAAGAGAAATCCATGATTTTTGAATGGCATACCCCCTGGAACTGAAGATTTTATAAGCGACAATGGTTGGATAAATAATGAGATCTTCTTAGAATGGATGAAATTTTTTATAAAATCTGTTAGACCATCTTCAGCACATAAATGTTTACTCATATTAGATAATCATATTTCACACCCTCCTCTTTGCATGTGTTGGAATATGCTTCTGAAAACAACGTAGTAATCCTTTCTGTTCCTCCACATACCACGTATAAATTACAGCCGCTTGATGTTGCGGTATATGGACCCATCGGGAAACATTTTGAAAGAGAGGTTGATAAATGGCAAAAGCAACATCATGTACAACATATTACTTTATACGAATTAGGTGCATTATTTGGATCTGCTTATTTACAAGGCGGTACTCCTCAAAATGCAATAAATGGATTAAAAAAACAGGAATATTAGATGGCAATATTTATGTTTTTAGTGACCTGGATTTTGCTCCTTCTTAAGTAACAAACAAGGAATATGATGCCATCGAAACTCAAAACCTTGCCGCTAGTAATGGCCAATCTGCATCTCCAAGTTCACCTATTGCGTCGTGTTCGAGCCATGAAGAAACACAGCGTGACGTCGAACATCACACACCTCCTCACTCCCATATAGCCCTCTGTTCTCTTGAAAATGAGAATCATGTGAATGAGAATCGTTTTTCTCCTGCTCCATCATGCTCCTACCAATCCGCTTACGAAAATTCAAATTACTTTACACCATTAACTGCAATTAAGCCTTTCCCAAAAGTTAAATAGAATGATCCCAAAAGAAAACGCAGAACACAGAAGACGGAAATTTTCCATTAAAGAAGAATTAAGAAATCAGAAAAATAAAAAATTACCCAAGATCAAATTTTCAGATGAAATGAAACGTACAAAGAAACCTAGAAGTTCAAAGTTGGACCAAACTGAATTGCAGTACCCAAAGCCACCGGTACATAGAACGGGTCCCAATGAAGAAAATGTACCATGCATCGTCTGCGGAGATATTTTTGGCAACTCTAATGCGGGCCATTCACTAGACGGACCTGAACTCGGACGGCAACCGGGACCCGACTGACGACTCATCCACGTTTGTCAATACATTAGACGGAAATTACACGAACCCTGCAAAAGAGCTCATTTGTACACTGAATGTGGCGAACACAATAGCATTATGTCTCCGATATTATCAAAAAAGGCGAAAGTTGCTTTGGCTGTAGGTACAATCATATTATTAGAATCAGAAAAAAAGAAAAAACGTGTTTGGGTGAAAGAATGGCTGCAAAAGAGAGAACAATTTACTCATTTGCGATTATTGAAATGTATCCAATCATGTGAACCACTTGATGTTATAAATTACCTCAGAATGGACTATGACGCATTCCAAGAATTATTAATGCTAGTAAAACCTCTGATAGAAAAGAAGAACACTTTATTCAGAGAAGCAGTAAGCGTTGAAGAACGTCTGTTGGCCACCTTGAGGTTTCTGGCAACTGGAAGCAGTTATGAAGACTTAAAGTTTTCTTGTATAATTTCTCCTCAGTTACTTGGAAGAATAATTCCAGAAACGTCTCGTGCTATATACAACTGCCTCCGGAAGAAATACTTATGTGTAAGTACAATAATTATTTTTTTCATGTATTCTGATGCATATAAGAAACAGAGTGTTGAAAAAACTTTTATTATTTCAAATTATGTCTAACAATTAAAGATATGTGAATCAGTCTGTAATACTCGTAGTACCTTATCACTTCTTAATTATTTTGCCTGGGAAAAACTAAAAATTCTTCCATCACTTCCCTATTTGCAGACGCCTGATTTGGAGTTGTCAAAGTGGTAAAAGTTGGTACATCTGGTTGACGTGTATATGACGTGCTGGGTTCATTAAAGGTTGAGTTAATGGATGTTGTATACCTGGAGCATGAGTTTTGAAATATTTGTGCTTGCGGAACGCATGGGGCACTTTGATATGATGGTGGTTGGTAACCCAGGGAAATATGAGAAGAACGTGTGAGATTTCCTAATTTTGCATGGTATAGCACATCCAAAATCAGTTTTTGGGCTATTATCTTCTGTCCAACTGCAATATCCTGTAATTGTTGACCAGTATTTTTGCCAAATGTTATTTCTTGTGGTTCAAGAACATCCTGTTGCGGAGTTTCCAATACTTTTATGGAAGCATCCAAAAATTTATTTTTCTTCTGTGTCCAAGTTGGGCAGTTGAGAGTTCGCTTGTTACGGGAACTTGGTGTTGCACTTTGAGGAGCTTCAGGCGATAAAACTGATGATGAATCTAAATCTTGATCAGAATGTTGTGTGTATGCATCGGTTTCCTGCAATAAAATAGCTCACAGTTAACTTTGCCTCATATGATAGCTGTGTTATTTTTGGTTCCAGTTTCCCATCAAAAGAAGAGGAATGGCTCAAAGTAGCAGAAGGATTTAACAATATGTGGCAATTTGAAAATTGCTTAGGAGCCGTAGACGGCAAACACATAGCTATCAAACAGCCCCCAGGAAGTGGTTCATACTATTATAACTATAAAGGATTTTTCAGTGTTGTGTTGTTTGCTATCGTAAATGCTAATTATGAATTTACTTATGTAAGTTGTGGAACTAATGGAATATCAGACGGGTCATTAAGAAAACAGATTTTTACAATTTACTGATAACAGATTCTTTAAAATTAACCCAACCAGTCAATATGCGAGGAATTCAAAATAAATTACCCTTTGTGTTTATTGGGGACGAAGCCTTTAGTCTAATGACAAATTTCATGACGCCATACAGACAAACCAACAATATTGGTTATGAAGAAAAATGTTTCAACTATCGACTTTGCCGTGCCAGGCGCGTAGTAGAAAACGCATTCGGGACATGGCAAATAGATTCAGGATTTTCCTAACGCCAATAGCTACTAAAGTGGATACAGTTGATGATATCGTTATGGCATGCTGTGTTTTACACAACTTTTTACGCCGCAAAAGCACTTCTTACATACAACCTAGTAACATCGATACTGAAGACATTATCTCAGGGACTGTATTGGTACTTGATATGCACATGAATGGAGAACTAATATCATTAGATGTGTCCAGGCAAGGATCTCCGACTATTGACGCAAAGATGATATGAAATGGATATAAAGAATAATGCAGGTGAAGTTGACTTTCAACACAAATTTGTATATTAAGTTTAAGATGTATAGTATATGTGTTGAAATAAAATATCTGAATTATTATAAATATTGTCTTTTAGGATTATTTGTTAGTTAAAATATCTACTTACTGAGGCCTGTGATTGGTCATCTAGGTTATTTCCTTCTATCGAAGAAACCGCTGCACGAGACTCTTCTTGATCCATCAGGAAAGACAATAGATCAAAATACCACAATGTAGGTTCTGGTACATCTTCTGTTCCCACCCCACTTCTCTTTGAACTATTAATTCGCCTTATCTGGCGTCGGAAAGATGACCGTAAGGACGATATTTTTTTGATAACAAATTTCTTGTTGGCATCTGGAAACATTTCTTTGCTTTTGTTAATTAAATTCTCATACGCAGCATTTTTTTTCAGTTTGTTGCGGTAATCCTTACACTTGATGTCCCAAAGACAAGGATTTTCCTGGTAAAGTTGGAAAAATTCCTCCCAAAAAGATTTATTATCTTCAAAAGACATTTTAATTTGAATTCCCTTCAAAAAATGCCTTGATACTTTCGTTGATCTCGGAAGAACTCTTTCGTCGCCGGACAAGTCTTGACAAGTTACACACACATTGTAAAAACAGCACGGATTGGTCGCGGTCGGGTCGTAGGTTCGGTATTCAAACAAGCGAACTCACAACCCGACCCGGACCGCTGTGCGACATGTCTTTCGATACCATATATTGGCGGATCGGTCGGCGGACAAGTCAGGACGAACCAATCCGTCACACCAATCCACTAATGAATGTCAAGACTTGTCCGGCGACGAAAGAGTTCTTCCGAGATAAACGAAAGTATCAAGGCATTTTTTGAAGGGAATTCAAATTAAAATGTCTTTTGAAGATAATAAATCTTTCTGGGAGGAATTTATCCAACTTTACCAGGAAAATCCTTGTCTTTGGGACATCAAGTGTAAGGATTACCGCAACAAACAGAAAAAAAATGCTGCGTATGAGAATTTAATTAACAAAAGCAAAGAAATGTTTCCAGATGCCAACAAGAAATTTGTTATAAAAAAATATCGTCCTTACGGTCATCTTTCCGACGCCAGATAAGGCGAATTAATAGTTCAAAGAGAAGTGGGGTAGGAACAGAAGATGTACCAGAACCTACATTGTGGTATTTTGATCTATTGTCTTTCCTGATGGATCAAGAAGAGTCTCGTGCAGCGGTTTCTTCGATAGAAGGAAATAACCTAGATGACCAATCACAGGCCTCAGTAAGTAGATATTTTAACTAACAAATAATCTAAAAAGACAATATTTATAATAATTCAGATATTTTATTTCAACACATATACTATACATCTTAAACTTAATATACAAATTTGTGTTGAAAGTCAACTTCACCTGCATTATTATAATATTCTTTATATAAATTTCGTATCATCTTTGCGTCAATAGTCGGAGATCCCTGTCTGGACACATCTAATGATATTAGTTCTCCATTCATGTGCATATCACCTATCAATACAGTCCCTGAGATAATGTCTTCAGTATCGATGTTACTAGGTTGTATGTAAGAAGTGCTTTTGCGGCGTAAAAAGTTGTGTAATACACAGCATGCCATAACATTATCATCAACTGTATCCACTTTAGTAGCTATTGGCGTTAGGAAAATCCTGAATCTATTTGCCATGATCCCGAATGCGTTTTCTACTACGCGCCTGGCACGGCAAAGTCGATAGTTGAAACATTTTTCTTCATAACCAATACTGTTGGTTTGTCTCTATGGCGTCATGAAATTTGTCATTAGACTAAAGGCTTCGTCCCCAATAAACACAAAGGGTAATTTATTTTGAATTCCTCGCATATTGACTGGTTGGGGTAATTTTAAAGAATCTGTTATCAGTAAATTGTAAAAATCTGTTTTCTTAATGACCCCCCCCGTCTGATATTCTTCCATTAGTTCCACAACTTACATAAGTAAATTCATAATTAGCATTTACTATAGCAAACAACACAACACTGAAAAATCCTTTATAGTTATAATAGTATGAACCACTTCCTGGGGGCTGTTTGATAGCTATGTGTTTGCCGTCTACGGCTCCTAAGCAATTTTCAAATTGCCACATATTGTTAAATCCTTCTGCTACTTTGAGCCATTCCTCTTCTTTTGATGGAAACTGAAACCAAAAATAACACAGCTATCATATGAGGCAAAGTTAACTGTGAGCTATTTTATTGCAGGAAACCGATGCATACACACAACATTCTGATCAAGATTTAGATTCATCATCAGTTTTATCGCCTGAAGCTCCTCAAAGTGCAACACCAAGTTCCCGTAACAAGCGAACTCTCAACTGCACAACTTGGACACAGAAGAAAAATAAATTTTTGGATGCTTCCATAAAAGTATTGGAAACTAAGCAACAGGATGTTCTTGAACCACAAGAAATAACATTTGGCAAAAATACTGGTCAACAATTACAGGATATTGCAGTTGGACAGAAGATAATAGCCCAAAAACTGATTTCGGATGTGCTATACCATGCAAAATTGGGAAATCTCACACATTCTTCTCATATTTCCCTGGGTTACCAACCACCATCATATCAAAGTGCCCCATGCGTTCCGCAAGCACAAATATTTCAAAACTCATGTTCCAGGTATACAACATCCATTAACCCAACCTTTAATGAACCCAGCACGTCATATACACGTCAACCAGATGTACCAACTTTTACCACTTTGACAACTCCAAATCAGGCGTCTGCAAATAGGGAAGTGATGGAAGAATTTTTAGTTTTTCCCAGGCAAAATAATTAAGAAGTGATAAGGTACTACGAGTATTACAGACTGATTCACATATCTTTAATTGTTAGACATAATTTGAAATAATAAAAGTTTTTTCAACACTCTGTTTCTTATATGCATCAGAATACATGAAAAAAATAATTTTTGTACTTACACATAAGTATTTCTTCCGGAGGCAGTTGTATATAGCACGACACGTTTCTGGAATTATTCTTCCAAGTAACTGAGGAGAAATTATACAAGAAAACTTTAAGTCTTCATAACTCCTTCCAGTTTCCAGAAACCTCAAGGTGGCCAACAGACGTTCTTCAACGCTTACTGCTTCTCTGAATAAAGTGTTCTTCTTTTCTATCAGAGGTTTTACTAGCATTAATAATTCTTGGAATGCGTCATAGTCCATTCTGAGGTAATTTATAACATCAAGTGTTTCACATGATTGGATACATTTCAATAATCGCAAATGAGTAAATTGTTCTCTCTTTTGCAGCCATTCTTTCACCCAAACACGTTTTTTCTTTTTTTCTGATTCTAATAATATTATTGTACCTTCAGCCAAAGCAACTTTCGCCTTTTTTGATAATATCGGAGACATTATGCTATTGGGTTCGCCACATTCAGTGTACAAATGAGCTCTTTTGCAGGGTTCGTGTAATTTCCGTCTAATGTATTGACAAACGTGGATGAGTCGTCAGTCGGGTCCCGGTTGCCGTCCGAGTTCAGGTCCGTCTAGTGAATGGCCCGCATAAGTCTGGCGAAACATGGATTGAATGCAATATGTGTCAATTATGTGCTGATTACAACAGAGGTATCTATATATATTTGCGACCTATGCAAGTTATCAGTTTTGAGTTCCTTGAAATAAATAACTGTTAATAGACTTCCACTTTTAGTTATGTTTAAAATAAAGTTCTTCTTGCCCATATGTACAGGGTCCGCCAAAAGAACCTGATGAGTGTTAATATGAAACTACAAATGTATCTTTCAAGATATTTATTTTCATATATAAGTAATCGAAAGTGTATTACATGCCATTTTATGTATGGAAAATAACTTCGGTCAAATGATGTCCTTCACTGCGGACACACTCTTCCAAACGGTTTCGCACATTCCCCATCACGCGCTGTACCATACTCATCGGAATCGCGCTAATTTCATTGCGAATGTTTTCCTTCAATTCTTCAATGGTCCTTGGGCTCGATAAATATACCTTGCTTTTAAGATAACCCCATAACCAATAGTCACAAGCCGTGAGATCGGGAGACCTTGCCGGTCAAGGAACATCTCCATTCCGCGAAATGACTCTTCCTGGAAACATTTCTCGCAGTCGAACCATTGTTGCTCGTGCTATATGCGCTCTGGCGCCATCTTGCTGAAACCATACAGTATTTAAATCTATGTTCCGTCGACGAAGCTCTGGTTCCAAAAACGTGTTTAACATTTCCAGATAACGTTGCGAATTGACCGTGACAGAATTTCCAGCATCGTCCTCAAAAAAATAGGGTCCAATTATGCCGAATCGCGACACTCCGCACCAAACAGTAACCTTGCGACTATGAAGGGGTCGCTGGTGAAGTTCTCTCGGGTTTTCTGCACACCACTAGCGAAAATTCTGCTTATTTACGTAGCCTGATAACTCGAAATGCGCCTCATCAGACATAATTAAGCCACCTAAAGCGTTTTCATCCAAAAGTTCCAGAAGCTGGTTGCTTGCAGTCAAACGGTTCACAAAGTCTTCAGCTGTCAGTTCTTGAACCATCGCTAATTTGTAAGGGTGATAATGTAAATCCTTATGCAAAATACGCCGCACTGTTGTTTCTGAAAGCCTTAGACTAATTGCTTGTAGCCTAGCTGAACGACGTGGACTTTGCTGCACCGCTGTTCGCACCCTCTCAATATTGGCTGGAGTCCGAACTGTTCGACGCATTCCTGGTGGCTTAGCTTTCATTGCTGATGCAGATCGACGGAAATTTTTGACCCACAACTTAATTGTGTTACGGCATGGAACAGAACCATGACGTCCGACATTGAAATGTGTACGAAATAGACGCTGTGTAATGATCACCGAGTCGTGATTTTTAAAATACGTCTCGACAACAAATGCGCGATGTTCACTTGTCCACAGCTCCATGACTACTGAAATGGCATCTACTACCGATATCTTGCCCACTGTAACCGATGTTCAACGTCAAAAAACAGCTTCGTACTATCCATTCTGAAAACGTCAAGTTCCTTTGGCGGACCCTGTATTTCATACGCTGGTCACTTTTGCCCGAGACGTTGGTTCTTATTGCCCTCATATGTGGGCAAAAGGAATCAAAAGCAAGTTTTCGTTTACTGTTTTTTTTTCGTTTCTAAATGTAATAGAGTCTTATTTCCCATTAAAAAAATAACAGTTAGGATTTAATAGAAGATTTTAAAAGCTGGCGACTTAAGGTGGTTCCTTTTGCTCGAGTCTCCCCTACCCTACGCAATTGCTAAGACACACAACTCCAAGTCTTTAATCCCTACAAACTTTTTTCTGAAATTGTTCAAGAACCTTTGAAACGTCAAAACACGAAGTTTAAGCGGTCTTTTATTCCTAGCTCCGCTCCCACTGGACCGATCGAAAAATTGCAAAGTTAGCATACGAGTAATAGAAAATTTCATCAGAATCCGAACGGTACTTTCCAAAGTAAATACGGGCTCAGGATTAGCGGACAGACATCCAGACTGAGAGACAGTCCGTCGGAAATGAGTTACACATGATTTCTCGTGATGTCATGTAACATCCAAAAAAAACGTAAAATCTGATTATACCGCAATTACAATAGCTCCTCGCCAGTGACATGAGATTTAAAATAGCTTTACTTCATATTATAGGGATTATAATTGCATTCATCCAGCGCCACCGATTCTTATCCGCCACGTGTTGCAGCGATCGGCAATCCAGGCTTGTTATAATAATTGCTCTGAATCCCCTACGCAAACATCTCATTTACATACATTCACTTGTTAAGTATTCATTTTCCTCATTTCGTCACAAAGTTGCAAAGGCGCCATACATTTCAAATACTTGACATATTTTTATGATCTTGTCCCTTGCATATAAAAGATAGCGTACTGTGAAATCATTAAAACCACTAAACTGATTGGCGAACAATTCAACACATAAAATCAAGCGTGTTAGTTTCCTGAATCGCAGCAGACACTTGTCACCTTTCCTAAATTATTGTGCAATTTTCGCTAACGAAGTTAATAAGCAACATATATATGTGCATTATTTACATAATCAAAGCAATGCCAAGGCGATCATCTCGTAATGCGTGTATAAAATCAGGAACTGATCCAGCTTATACCGGAAGGTAAAATCTGTAGCAAGGTAGGATCAGGAAGCAAATCCCGCAGAGCTGTTCTGAGTATCTACCTAAAAATAAGATAAAACGGTCAAGGGCGTGCAATGTTTATTTATTTTTCGCTTTAGATGTTATAATGGGCATGAAAATATTTAATTCTTAATTATTGTTAATTTTTGTGAGCGACTTTGCCTACGAATCTAAGCTAAGGCAAAATTGTGATCAAGAACTAAGTATTTCATGTTTGACGTGATACGTCCTGTTTGGCATGTTATGTCTCGTCCACTATTTCCTCTGACTTGCCTGCCTACTGAACCGTTCAGCAATAATTGGTAATGTGCTGCAATATATTCAATAATCATTAATTGATAGTAGATTGGAAATTTCAAGATATGTACAAACGTCGTTTTTATATGTACTCCTAATAATTTTGGGATATTCTAACAAATTTCTTGTTAGTATTGAGTCATTCAGATCTGTTTAGTTCTGGACACATAACCAATTTTTGTCTCCGTCCAATTTTTTTTATGTACCAAAGCAACCGTGCAAGCAGAAACCTAAACACCAGGGCACTGTGGCTGCTATGAGGAGATTAAGGAATCTCAATCTGATGTTTGAACTCTGAACTGCCTAAGATTAGCAGAACAGTGGAAAGCCTCGCCACGTGGCTTGTTTCACAATCTCGATACCCTAGGCACAAAGGAGCGGTCGTATCGGCCAGTTTTTTACGAAGTTCGACACGGTTAGGATAGTAGACTGAAGTCAGGTGGGTCTATCTGGCAGGAACATCGTGCAGCGGCATCATGAAGAAAAGCTCGGAGCAGCAAAGCCCGTTGACATAGGGATGGAAGAGAGCTAGGTCGCCGATCTGTCTTCTGGACAACCACGAGTATGGATATGGCAGACGGAGCGGCAGCACACCAAACGTGTGAGCAGTACTCGAGGCTAGGTCTTATCTAGGCATTGTACAACCCCAAAGAAAGGCTCTTTAGTCCGTCCATCAGACCGGATGAGGGCTAGGACGCTTCTTGTTAGTCAAGGTACAGTACTGTTTTTTTGAAGCATTAAACAGTACCAGCAGAGATCGGCTTGTCACTTTGAATTCCTGCATGTTGAGCAAAGCTGTTGATCGGATTGATCGTACAGTAAAGGAGGTCGTTGATATATGAGAGGGACGATCTCGAAGCCAAGACCAGTCCCTGGGGAATACCAGAAAATGCACAATTGCTTTCAATATCTGCATATGAATAATCAAACTGTTTATTAAGGACAATCAGTCACTGTTATTCAGAATACTAAATTACAGTAATATAAAGGCGCATTTACATACGTGGGATGAACAGTCTTCATGATGTTGTCAATATTAATTAAAACCGAACAAATTAAAAAATTTATAAAATGTCGACCTTGAGTCACAATGCGTGCGTATTGTATGCATTCAACAATAAACGCAACAGGTTAAGAGAACGTTGGTACAACACATCATTTTGGAATGTAATATGTTCACTTATCAGTACCAAGGCAGTTTTGCTCTACTTGTTGTATGGCAAACCACTCTCGGGCCTTTATACAGGAATTCATAATTTGTTGGAAACATGTAAGGTTAATGTAGTTCACAATGTTAATACTTGAAAAAATGGCATCAAGTATACTGACCCTGTGCTTCCCACGCAATTCTGTCACCAATGTTATTTCCGGACCTATGTGAGTGTGGAATATGATTAAAAATGTCTGCCAAAGCAATTGCATATGGGATACAAAGTCAACCTACCTGGAACATATTTCTGTTGTCTTAGTAATTGCTAAAATAACAGTGGAACAAATCAACTCAACTCGAGAAAAAAGTTCTACGCATATGTATATGTAAGTCTATTCGTCTGTTCAAAAGACTGCAATCGAATGTAAATGTCAAAATATATCATATTACTATTCCAACGGTAAACGTATGGAACATATTTTCAACTATTTTATCAAAATCCCAGCGGTATTTCCAAAGTTATGGAGGGGCCATGAATTAGCAGACAGACAGAGAGGGCGATGAAAATCAGTGACATGTTTTTTCGTGATGTACATGTCGCATAACACCCAAAGAACATAATGTCCCATTTCGGAACATTTTCGCGAGTATTACTAGTATTTCAGAGTGACCCTCTCTGAACGCTGCCATCTGAGCGCTGTCAAAAATTACCAGTGGAGCTTGATAGAAACAGGAAAACTGGTGGGTATAACAACAGCACCATAGAGTCAAAAACATTTCGCAAGTATTGCAAGCCATGTGATGACGTAACCTATCATCCTTCGTAAGGAGAGGAAGGCTAGGTTTTATACAGGATGACCCAAAAGTGCGAATATGGACTTTTTGAATTCTATCATTACATTACGGTAAATGCTACAAGCCAAAGTTAAAAAATCTTCACTTGTATTGCAACATTCATACAAAATAACACCTCCAGTGTCTTTTGTTACATATTTGGATACTGTTGTCAGGTCTAGTGCGACTTCATGTATCAGACTTAGTTCTTAGACTTACCGCATGGCAGCATTTAGCCTTTATTGAAAAAAGCAGAATCTGGAAAACAACTGCATGTTATTGTCGTTATACTTTGGAAGCTGGGATTTGAGGACTCATTGACCATAAAAGATACTATCTTAGTCCAGAGGGTTAATTATTAGAGAAAACGTTCAGTTTAGTTTGAATCCATTGTCGAAAAGAAGAATCCGTATATGAAATAATATATGAGAAGTTCAATTTTCAAAACTACAGCTTTGATATTGCCCTTCCTGTATAAATGTTTTCTATCTCCGTCATATTATTTCGTATCATTAGATCCTAAAGTTAGACATGCGAATTTTTTGCACTGCTAATTTTAGTTCCTAAAAGCATGGATAACGTCCTGACAAAGCATAAAAATTGTTACGTGCTAAAAAAATAACAATGGAAATTGATACCAAGAATTGACTAGCACTCGTTCGAAAATCTAATAAAACCGACAAACCTACCTTTTACAGAGTAT
This sequence comes from Acanthoscelides obtectus, assembly GCA_963669975.1. Classification (NCBI taxonomy): domain Eukaryota; kingdom Metazoa; phylum Arthropoda; class Insecta; order Coleoptera; family Chrysomelidae; genus Acanthoscelides; species Acanthoscelides obtectus. Next base: position 64,231,716 of record CAVLJG010000007.1, on the reverse strand, counting down.
TTCTGAGAAAATGTTATTTTGTTGGAACGGGAAAAATACTTCAAATCAAATTTTCCTCGAACTTGTAATGCACCCAATTATGCTCTTCTGAAAACACTGTCAAGGCGTATGCCATGCTGAAATTGCTGGAACTAGATGCCATATTTTATATGCAAAACTGCTATATGTAGATATATCCTATCCCAAATATATTTTCTGGTTTTGCAATATGAAAATGAGAAATAGAAAAAGCACTCAGCTATACTAGGAATTTCTGTACAACATGAAAATCCTGGCTGTCAGAGACTGTCAGATACAGTCATCCAAATCAGCAGATGATATCACATTGCCTAGCTACAAACTGAACTGGTCGTTTAGAATCTTCAGAAATTCATAGTTGGAAAAAACAGCTGAAAATGCATAACCAAATTTTATTATGTTGAAGGATGAATAATGAAGTCACTATGCGTTCTTAAACGTTCTAGATTTATTTATAACAACAGCCTGCATCAGCAAAATTGTGGATTATTTAATTCGTAATGGGGTATTTTCCAACATTTTTATTTGGATAGGATATAGGTACTTTGCATTCCAAAAGTATATGTATATTTTCTTTCTGGACGGGAAGCAACAAAACCTGCCAGCCAATGCGTAAAATAGAAATGTCCGCCCAGACCACGACGTAAAAAACTATCGTAACGAGTGTGATCCAACTTCTGACATGGAGCCTGGGGTCCGTGCGATAAAGTTAAAAAGTCACACATGTTAAATTTGGTAATAATTGTTTGAGTGTACTATCACCCTAGCCAAGAGTTTGTCGTCCACCATAAATCTTCAAAATGCCAGCTACTGCTCTTTTGTTAACATTAATAGTATCGGCGCACCTTTCTTGTCACGTGACATCCGCTCAACCTCAGACACTCTTGGCCATTCTCTCACTACGCCGCCATTACGTTTCACGTCCATGTCGGAGTTGGTTTTGTGATTATGCTGCTTTGTTTGTCACCACATCAATCGTTAAACGCGCCGATTGACGGTGAAGTGTGCTCATTAATTGAGATTTTAACAGCAAAACAATTTCGTCCAGCTGAGACTCACCAGCAGGTTGCTAAAGTTATTATTGGAGTTTAGGCGCGCTATTATTATACTTCACGACAAGGCTCGTCCTCAAGTTACAGCAAGAGCACAGACGCAACCGGACAAGCTTCTCTGGGAATCATTGGATCATCCAGCAGACAGTCCCGACTTAGCACCATCAGACTTTTATGTTTTTATAAAACTTAACGAATTTCTCGGCGGAAAATTACGGCATGTTTAATCTTTAAATATTTATGCTGACTATGTTGAAAAGTAAATGATTATATTTTAGCTTGTGATACAATTTACGATCGTAAATAAAGCTTATTTATTATTTGACTCCACCACTTAAAAAAGCCAAGCTTTGTCCGTATCTGGAATAAAAATCCAATGAAATCGTCGTCGGCTTGATAGTGAATTATTGGTGTGGTCTCTTTGGTGAAATCTGTGTAATGTGAGCTTAACTGAGGCCTGGGGAGCAAAATAGTTCACTGTCGTTATTTGCCAGGTCCAAAAAAAAAAATCCTCAATTTGAATTTCCAATTATCCCTAACCTCGAACATGCTTAATGTCTATTATTTTCATTGATTTATGATTAGTTTAAAGTTAAAATGATCTTATTTATAAAACACAAGCAAAAAAGTAATATGTATTTCAGCTACTTAAATACAATTTTGTCTAGGTAGGAAATTTCCCATTGTATGAAGCGACATTAATTACAAGATCAAACGAACTTACCTGTAAGTGATGTTCGATCTTAATTATGTGGAGTCCTCGTCAAAGTAAATATTTAGAATACATGTCGTAGTACCCTCGTAGTAGTACCCAACCTCCATGATTTCGAAGCGCGCACGCAGCGAAGGAAAGCGGCACCGCGCCCCTTCCCCCTACCTTCCTCCCCTCTGGTCGCCAATAAACCTTCATTTTCTTCAAAGACAGGTTATTGCAACAATTACATAGGGCACGAGGGTGATATTTACTTCAACGAGGACTTCACATAATTAAGATCGAACATCACTTACAGGTAAGTTCGTTAGATCATGTAATTATGTTCCGTCTTCGTCGAAGTAAATATTTAGAATACATATCGTAGATGATCAAAGCTAGGTGCAACAACATACTACTGACATTCTGCAATAGTAAACGATAGGTTGTACACAACTACACCACTTGTACGCCATAAATTTGTCAACTAAATGTACATTTCCATTGTAACAACTCAAGTTAGGGCTTTTAGCAACAGGTAATATGACGTACTTGGTTCAAAAATTACCATCCATTACATGGTAATAAGCAAATAACGTAATAACATAGTAATGTTTAACGTGTAGAGACTTGGTTCACCTCAAGCGTCGCTTAAGCAAAGCTATTGTTTGGCATAAGAGATTTGTAACGTATCTCAGAAAACGTACTCCACCCCGCCGCGAGCCTGAGACTACTATAATTTAGCAGGCGGAGAGGTAGACGCATTTCATGTATTGTGGGCTGCCAATTGTGACACTTTCTGCTAAAACCGACTTCATCCATCAGGGAGCAGAGACACCATGATAACGTTACTGTTCAATGACATAAATACTTTGTCTGCACAGATATTTGGGCGTAAAATACGGTAAAACTAAAAGTGGTAGAGAGAGACTTTCAAAAACTGAGAAATCCCAATTTCAATATTATTCAGCCCAATGCTGATGTTGTCTGTTTCAATTAGTTTGCACACTCTGACCGTAGGTTAAAGCTAGCAGTGTTGCTGATTTCCTGATTCAAATATCTACAGAGCTTACCAGCAATCTCTTTGGTTGGTTAAAAGTAACCACAGTATCTATATTTCAGTTTAGATGGCCTCAGCCTGTAAATGCCCTACAATAACTATCTTATGTCTGCATCGTTAGTAACATTTTGGGTAAAAGACTGATAGCTCAAACAACTACATCTTGATCTCTTATCACATGTAAGGTAAGAAATTTCAAGGTAGAAAACCAGACATGTATTTCTTCCCTACAAAGGTCCCACCGTAATCTAAGCCCACAACACATGATGGATTATTGATGCTGATTGGAATGACAGCTTTCCAGTGATGATAACTAGGATAAGCTTCAGAATTAGTGGGAGCAGCGTCCTGGGTCCCTCCATCAGATCCTTGCGTTACTTTCAGAAGTGAAATTTTAGAAACACCAAAATCAGGATGGTGACAGGTGTAGCTTCAACTCCGTTTACACGTCCACTGACGCAAAAGCTCATCTGTATCAGTATTACTCTTAGATTTTATACTTGACGCGAGGGCAGTAAGATTTCTCTCTTTACACAATTGCCATAGTTTCCTCGCAACCTGGTCTCCATTCTATTCATGTAGGATGGGGTATAATATGCGACAGCCCATCAATTCGGTAGCAAAGCATTCACAACAGAAGAAAACTATCAGTGGTTCTTGATGATTAGCATGTGGGATCTTCTTCTCAGGTGACCAAAAACTAGAGACTTTTCCCTGGCCAACGAATGTCCTGGTCCGAGAAATTATACAACTAAAAATTGGATAATTCAATACCTCTGACCGCATCTGCCAGTTTCTTTGAGCCCCAGCCGAGGTAGATAGACCTTAAGTTATATTATGTTATTGGCATACTAGCGTTAAAATTCCCTTGAGAACTTTACAAGGCAAGAAATTTCACTCGTTAGTGTATAGTCGGCTGTAACGAAATGAAAGACAAGCTGACAGCAATGTTCACCTCAAAGTTTCGGACTCTGTCTTGGTTGCTGTGCATTATTGCTCTTACTAGGTTTAGTAATAGGTAATGTCTTCACTGTCCGCTCAAGTAAAGTTACTTTATTTCTGTCACAATTTAATACTGAGCCTGAGAATGCTCAATTGTTTCTTAAGGTACTCCAGAACTGGTTTTATTAACTTTGTGAACACATGAGGGGGGGTGATATTGTTTCATTGTTTCCTTAAAATTCAATTCCTCAACGGCACCGAATTTTCGAGAAACGTCTATAAATGTGACCCTAGATAGCCTCATATTCAATATTTCAATAAAAGGCTGTTATTTCCCCTATTAAGAAGTTTCCTCTGAGCTAACCTTCACATACGGTCACTATGAACACGTACTGTCACGCATACTGAGATTGTCCGTCGTCTCATAACTCTTCATTAGAGCACGACTATACCATTCGTCTTTCCAATAACTTTCCTAAGGTTGTCTTGATCCAATTACGCCGCTTTGAGAAAACAAACACGTATCCGGCATTTGATGGCTTCTAGTTCCGACGACGCTGCCTGCGATGGAGACTAACAGATAAGTATATAGACTATAAAATAGTAGGGTCACTCTGTTTTGAAATCAGATACTTTATACATTCATTTCCTACTTACGAGGCATTACAAGTAGTAGTAGTAGTAGAGTAATTCGAGTTTTGCATGTTCTTGAGGCTGCTGGTGGCGAATTAGATATCCAGCTTTTCGAAACCAATATAGCAAAAATATATATGCAAAACACGTTTTTTTAATACATTATATACCGAAAACATCGATTTACCGTTCAAACTCCAATTTGTTTCTGCTACACTTATTTATAACATAGCTTATTTATAACCAATGAATAACTATGCCGGCCAGACTATAATTTCATTTTTTTTCGCGTTCGCTGTCCACTGGCTCGCCTGAGTCTCGACGGTGGCTAAAACTGCTTCTGCCATCTGGTCGGGTATTTATCCGTCTATCGGCGCATCCAGAAATATTCCATTGTGTGCGAGGACTACCATGGAAGTGGTCTAGATCGCAGCAGGTGCATCCAGATGGGAATCGAATACTCGCGATTGCTCTGTGAACGGCACAGAGTGCAAGCGGCTCCATACCTGGTCTTGTAACTCTGGTTGCCAAGCAGTCTCGTCGCCACTCAAGGTCCCAGTTATACGAGGACGTTACAATATATTCGACTCTGCAGCCTTTGGAACGTTTCAATAGGTACATCTGGTTGTTTTTTAAGCTTGGTACTATTCAGTTATACACTTTTTGACACGAGCTTTTTGCCATTTTAGCATCTGATGCAACAAATATTCACTTTACTATAATTCCGCATATAGAGCCATTTAAATGGAACTAATGTAATCAAAAAATGAACTATGCATCTTTATAACACTGGATATAATCGGATTAGGTTAGTTTTATAAAATTATGTAGTGGTATTTTTAGAGCACTGTTGCCAGATCTACTGACCAAATTATCACAGAGTACTACCAGAGGTGACGCTCTGTCAAATGTCAGGTTCTATCAATGACAACTTGAGTTTTATGCATGTGGTGGGATTCCTGTTTCTATGACATTTAGGGGTTACCCGTGGAATGTTTTGACACGTGACCATAAAACAGTTTTATCAATACAAATCAATTAACTGGCCTAAATGCTTTTGGGGAAATAATAAACACAAATTTCTTCATTCTGTAGCTCGACATATGACATTCGTGATGACAGGCCAATAACGCGTAACGACCTCTAGGAAAAAATCCTCAGGACGCTAATGAACATAAGCGGGAAATGTGGTAAGCAGTTGTGGACACGAAGATCAAAGGGACCGACAGCAGGTGTCGCATCTGTATAATCTGTGATATTGCTTAGTTAAATTCAAACCTTATAGATTTACTTGAAAGTACGTAGCCAAATAATCATATTGGTATGGTATATCTGAAGTCACTTGAAATAGCATAAAAACCTTTGGTCGGCGCGTCCTTTGTAATTTCATGACGTATCATAGGCGTGCGGTGATTTATTTAGAACGATAATAATAATGTTTTTATATCACAATAAATGGATTTTACTATCTTCTTATTTTTTTGATTTGGGATAAAAAATACTTATATTGGGAGTTTAATTTATGTTGACTAAAAGTTAAGAAACGGAAAAATTACAGAATTCCAACGTTTGACATAGGCAAATATTTACATAGCAGGTAGGTATATAAAAAGGTATATAAAGACTTACATTATAGGTATTTATATATCAGCCTCGCCTTCGGAGCTGTCGCTAGAGTCATCTTGTAGAGGAATTACAACGGGATTTACAGGAGGCAAAACACAATATTCATTTTCTTTTTCAATAATATGCCTAGAACACTGCTTCCATAGGTCTGTGGCAGCAATATGAGATACTGCATCTCTTATTGTGGCCAATAGCGATTCACCTAATTGAGGGGTCTGATTATGTTTTCTTACTTTTTTTTTTAAAGCAGCCCAGACCAACTCAATCGGGTTAAAAATGCAGTAATAGGGAGGTAGACGTAATACTTCATGGCCATTTTGCTGAAGCAGATTGTCAACAACATACTCTTTTTCAAATTTTTGTCTTTTAATAAGATCCAATAATATGGCTTTGGTTGATTTTTGTGGTATTTCCATTCCCTTATCCTTCAAAAAATCAATAATGTCTTGTTTTTTTGTGCCTGTATTCGGAATTTTGTTTTTCTGTCGGGAATGGTATGGCGTATTGTCCATAATAATCACTGAATTTGGGGAAATGTTTGGTATTAACTGCTGCTCTATCCACTTTTCAAATAAGTCGGAGGTCATGTCCTCATGGTTGCATGGTGCATTTAAAATGCACTTGTTGCTGTCGTCAACCCAGCCGTACTGCACAACATCATGGGTATCAAACCACGTTTCATCCAGGTAAATCAGATTTCTTTTCTGCTCTCTATAGATTTTCACTTTGTGCAAAAATTCTTGGCGCAATTCAACGATTCGAGACGACTCCATAATCACCATTCTTTTATCTAATTTTTTGTATTGAAAACCACACAGTTTTACAATACAGTGCAGTGAGTCTAAGCATTTGTAATTATAAAAATCTTCAGGATAATCTTTTAATTTATCCCGTATCATTTCCAACGTGGGCACCAAATTTTGTTTATAAAATCCGTATATTATACGACGAATATCTTCCTGAAAACCCACGTCTATTCTTTTTAATTTTTGCCTTATGCGCTTTCTGTGGAAGGACTGGTTGACTACATCTCCCCATTTTATAACCCGATAAATGGTAGACCGACTGATTTTTGTCAGGATACAAATTCTGTTTAAAATTTGATTTTGCGAGGAATCTGGATTTTCGTTTTTCAAACATTCATACATATTTAGGATTACTCTTTGGGTCTGTTCCTCTAAATCTTTATGAAAGAATTCTGCCTGCCCAGGTTCATCAACCATCTCCTCGTGGCTTGGAGCATTTTCCCAAGGTCTCCAAAGAGCCATATTTAGGACACACAAGAACAATCAACACAACAATTAAATCAACAAGTAAACTGAGTATTCAAAAGTCAAAAACACACAAACTAATAAAATCTATGAAAAAACACGGACAGACTAAAGAAAACACATTTATTCACCCCTACACGGCACTGGCTAAACTGTTTCAATTTTCAGTAGCCACCTGCACTTTTTCGGAGCTCTGAAATACACGCTTTCTCATTGGCTATGTCCACGCATAGGCGTGCTTTACTCCACGTGGACCGGTGAAACTGCCTTTGATTTTATATTTGCTGCGAAATTTGGCGATTTTTGCAGCAACAGAGCGTGTTAAATATAGATATATAAAACGCACCCGGTATTTCACAGTGTTTCAAGTGACTTCAGATAAACTATACATAATATCTTCTCATAATAAATGTCCTTTAGTTCCAAAAAGGTTTATCGCCTGTATTATAACTTCTCAATTCTACCCAGTATGTGTGTGAGATCTGTTTTGCCTGCATTTTCAAAGGCTGTAACGATATTGATGTAACTCCTAAAACGTATCCTGTGGTTTTTCATGCTGATAGGACTGCATGATTGTCAGGCATGGTGGCCATTTTCAAAGTACAATGTTGTTTTTTCTCATTTGTGCCAAGATTAAATTTCTAAATTTTAGCTTACATTCTATTCTCTTTTGAGGTAAAAGAGCCTTTACAACAATTTTTCGTCTACACACTGAATATAAATAAATCTTAATAACATGTAGCTTGAAACAGAGATTGTTGTAGTCGCAGTAATTTAAAAAACAGATAATATAGGTATAGGTAGACGAGTACCGTTCGTATGAAAGACTTTGGAATGCCAGTTCTATAAATTTGTATATGTACGTTTTTCGATTATCTAGGGTTTAGCATCCTCAGAATCCTTGTTAAAAATGTTCTATTCTATTTTCTCCGATATTATTTGATATTCCGCACTCTTGCTTATCAGCTGTTTTATGGAAGCAGAAGCCAATCGTAAAAACTACGTCATCCCCAGTAAATTAAGAAAGCCCTAAGCAAGAGATTACATGATACAAGAGAAATATTAGGTCTACCGGAAAGCTTTGTCCCTTACGTTGAAATGGTATATCTGCGTATACATTCTTTCATTTTGGTCAGGTTCAAAACAGAACCGTAAGCTTGAAATTCAGATTTATGAACCGCAAATAGGTCACGTAATACCACTGCAGAAGCAATCTTAAGAAACCGGAACATAGTAGGTTTTCGCAAGTGACCTTACTTCTAATAGTTTGTATACATTTTAGCGGCCAAATGGCGGCATTTTAAGCAGGGAGCACCTCCAACTTTTAATCAACTTTCCACTTTTTCGAATAACTTATCTTGTTTTCTTCGTATTGACAGTACTGTTGACGGCTTGTAATTTATTTTTACGATGAGCTGTCGAACACGTGGGCCCACGGCCGTGTTTTATGACATTATAAGTACAGCGTTGAATAATTTAACTTGAATTTCACAGAACTCCAGATCGGATACTCTAAATGGAGGAGAATGTCAACATAATGATTGATGATACTGTTCAAAGCTAACCACTTAGACTTCGCAAAGCCCCAAACGTGCGATACAGGACTATATCCAGAGACACGTATGTTGGAAAATTTTTCGTATCATTCTTAGTCCTAAGGGAAATCTGTGATTTGTGAAATATGTAGATATATACTCGAATACCGAAATGGAAGAGAGCATCACCCTCTATAACTTCCAATTATCAAGACCTAGCCCCTATAAAATTTTATCTGCAAATGATTAGAAGCCTCTGAAACGTCAAATGACGTTAAGCGGTTTTAATTTTTTTAACGTTTATTGCCTGCAGTTCCGCCGACACTGGATCGATTTTCAAAAACTACAAAGCTTCCTCGTCCTTACAAAGCCACAACCTTGAGTCAAAACTTCATCAACGTCCGATCGGTAGATTAGCGGACAGACAGAACGATAGACCTACAGTCAGACCATATAACATCCAAAAAACATAATACCTTATTTTCGAAATTTTTCGTGGATGCAATACTTCCTCGCCACGCGTAGGAAATGAAATGGTTGTTATTCCTTTAGATGAAATAAAGATGACCTTGCACCTCTTCAAACATTGTCATTTCCGTATGTAATTGAGGAAAGCAGTAAAATATTCTGCATTTAACAATGGATATTTATAGCAGACCCGCGAGTTATGTAAAAGGTAAACTTGACAATGACTTTAAGTTGTTAATTATTGTTAGTGATCTTTAGACATCAATTGCAGGATGTGATGATTGTTAATTCGTTTTGCTATTGAGAGGTAAGTACTCACAGAAAAAAATATGGGATTGTAAATTGGTAATTAATGTATGAGTCGATAAAATTTAAATAATGATTGAGTACCCACACTGAGGCATTTAAAAAAGTATTTAGTAGAAGCATTTTGATTTGGGTAAGAACAAGCTATATAGTTTTAATGCGCACTTGTGCAGGGCAGTGAGCTCATTAGCCAAAAGAACATTTTCGTATTCATGAAAACTATAGTACCAGCAGGACTATAAGGATATGTTGTGGAATACTAATAATAATTAAAGACACACATCTGTTTTTTTGGTCGCCGTTCCCCTTTAAAAAGTAACCTTGTCCTACCAAGTGTTTGAATGTCAAATTTCCTGCAAAATACGTTTCCGTAGAGACATCTAAGAAAATATGACATTACTAAAATTTATCAGCTGGTTGATTGTTTCAGTTATCATTCAATCCTCTGGGTATGACATAAAGTTATAACAGTATACAGAGTGTCCCAGATTAACATGTCAATCTCTACATATAGATAACAAGAAACCGACAAAGCCACAAGTTTCTACATAAAAATAACCTACTGGGCTTCACTACGAAGATACAACTCCTCAAAGGACGCTACTCACAAATAACTTTTAAACGTCTCTGTACAGTTCAGCGAAATTTTGACCGTGACAATTAGATATTAAATTTTTTGAATGTTACAGGACATGTTAATCATGAAAAACTACGTCAATCATTTCCATCCATCTGTATGTCAGTCGCTTTTTCCCAACCCGTCTAAGTACGTAGGATTTTGATAACATCTTGATACAAGGCTACCACTAGGTTTTGTATAATCTGGGAACTGATCCAGTGGCGTAGCATCTTTTTTATCAGTGAAAGACGTGAAGCTTCTCAACTTATTGCTGGCCTCCCACATATGTTTTTCAAATAAACCGAACATAATCTAATTGATGACAGGATTGCGTAAGTAATAAAGTCAATCTGCTTGACGACATGTTTTCATGTTACTATCAATTGCCCTGTTAAGCTATCACAGAAGCCTTCTTAAAAGGTAAAGTTTTGTTTGAGACTCATTTCATTATAATTATTTCTTCACTAAGACGTATTAAAACTTACCTCACAGTATTACAAAGTCTCTCCCTTCAAGAGAACTTAATTATGAGTAGCTACACAAAACCACTAATTGGACCGGAAGTTTATTGTGAGCCCAGATGGAACAAACGCTGCTGAGTGGCAAAAAGGGACAAAGAAGATTTGGTTAAGAAAGGATTTGTAGTCAAAGGGAGGCGAGAAAATTTCTAAGAAGACTCGTCCGAGGGTGCCCGAGGAAAACCTTGCAAGAAGAATATATATGGCTTGAGTTTAGAAAGCTGTTGTTTAAAGAAGGTCGAACGAAGTGGCGCACCTTACTTCACCACCAAGAAGCAACGGGTAACCGTGAAACATTTTGACCTTACGCTTTTATATTTTCTTGCATGATATGTACAATATGAAAAACCATGTTCGTCGGTGAATCTGTCTGTCAAGTAGATCCTTGGCCTCTACTTTGAGTATACTGTCAAGCCGAAGACGAAGAATAATATACTAAGTGACATTTGAAATAATTTTCTCAACTTGATTTTTTGGCAATGATGTAGACTTACATCAAGAATAAAACGATAACATTCTCACAAAATTTTATTGACAAGTAATAAGAAAAAAATTGTTAATGTGTTGGGAGACCCTGCAGCTGAATACACTCCTGTATACGTCTAGGCATCGACAAAATGAGATGATCGATGTCTGGTTGTAGTACCTGCTTTCTTTTATTTTTTCAACCATAAGGATACAACGACTGAGAGGAAAAGGGATGAAGATGAAAAAGACGAGGTGGTCAAGGAAGTGGCTCTGAAAAGAAGCCAGTATTCCCACGTCCCGTTGTTGAAACGACTGAGGAGCGAACCTGATGACTGGTGCAATTATTTGCGAATGGACACCTCAGCCTATTGCCAATTGCTAGAGTTAGTAACAGAGATTTCTGATTTCCTCACTTTTTTCAACTTTTTTTTGTAAACCGACCTCAACGAGTTTACTTTTTTTTTGTGTAAGTCCCTTAATTGCCATCGGGTCTATTTCTTTCTATTTTTTAATAAGTTCCTCATACGCGAAGTTTTTTTATTACGGTCACTATAGTCTTAATTTTTCACTTGCCACAACCACGGAAAAATTGTATACATTTCAATGGATTTCCAGAGAAAATCATGGATGCATTTTCGCAAGTCTGACATTTTTAGGTTTTTTGGTAAAAACGGAAGCGAACTGAAGCGGAGCTGCTCGTGAACTGAGCCAAGACCGGACGTCTTGTCTGAACATGAGACTAAATGTTTCTTTTTGTCCTACCAGTTCTCGCAAAACGATGCTTCTCCCATCAGTTTTTCAGTCTGGATTTCGATTCGACAAGACGAACGTTTTGCTGTTTACACGCCACGTCTTATTGGATAGGATTTGTCCTATCCCACAAAACGTACAATAAGACGTAGCGTGTAAGCCCGCCTTAAGGTCTAGATGAAGACTTATTGTATTTTTTTCGGTTGAATGAAAGAGCGGATCTTTTTATACGGTAGTAAGATCCAAATGCTGCCGTTTGTCAGCAAGGCAGTTAGAATTTATTCAAGTTGTATTGTAATGTAATTTTTTATTGTGTGCTTATCAACCAGTACGCCACCGCTGCTGCCTAAGGATGAAAACTCTTTGTAGTTTTTAAAAATTGGTCCAGTGGCGGCAGAGCTAGTGGCAAAAAACAAAAAAGTAGAAAACTATCAAAATTCGTTTTTTGACATTTCAGATCAGAGGCTTCTAATCATTTTTGGAGGAATATTTGTAAAGGTAACGTTGGGCGTCGTAGGGGTTGGAGGAGAGCGTATCACAACTTTTTGGCGTTGGTATCTTTATACGCCACCAACCTCGGGAATTCTGCGCACCTGTTAGAGATATTTCACATATATATTTCCCCGCAAATTTATTTGTCCTTAAAACATGAGAAATATGTTGCGGCCTGATGAATGCTAGGCTGCCGCGGCAGGCGAATGGTGAGGTTAATCATAGCAACGTTGCCAGATGGTCGGTATTGTCAATATGGAAGGAGAGTCATTTCTGAATGTCAGATGAGTTTAATTATTTTGTTAAACACGTTCGTAGCTAACTTTTTTCGTGGATGGGCCAACTTGTGTCGAATATAATCCTTTGGGAACTGATGACAGCGTTCCATGCGAATGCACTTGGCGCGTTTTTTTGAGTTTCTGATAGTTTCCAAATGAACTCGCATAATCCTAGTAAAGTAACAAAACAAAAACAACAGTTTGTTTGATTCTTTGCGTAATAATTAGGCAACAATTGAATCGTAACATGCTTATATTAAAACAAAAGAGATAGTCATTTGATATTACTTTTTATTTGAATTGAGTCTGTTTTGTGGTTACAGTAGCCATGTGTCACAGAGAATTGTCGCTACCAGTCTTCTTCTCCGGACATACTTATCTGGGTACCCCAAAGTGCTACATGTATGCGGTGGAAGGACACTCTTTCAGTATTTGTATTTTTTTTATACTCCAACTACCACGAAGGCCTAAGGCCTAAGCACCCATTGGGTACCGTGGCGCTATAGGGGGATACATGGGAAAGGGGGAACGCCACACGGACTCTGGCGAGGGTGGTACCTCCGCGTTCGACAGTCAGAGACCGTCTACCACCTACGGACAATCACAACATCCATAGCTAAGAGAAAAATTTCTCCTGGGACGGGACTCGAACCCGCACAGCGCACGGCGACTGATCAGGAGACCGAAGAGTCTACTACTGCGGCCACCGCTGCTGCCTTCTGCAAACTGTATGAAACCGAAATTAGTTGGATAATTTTTTTGAAAATCCAATAAGTTTGCGTTATACTACTGTGCTGAGGCTTGAAACTGATTAATTTGTACAGAACATCAAACAAAAATGTAGTATTCCAGGAAAACTAACTAACTGAAAACTATACCAATGAGTAGAGAAAATGACACCGATTCACTGGTTGTCAATAACGAAAATCTGCCCGAAAATTGCAAATATTCCCTCTGTGCTTAACATAGCAGTGCATTTTGGATTTTGCGTATTTGCTATAATATGTAATATTCATAACCATTATTCAGCAAACCGTGGAGTCTAAACTCGTAAACTTCAGTCTACGTGTAATGAAAATTTATTGCCTATGTTCGAATTATTCATGAATTTAATAGTCGCCTATATAAATTTGTGCGAGCATTAATGTCACAGATAGATTTGTTTAAACACTTGAGTAATCAAGTAGCAAGATCTTTCCGATCTTCTAGTGACATTGAAAACTGGGCGTGTTGAATGTATTAAGCAATGTCTAGGGCAAGTTACAGGACTTTCATTAAAATACGAGTGGTGACTTCACTTTCAACGCAAATGAGCGAAGAAGCATTGTAATCGCCAAAAATGTGATATTATGTTTTTGGATGTTATATAACATGTATATTGTACATCACAAAAAAACATGTCCCTAATGTCCGTCGGTCTATCTGTCCGCTAATCCTTGGCCCATCTATAACTTGGAAAGTACTGCTCAGATTTAGATGGCATTTTTACACAAGATTGTCAAAGGCGAGAGAGCTTTGTAGTTTTTGAAAATCGTCAAGTAGCGGAGGAGAATAAAGCCAGAAATAGCAAAAATGAAAATCGTTCAAACTTCATCTTTTGACGGTTAAAATGATCCTGATCATTTTGAAAACATTTTTAAGGGAACATTTAGGTAGTGAGGATGGTAGGGTATTTCTAAATTTTTTGATATTGGTATATTAATACGGTCCCAGCCGCGGTATAGCTATATAACATACATTATAGGTTTCCCTTGAGGTTTCACCACACATCTTGTATGGAGCTATTTGAGTGACTTGATGGGTTTAATTTTTCCATTGTGCATGTGCGTAACTATTTTTTTCTCAGATTGTTTAATTTGTGCTGAACTTAATCCTTTATGAACTACTGTCGGCGTTGCGTAGGACATGCAGAGTCAATTTACTTGACACTATCTTGATATCCAAAGACTAAGATAGCGAAGGAAATGGACTGACAGCTCTGTCAGAACTTTTTTTGATTACACCGTATTCTTCCCAATTATCTGAGAGGTACAATATAATAATTAAGAACCAAATCTAAGTTAAATACTTACCAATCTAAAAATTCCTCTTGGATATTGTAAAATTAATGAGATGTATCACGTCATCACAGCATAATTTTACTCGACAAAGCTGGCTATTTTTTATCTAAGCTTACCGAACCTTGATTTTTTGCACCTGTTTTTATTTGTGTCTGTAAACCACACCCGAAAGATAAATCTCCCAATTTATATTTGCAACTTGCATTCATAGTCGTATCGAGATCTGGTTCACTTCACTTGCAGAAAAGAGAATGTGAGAATACTAGATGCAAAAGAAATCAAGGCTGGTTCAAACTCCACTTGCCTAGGATCTTGCATAGGTAAAAAAACATAAGGTTGAAAATATAGCTTCTGGGTCTCAAAAAGACATGCTAATTTTGAAACACACCATTAATGTGCAACATTGCCGTCTGACAAACTATGTAGTTTGAAACTTATCATTCATCAAAATAAAAACGTTTTTAACGACTGAAAAAAGTCATGTCAGTTGTACATCGAGGCGGTGTGAAGCTAAAGACGTTGACTAAATTGGGAGGCAGGATTTGAGTTCTTTGTAATATTGATTGATAATGTTCATTGAGTAAATAAAGTATATACTATTCGTATCTGCTCTAACGTGGAACGCTATTAGACTATTAATCCCTACATCATCTTTCAGTTATCTTTTGTCCAAAAAACGAGAAGGGTTTAAGCGTCTTATAGTAGATCTCGCCAGGATCGGTTTACGGTTAGCTCAAGCCTCTAATATCTCATTGTATCAATTTGACGGTGTGTTGAGGGATAATATCTTCCTCTACCCTATATTGTAGATTTACTTGTTTTGTTGACAGCGGGTGATGTAGGTTCGATCCTTCTTCAAATATACCTAAGCCTGTTCATTTGATTGAGTCGTAGATACCTCGTTAGATTATGTTGGTTTGTGTACTTTTGGAAAAGGTTCGTTCCGCTCGAAAAGAGGATCAGGAAAATTGAGGTATTTCTCATTTTATATGAAAGGACCTTCAAAAGGATATATGATTTACTGCTAATAGAACTCTATGTTTTCTGGCCGGTAAATGAAGCCACATATGTGTTATTATTTCTTTGAAAAGGTCACCGGGGCAGTCGTAACGTCTCATTATAATTGTCTCTGGTTTTGTTTTCAACTTTTGTTTTCATTATGAGCACAGTGTAGCAACGCTTTCATTTTTATATATATATACTCGTATTTGTATATATATATACAGGGTGACTTTGAAGTTGAGTCATTAATTTTCAGATAATGATTGTAGAAGGAAGATAAACCAAAATATGTGTGTAAAAATAAAAAAAAAATAAAAAAAAAATGTTACCTTGTTTTATAAAGTATCCTCCCGACAAGTATTTCAGTGCGGACCTGTATTTGATCGTGAGGTCCCCTGTGAGGTCTGAAGTCACCTGATTCACGAGCCCGTTGTACTACATTAACAAAGGCACGAGGGGTTGGTTGCACTCGATTGGGAAACCGATCCGCATAAACATGTGCCATTTTTTATTTCGTTTGAGCCACGCAACAGACACTATTCACACGCGACTGACACTAACTGTATGTATAACTGAACTGAATAAAATAAACATCGTTCCAAATTCTTTCGCTTTTTTGTTTCCGATGCGATGAACCGATAAGGTGGATTATATCCGTTGTTGCCAAACACGAGTACATGATATTATTGAGACAGGGCGGTACTCAAACTTCCAAAGGGCTATAACTTTGTTACTTTAATTTTACCAGAAAAATGGTAAAGGAAAAAAACATTTCTTTTGATCAGATCTACTCACTGTTAAAATAAATGACTCAACTTCGAAGTATAAGAAAAATAGGAAAATAATGGGCAAAATCCGCAAAAAGTGGAATCGAGCAGAAAATAGGATAGGTAACCCGAGCGATACGTATTTCTGCTGGTTGGCTTCAGGCCCGAAATGAATGCACATATGCACCTACAAAAGTAGATACACATGCCCACACATCCGGATACGGGTGTAACCTGAGGAAACGAAGATGGAGAGGAAAAAAAGACACACGAAGTCCTCTCCATCTTCGTTTCCTCAGGTTACACCCGTATCCGGATGTGTGGGCATGTGTATCTACTTTTCTAGTTGCATATATGCATTCATTTCGGGCCTGATGAAGCCAACCAGCAGAAATACGTATTGCTCGGGTTACCAATCCTATTTTCTACTCGAATCCACTTTTTGCGGATTTTGCCCATTATTTGCCTATTTTTGTTATATACCTTTCTCCGCATGATAATTTTCTCTTTGTAGATCCTTTGGGCTTGAAGTACCACAGAAAGTGGCTATAACCGGCCGCGTGGTTGTGGTTATTTGTCGCCTTGAAAATTCGAGGTCTTCTAGCAATTTTATACTACAATGTGTAGGTTGGCTCTTGTTGTGGACTTCGTGTGTCTTTTTTTCCTCTCCATCTTCGTTTCCTCAGGTTACACCCGTATCCGGATGTGTGGGCATGTGTATCTACTTTTCTAGTTGCATATAAGCATTCATTTCGGGCCTGATGAAGCCAACCAGCAGAAATACGTATCGCTCGGGTTACCAATCCTATTTTCTACTCGAATCCACTTTTTGCGGATTTTGCCCATTATTTGCCTATTTTTGTTATATACCTTTCTCCGCATGATAATTTTCTCTTTGTAGATCCTTTGGGCTTGAAGTACCACAGCAAGTGGCTATAACCGGCCGCGTGATGTGGTTATTTGTCGCCTTGAAAATTCGAGGTCTTCTAGCAATTTTATACTACAATGTGTAGGTTGGCTCTTGTTGTGGACTTCGTGTGTCTTTTTTTCCTCTCCATCTTCGTTTCCTCAGGTTACACCCGTAACCGGATGTGTGGCCATGTGTATTTACTTTTGTAGTTGCATATGTGCATTCATTTCGGGCCTGATGAAGCCAACCAGCAGAAATACATATCGCTCGAGTTACCTATCCTATTTTCTGCTCGAATCCACTTTTTGCCGATTTTGTCCATTATTTTCCTATTTTTGTTATATACCTTTCTCCGCATGATAATTTTCTCTTTATATATATATATATGGAACAGTTAGTTTATTCTAGATTTGAATAAGATAGGGTCGCGACCATGCGCAAATATAAAAATTCTAGGTAAAATATTCCAAAATGAGTGATTTTTGTACAAACATTCTAAGATTGTGAACTTTGAGCTTTCAAAAAACAATCAAGAACTGAAATTTCTTAATGAAGGCGTAAAGCCCGTATCGTCAGTCGTCCCTACAATTGTAGTGCGCCTTTATGGCCTCCTTGATTGTCATAGTTTTCTACTTCTCCGTGTCAGACACGGGACAAGTGTAATCTAGAAATTTTTGAAGGAGAGAAAGGAGTATGACAATCAAGGAGGCCATAAACGCGCCCTACAATTGTAGGGACGACTTCGTCAAAGAGGCGTTTGCGGTATGTTTCAAATGTTCATATACTATTAATCCAGGTATCTTGGTAATAGTAAATCTGGGATTCTATTCTTTTTTAAATTTAACAGGCCGAATAGAGAATTTTCCATAAATGAAAGTCACTCGCCTTTATAGATTTAATCTGTACTTTTACATTGCTCGACTGTACTGCCTTTTGAAAAATCTGCATTCATATGTTTTGGTTTGTCGCTTTATTGCATTGTGTACCACAGGTTTCGACAAGTGTCCAGGTATCAACAACATATTTCGAACTTTCTAGGCAAAATACTCGTATTCAGTTTAAAACACGAGAAAAGCGCTTAGTAACTTACAAGGACTACTGAGTTTCTTTCTTCTTCAACAAATTTAGAAAACGGGTTTAACATAATAGATTGTACACATTTCCGCTTTACATGTGCTGGATCAACATAGAAAAAATAAAAATGTTTTTATACACCAGTGCCAAAAATCTCAATTTCCATTTTTTTCAAATAGCTAGCTTAGCTGGTCAAGGCAGCATAATCCCTGATAACATTTTTTATTTAACAGAACCTGGGCTCATTTGATTTTCGCACGTCCATGTCTCGATCTTCATTCAGAGGTAAGCCTGAGGGACTATTAGAAATGAGAGTTGTTAGGAATACGAATTCAGAAGATGTGTATTCAAGAAATGTGCTATTTCATATTTGAAGAAAAATGGTTTAGTGGTATCATAATTGATATTAGTGGATCAATTAAATTTGCTTGCTTTCCACCTCAGTAACCATGTCCATTTTCAAGTCTTGAAGTTTTCGTTAATATTTTCAAACATATCTTGGCTGACATCATCGTCTTTGTTATACGGGAGCCTGATACATGGTTGTTCCACTTTGAGGTCCTGCTTAATCAAATGAAGCGGGAAGTAAATACACATACGGCAATACAATTTCTCAAGAAACTATACCTAATCTGATTTTAATCGTTTTTCTAGATACTGTGTCTCCACACTTGCCACTATAAGGTCACACCTCTATTTTGTTAATACTGCAAGCAGTTACCATTACGAGCTTAGAATCTGTAACTAGTTTTTTATGTATCTAGAGCGATTTTCTCGGTCGGCTAGTACCATGGAGGTAATCCTATCTATTAGGTATTTAAACGAACCTTATTATTAGCTGACTTGTAAGCTCCATGTAAAATGGTAATGGATTACGACTCGTGATCATTATTGTAATGGTTAAAATAATAAACTGGACACAAAAAAAGGTTCAATGATATAACTGTAGGATTATTTTGTTTCATATAGGCACGGCAGTGTTGTATGGTTGTTACTTACTATGCGACTGGGCTAGGAAGTGTTGTAACTGCGAAACATTTCGAAAATGAGATATGGTTTTTACTACTATGTCAAGGACGAAAACCTTCATAGTTTTTGAAAATCGGTACAGTGGCGGTTAAGCTAGTGGCAACTACAGGAACAAAATAAAAATCGCCTAAGCTTCGTCTTTTGACGTTTCAGAGGCGCCTGATGATTTTCAGAAAGAAATGTGTAGGGGTTAAAAATTGGAGGTTGCGGGCGGGTGGGGGAGGGTATATATGGTTTTTTGGCGGAACTATACTAAGTGACATATAAATCCGAACACCCAGTTTAAATGGTTTTATTTTAATAAAAGTTGGTGAATGTATTCATCTTACTGTAAATAACAAGTTAAAAAATTTTCAGCCTTATCAGTTGGACATTCCGGTTTTTATACTGCTTTTTTTTAATTCACTAACGCTCTAAAAATGATTAATTCAGCCGCAGTAAAGAATCAACGTTGTCGGATTTTGGTTCTTGACATCCTTTACGATCGGTTACGATGCCTAGAGTACGGAGACCTGTACGATTTCGTCAACTAAGTGAGTTTGATAGGGGCCGTATAGTGGGACTTCGGGAAGCTGGACTTTCTTTTCGGGCAATTGCAGTTACAGTGCAAAGAAGTGTAGACACTGTGGTTAGGTGTTGTCAGGCATGGCTTCGAGAAGGCCGTACGCAAAGAGCAAGGGGCACTGGACGCCGCCGTAGAACAACAGACCGTGAAGATCGCCGCCTAAGATTATTGGCCTTAAGGGACCGTTTCTCCACTACCAGGTCCATTGCAAATGAATGGTTTGCAGAACACGGAAGACCTATTGGCATGCGAAGTGTTTACCGACAAATGAGAAGTTTTGGCTTGTTTTCATACCGGCCACACTGGGTCCTCCCTTTAACTCGAGAACACTGACGTAATCGCCTTGAGTGGTGCAGACAACGGTCACTCTGGGATCAGGAATGGAACAGTATTGTCTTTAGTGACGAGTCTCGATTTTGTTTAGGCATGCACGATGGTCGTGCCAGGGTTAGAAGGCGACGTGGTGAAAGGAGGAATCCACAGTTTTTTGTTGAAAGACATGTTCATCACACTGTTGGAGTTATGGTTTGGGGTGCTATAGCTTATGGTTCCAGGTCACCTTTAATCTTCATCAGAGGTAACATGAACGCGCAGCGTTATATCCACGAAGTTCTAGAACCCCATCTTTTACCCTATCTTGACACCCTGGCAGATCCAACTTTCCAACAAGATAATACCCGACCACATGTTGCAAGAGTCACAATAGACTTATTTCAATATAATGATGTCACATTGTTACCATGGCCACCAAGATCTTCCGACTTATCCCCAATTGAGCACGTGTGGGATATGATGGGTAGGAGATTGCTCAATTTGCAACGTCCTCCTCAGACTCTAGAAGCACTTCGAGAGGAGTTGGTGGTTGCCTGGAATGAGATACCACAGGAGGACATTGAACACCTGATCAGAAGCATGCCTAGGCGCGTTGGAGAATGCGTAGCACATCAGGGTGCATCCACATATTATTAAAGGTCAAAGGGCTTTAAAGCAGTGCAATCATTTTGAATTTTTTATCATTTACTTATTATGCTTCATTAAGTACTTATACAAAATTTTATTAAAATAAAACCATTTAAACTGGGTGTTCGGATTTATATGTCACTTAGTATATAATGCCATCATAAACCAGAAGATAGTATCTGAGAATTTCACATTTTGCAGGGGCGATGAGAATGTGTAACCGTTCTCGAATTTTAAGGTTTTAAGGGGAAAAATGCTTTTGGTTTGTACCCCGTTAAAATTGATAATGTTTTCTAACGAATTCATTAATTTTACCCATGATGCCTATTTATAAACAAAAAAAGCATATACAGATACTTCAGAATTGAATGAACTGCTGTTTCTTTAATTAATAACACAGTAAGTACTACGCGATGTCGTTTATCGCACGTTCGGTGTATATATCTTTAGTATACGAAACCTATAAAAAACGTTTACAGTCTCCTTACGAATATACTAAAAGATCAACGAGAAGTAATTAAAAATATTATGCACTCGATGTGAGTACTTGTATCTCTTATAGTATCTGCTATCGCCATTGCTTTGGCTATAAATCAAAACACTATCTGTATGGCTTCTAAGCAAGAATACAGTAAGTACGGAGCATTTACTGTGTTTAAATTTATTGATACGCAGGTGCTGTATTCTAATTTAAGATTATCGTCAAAATGGTAGGTACTGTAAAAGAAAAAGAATAGATTTTCGGTATTTATCATGATATACGAGTATACCGTATTTTATTAACGAAATATGCTTCCTCTATGTGCCTTTCATAGTATAATGGCGATATCTCATTTTCGCATTTTTTGCACGTACTGGGTTCTGGCTTATGATGGCAGTATATTTATATGTTTCTGGTCCCAGTAATTTTACGCAACTATTAGTACATATTTCATACATCATAGATTTCCTCATAGATTTGCCTTCAAAGCTAATACAAAAATACAGACGCGACTGGCGAGCGGCTGGGACGGCCAACGGCAAACTTTATTCGTTTAACGCACCCTGCGTCTGACTGATTTTGACTGCATCGCTGATTTAGCACCGTTAGCCAGATGGTCGATACTTAGAGCATGGAAGCGACTGGTGCTGGCGTTATCCAGTGGGTGGAGACTACTTGTATGAGCCTGTTTGGCTGATTTGATCTATTTAATTTGTTTGTGATACACATTCGTAGCTAGCTCAGAGGGACTAACTTGTGCCAAATATAATCGTCTATGAACTGGTTAGAACTTTGCGTGGAAGTGCAGAGTCAACCTACTCGACGCCATTTTTTTAATTTATGTTATTGATTCTTAACTAAAGTTTATTTTTAGCTAAAGATATCACACTGCATGAAAATCACAGTAACACTGAAATTGAAATTTTGCACCAATAGTGGCATCTCTATCACTATTATAAGCTCAACTCAATAAAGAAAACTTCCAACAACTCGCCGCAAAATTGAAATGTCTTGTATAGCAACGTGGGGTATACAGGCTTAAGTTGCCATTGAATGCAAATGCTGATGCTATTTATGGCGCTCACGGCACCATCAAAGCCCGCAAATAGAATGCTTTATGCACCGAGCCATGGACACGTAAGCCTCCAATGCAACTATCTGTCCAATCACATACAATAGGTACTTTATTACAAACCTGGATATTAAGAATTTCAGAAGAAAATGGCGACAAATAGCTTGACTTTTTATTTTCCACGCAATGCTGTCGTCAGTTTGTACATAGTCCCCACTCATTTGAGATCGCTGCGATCTAAAAATTTCTCGCCTGCCCCATCGATAGTACCATCCACCTGGAAACATTGCTATGACTTTCTGGCAGCGTTGTTAAGCCTCGCCAGCCGGCCAGCGGTACTGGTGTATGGTATATCTGAAGTCACTTGAAATAGCATAAAAACCTTTGTCCTTTGTAATTTCATGACGTATCATAGGCGTGCGGTGATTTATTTAGAACGATAATAATAATGTTTTTATATCACAATAAATGGATTTTACTATCTTCTTATTTTTTTGATTTGGGATAAAAAATACTTATATTGGGAGTTTAATTTATGTTGACTAAAAGTTAAGAAATGGAAAAATTACAGAATTCCAACGTTTGACATAGGCAAATATTTACATAGCAGGTAGGTATATAAAAAGGTATATAAAGACTTACATTATAGGTATTTATGTATCATCCTCGCCTTCGGAGCTGTCGCTAGAGTCATCTTGTAGAGGAATTACAACGGGATTTACAGGAGGCAAAACACAATATTCATTTTCTTTTTCAATAATATGCCTAGAACACTGCTTCCATAGGTCTGTGGCAGCAATATGAGATACTGCATCTCTTATTGTGGCCAATAGCGATTCACTTAATTGAGGGGTCTGATTATGTTTTCTTACTTTTTTTTTTAAAGCAGCCCAGACCAACTCAATCGGGTTAAAAATGCAGTAATAGGGAGGTAGACGTAATACTTCATGGCCATTTTGCTGAAGCAGATTGTCAACAACATACTCTTTTTCAAATTTTTGTCTTTTAATAAGATCCAATAATATGGCTTTGGTTGATTTTTGTGGTATTTCCATTCCCTTATCCTTCATAAAATCAATAATGTCTTGTTTTTTTGTGCCTGTATTCGGAATTTTGTTTTTCTGTCGGGAATGGTATGGCGCATTGTCCATAATAATTACTGAATTTGGGGAAATGTTTGGTATTAACTGCTGCTCTATCCACTTTTCAAATAAGTCGGAGGTCATGTCCTCATGATAGTCGGCACATGATTCTTTGATATTTTTGGCAGATAACAGCAAGGCATTAGGTATAAATCCATTTTCACTGCCAGCATGGAGAATAATGATTCGTTTTCCACGGTTGCATGGTGCATTTAAAATGCACTTGTTGCTGTCGTCAACCCAGCCGTACTGCACAACATCATGGGTATCAAACCACGTTTCATCCAGGTAAATCAGATTTCTTTTCTGCTCTCTATAGATTTTAACTTTGTGCAAAAATTCTTGGCGCAATTCAACGATTCGAGACGACTCCATAATCACCATTCTTTTATCTAATTTTTTGTATTGAAAACCACACAGTTTTACAATACAGTGCAGTGAGTCTAAGCATTTGTAATTATAAAAATCTTCAGGATAATCTTTTAATTTATCCCGTATCATTTCCAACGTGGGCACCAAATTTTCTTTATAAAATCCGTATATTATACGACGAATATCTTCCTGAAAACCCACGTCTATTCTTTTTAATTTTTGCCCTATGCGCTTTCTGTGGAAGGACTGGTTGACTACATCTCCCCTTTTTATAACCCGATAAATGGTAGACCGACTGATTTTTGTCAGGATTCAAATTCTGTTTAAAATTTGATTTTGCGAGGAATCTGGATTTTCGTTTTTCAAACAATCATACATATTTAGGATTACTCTTTAGGTCTGTTCCTCTAAATCTTTATGAAAGAATTCTGCCTGCACAGGTTCATCAACCATCTCCTCGTGGCTTGGAGCATTTTCCCAAGGTCTCCAAAGAGCCATATTTAGGACACACAAGAACAATCAACACAACAATTAAATCAACAAGTAAACTGAGTATTCAAAAGTCAAAAACACACAAACTAATAAAATCTATGAAAAAACACGGACAGACTAAAGAAAACACATTTATTCACCGCTACACGGCACTGGCTAAACTGTTTCAATTTTCAGTAGCCACCTGCACTTTTTCGGAGCTCTGAAATACACGCTTTCTCATTGGCTATGTCCACGCATAGGCGTGCTTTACTCCACGTGAACCGGTGAAACTGCCTTTGATCTTATACGGGGGATATTTGCTGCGAAATTTGGCGATTTTTGCAGCAACAGAGCGTGTTACATATAGATATATAAAACGCACCGGGTATTTCACAGTGTTTCAAGTGACTTCAGATAAACTATACGTTCGTTGTCGTGCAACTGTTACGCGACGGTGTGCTGAAAATATTTCTCTATCGTTTGTTTAAGAGGCGCATAGAACTACCGGGGTTGGGAGCGTATAAATCTCGTACGAACACCTATTTTCAACCTTTACGAAAATAACCAGTAGCCTCTGGAAGGTCAGAAAACCAAGTTTGGCCATTATTAGTTTATTTTCTCTAGCTCCGCTGCCCCTGGACCGATTTTCAAAAACTACATCTCTTTTTCGCCCTCAGCGCAGTAGTAATCTTAGGTGAAAAAAGTCCGAGCGGTACGTTCCAAGTTACAGACGGGCCCAGGATTAGCGAACAGACAGATCGACCGACCGACAGACAAACAGACTGATGGGAATAAGTGATAACACTCAACTTTTAACCGATTTAAAAAATTTTCTTAAAATGATTAGGAGCCTCTAAAAGGTCAAAAAACGAAGATTGGGCGATTTTTTTTACAGAGTAGTAACCTTGAGTTAAAATTTGATGAGTAACTGCAAATAATGATAAGTAGTCCTGCAGAGATTTGAAGAATAAAGAACAATCGTGGGCATCACATTTGCTGTATTGCGGACATGCCCACGATTGTCCTTTGTGTTTCATGTTTCTGCAAGACTACTCGTCTTTCTTTGTATTTACTCATAGCCCTGATGCTAGCTATAGCTGGCACCTGTGGGAGCGATGGTTGGCTCCTGATAAACACGAGGTTTCTGACCGAATCCACAAGTAGTGTGCCTGCTGGAACTTGATGGTGGCTTCTTGTTGTATTTCCCTGTCGATCCTTCAGGTTACACCCGTATACAGATATGATGGGGATAATTATGTTTTTAGTTCAGTTTTTTCGATGCACATCCATTTGGGCCTGATGAAGCCAATAACTCAGGTTACTAATCCTTCTATTTCCGATCCTGCTCCTTTATTGCGGATATGCCCATGACTGTCCTTTTTTAAAATTTCATCAACATCCGTACATTAAAAATTATAGAGACTGACAAATCGGCATACTGATAGACCGGCAGGCAAACAGACCGACGGAAATTAGTGAGGGATTTTCGTGATGCAGGTACATATCATGCAAGATCTAGATAAAACATGTCACTTTTGTTTGTTTTTGCGATTCCAATATATCTTCGTCAATTGGCGCGGGAAATACAACACGGTATACATATACTGTTTTTAGAACGAAACTAGCTTTGTGAGGGTAAATGTAAAGGTCCCTTATATGGAGATAAAAAATTGCTAACTCTTTTAATAAACCTTAAGCGTGTAGTATTAGTGTACGACTGCTTTACAAAAGAGTTTTAGTGGGCGAGAAAGCCTTCATATTGATAGCTTGCTACAGTTGTTTGCAAATAAGTCAACTGTCTATTCTCAATTTTTGCTATTACTATTTTTAACCAGAAGGTGTTGAGCGGTAAATCAGAAATAACAGCAGAAATGTCATGCCTTGTCTTTGTTTAATCTCAAAAAAATTATTTAAAACGGTTACAGTAAATTTATAATAATTGCTGGTAAGTTCTTTGACGAACTGACCAGCGATGTAATTACTGTAGCAAAATAAATATACAAGACTCCATTTGTTCCATCCCATATAACTACTCTGTAGTCTGTACAACTCAGGCAAAGAATTCAGTTAGCCCGATCTATTGGAATAATTGCCACAGTTTCAAAAAACGTGACTGCCGACTGGATATATAGCCTTGTACCATACATTTTGTGGTGTAAAAGACAATTAAATCAGGTTAGGTATCTCAATTTTTGCATTGTCAATTTTTAATAATAATAATATTTATTCACTCAATGTACAAAGAGAACAAACAACATGAGCAATATGTAGAGTGAAAGCAGGCCCAATAGAAGGCATTGCCTGTACATGGACCAATAATTTTGAGTTGCACCTGTAGAATTCAAATGACAAAAAAGGACAGAAATTAGCCACAATAGATTATGTATTTACTTGATGTTCGTATTTATGAGTTTATTAATTTCAGTCCTAGATATAGAATGTAGCAACTTCTTTAAATTTATTTTGAAACAGTTTTTGAAATGTAAATCTTTTAAATCTTCTGGTATAATTTCATAAAATTTAGCGTCGATATGACCGCTGCATTATAGATTTATGCGGCTGTTGAACTACTGTGCTACGAATGTTGTACCTTGTGTAATGACTATGTTTAATTTTTTGGTCGGTGTTGACAAATTTATGGTAGTGAGTGATACTGTAGTACCAGCGACATTTTCTAGAGCGTGAGTCACACCCTCTAGTTGGGATTCGCACCAGCCACTACTTACTGCACATAAATTGACGTAGAACATTACTCTCGGACGTTAGTCCCTTATGGGTATGAAATAGGTAAGTCTGTCGTGTATATGGCCATAGAGGAGAAATATACAGAGTTGGATAGAGAAAAAACTACGAAGCAGTCCAGTCGGTTACTGTGACCTTTGTTTAAATCTGGCAGGTCGACATTTAAGTGTTTACTTTGCTTGTGCTGTTGATTTTGGTATACGAGTAGGTGTATGGGACGAACAAAAAGAACGACATTTGGCCTAGTTACTATTCTTCGCCTCCACATATCATTAATCACATTGATATCACTTCTACAGTATCTAGTGGTATCTACAACGTGAGAGTAAAGATAAGCTCCAGCGTTAAAAGATCAGGTTATTCGGTAATTTGCCAATTAGGGACAGAAATTGTCTCGGCTTCGCGTATGATGCTGGCTTCGATCCTTGATTATACAAGACTTGCTCAGAGTATCAAGAATGTCCTTGCTTCAAGGTTCAATTAATTAAATAAATGGATTACATCCAAGTTCAAAGGGATACTTAATAACTACTGTTTGATGTGCATTCCGTTATGGCGCATTTCAGGAATACTAAAATAATACGAAAGGATAATTCTGAAGTGTTCCTTGGCCAAAACACACGACGTTATTACGTCATTGTATTGATGAAACTAATTAAGGTCAGAACACGAATACTCTTCGGGATGATTTGCTATTGCCTTTTGTGCAATTTCCAACAGAAAGCTGCACAGCGTCTTTTCGGAGTAGATTTAAGCTTTTTCTCAAATTGGAGGTCTGTGCCTCAAATTTTATCTCGAATATTCAACTCAATGATTCTCCAAGCTAACAACAGAAGCATGTGAAAGATGAGGGCCGTAGAAAATATTTTTCTTACTTCTTTATAAGGGTCAACAAGTATTATATAAAATGTCGAGAAGATAACTTTACCCCCCTGTATGTTTTTTCGATTTTCCCTCAAGGGGTATTTTCTAAATCAAGCTTTCGCTAATACTTATTAACTTTTTCAAAAATGCTACAAACAAAAAATATGATCAGTCTATGATTTCTAGCTTTAATAGTATGTTATTTTTATCATGTGCTTACTTCCTATCCAACACGAAATATTACCGTGTTGTCAGAAAGTCAGATCTTTGTCTCAATGTATTGGTTCAACAAGGTTTTCATTGAAGATACAGCAAATGAGATAAAAAGCAGATTTTCGAAAAATTGATGATCTAGACTAGAGAATCGTTTTTTCCATTTTTCCGGTATCATGATACCATAGTTAACCAGAAAATTTACAAGAATGTACAATTTGGAATTCAAAATATGTTTTTATAAAAACCTTTGATGAAAAAGTCGAATAACAATTCCCACCAATAAGCACTTTGCCTTTTTTGTATCTAAGTTTACTTGTTTGTATTCCGGAAAACAGATGACCTATGCGAGAACTACGGATGAATTTTTACGTAGGATTTTACAGGATTAGTGGAAACCGTTAACATTCATAAGAGTCTCAACCATGTACCTACGAGCATGGTAAACAGGAACATCAACTCACCTCATTACGAATCATCAAACCCGCCCTTACTAACCACGCATATCTGACAGTTCTCAGAAAAACAACCAACATTTATCTACAAATTTCAAGGTTTTCTTTAGTTCATTTCACAACTTGACATCCACAACTACATCACCGCTCATCAGAGTGTCATATGCAAGGTTTTTTTTAATTCACCTTTGCATACACTGATCATTTTATGCTGATCATACTGAAATTTTAAGTTTTTATAACTCTATAGATATAGTGTTCTCCCGATAACTTTCGGCAAGGGGGAATTTTAGGATCTATCCGTATATTTGTAGGAGCTCTATTTGCTATTTATATTATACAGGGTAAGCCATTTAAAGTGGAAGCATTTGTTTATAAAAAAATTCATTAAACATATTTTTTGTTGTTCATTTGAAGTATTTTATTTTGATCCAAGATTTGATGTAATTACTTTTCAAAAATGATATCGCGCAAATGACCACCTCTGGCCTTCATAACCAAATGTACCCTTTTTTCGACGTTTTCCATCACGTTGGCCAATGGTTTGGCGGATAGTGCGGTAATTTTTTGACGAATATTGTTCTTGAGGGCAGCTAGAGTCCTTGGCTTGTTAGCGTATACCTTGGATGTCAAATAGTCTCACAAATAAAAGTCTGGTGGCGTCAAATCAGGTGATCTCGGTGGCCAGTCAAAATCGCCATTTCTCGATATCAGTCGTCCAGGGAACAATGGTCGCAATAAATTGATTGTTGCTTGAGCTGTGTGGCATGTGGCACCGTCCTGCTGGAACCAGAAATCGTCCATATCATTTTCACAAACAATTAGCTTCAAAAAATTCGTTATCATGACTCGATAATGCTCACCATTGACGGTTACAGCAGCTCCATCATCGTCTTCAAAAAAATACGGCCCGATGACCATATTCGCGCACATACCGCACCAAAGAGTAACTTTTTGGTCATAAAGAGGCTGCTGTTCGATTAATTGAGCGTTTTCGGTAGCATAAAACCGACAATTTTGTCTAATTACGCCTCCATGTAATAGAAAATGTGCCAAGTCGAACATGATGATTTTTCGCCACAAGTCATCTTCTTTTTGGGTCATTTCAATGGTCCATTTAGCAAAATCAAAGCGACATGGATAATCAGCTGGGTTTAATTGATGAGCCATTTAAATTTTGTATGGAAACATCTTCAACTCCTTAGGAATTATGCGTTGAAGAGTGGTTCGAGCGATGCCTAACTCTTGAGAACGATGACGACCGGATGTTGATGGAGTCTCTTCAACACTGGCTTGTACGGCTTCGATATTTTCATCGGAACGTCTTGGTCGTTGTCTGGATAGGTGACTGGCATTACTAAGACTATCGGTGTCCACAAATTTTGCGAATAAACGTCTGATAGTGTTATTAGCTGGAGCACTTTTAACTTTATTTATTTTTACGAAACGCACGTTTAGCTTTGACGATTGAGAAGTTATTTTGAATGTACGACTGAATAATTCAGCGCGTTGTTTTGGTGTGTACTGTTCCATGGATAAAATGGTACTGAAATGACGCTTCCCACCCGGTATGACATTAGTCGATCTGACAATTAATGTCAAAGATATAGGGTTGCTTGATGCTTCCACTTTAAATAGCCCACCTTGTACTATTGGACATTCCTTCTTATTGGGTATATAAATAAAGAATACTTTTGTGTTTACTTACTAGCACACGAAATTTTACTATGTTGTCCATACATCCAGATATTTTACCTAATTTATTGAAAATCTACAAGAAAAGTTTTAACCATGCACCTATGAATCAGCATCCATACATAAATTCTCAAGAACGTTACTCACCTCACTGTGAGTCTACAATTTCTAACCACGAATCATGACAGTTCTACAGAAAAACAATCGAAAGTCTGTTTCAAAGATTGCTTCGATCTAGCTCACAAAAATACATCACAACTCGGTAGAGTCTCATTTGCAAGAGCATTTTATTCACCTTTGCGTAAAATCATCATTTGGGTTCACACTGGTCAATTTCGCGAACGTTTTCAACCCCTGAAATGTAGACACGGTCAGTGTCAGCCTGCGACTGACGGGGATGAAACCTTCAAGGGGTGGTCTTGGGGGTGAACAGGGAGATGATCTGTTCCGATTTCACTCGCACGGCTCCCGCTGGAGCCGACGGGATCGATATGACGCAGTTACCGGAAGCAGAATAAGAGGGCCGAGTGAAATGTTCGATGCTTTTGTACGAGAGTCGATGGAGGAATATGCAGAGAAATCCATATACCACTAACGTCGTAATGTGTACAAGAGAGAAGCGTGCAATATGTATGTTAAAAAGAGATAGAACCGTGCAATATGTATGTTAAAAAGAGATAGAACCACCATGTTGCCTAACAAGCCGAGTGACGAGCCCACGGACCCAGCCGCTTTGTCATCAGCGCTCTCTTTCTAACATATGTATTGCACGTTTCTCGCGCTAGTATCTCGTACACATTACGACGTCAGGGGTATTTTTAGTTCTCTGTATACACTAACCTGCTAGTGATAGTACAAATATTCGGTATTTTGATCCATTAAGCTGTTCCTTTTATATTAGCCGACAGATCGAATATTGTGTAGTTACTAGACGCTGTATACAAGTGCAGAATGAAACTTACGGTGCTATTAATTGACGGCAAATTTTCTTCATTCTAGCGTTCCATACTAATATTTTGTTAAAAATTGCGGCTCTTCCTAGCGACTGACATTTTTTCGAACAATTTACAACATAATTGTTTTTTTTTTGGGATTTTTTCCGTTATGAACAATTTTTTTTTAGGTTTTCCAGATCCATCTGAGCAAAAAAGGTTCATAGTAACTTTTCTCCTTTCGAACTTAAGTTTGAAAAACGATAAAAATGGCCATCTTCAGTGCTTGAACACTCGGTTGAGAATTATTAGGTATCTTTGAGGTTGTCAAGTATCTAAATTAAAGTTCAAACCTGCAAAAATGATGCGGATCAAAGGAGTGCAGACCAACTAATTGGCGGCACTTGATTAACTGACGGTCTTGACCTTCTATCACATTGGCGAGTGGTCGATGACTTGTCCTTAATCTTAAGCCAATGACGTCTCAAGCCCTCCTATATTGTATGTGAGTACTGAAAAGAAAACATTAGAAAAGCCCAGAAACTAAGACAAAGGGATAGCAGTAGCTTTTTTCATTTTGTTTTATACAGAAACAGCCGCGAAGGCAGAAGCTTAAATACCAGAGCACCACAGCTGCTATGAGATGCTTCGAGATACTTTGTTAAACCGGGTTAGCACAACTGAGTAAATCCTTATCACGCAGATAGTACCACAATCTTGATACCCTAGCGATAAAGTAGTACTTCTGGATGTATGAAGTTCGAAACGATTAAAATGGGAGGCAGAATTCAGGCCGGTCTGTCTGGCATGCTCACGGGACGGCGGCATTATGTAGGAGAGATCTGAGGGCATTATAGAGCAGACTTCTGAGCCCTTCAGTCAGTAATTACATATTTTGCGGGCTGGTATAGTTTTTGTTGCCACACCTCAAGTCTAACTGATTGCGTACCTTTAGATGGAATCAAAGCTGAACCTGCTTGGGTGAGCCTAGACTGAAATATGGTATGCTTGGACACAACTGGCAGTATTGGTACTCCAGGCATTGTTGTGCCCACTACTTTTAAAAAAAATCTCTTCCATTTGTTAAGTGGACAAAGTACTGTAACAGACATATCTTGGACGAACTTTCCGTCTGCTTTAGGCATGTGATTAACAGTTTAATGTTCCCAAAACACAGCACTACACGTTGACTAGCGCTCATCCGCTTTCGGTGGATGGCCGAGATTTACCAAAGATACGTTCATTTTGCCTGGTCGATAACTGAAGACCTGATCTAGCATGAACACATCTTATCACTCTCAACAGCTGCTGCGAAAAAGCTCAGCTCAGCTATTTGTTTAGGACTAAGAAGTACGTGTCTACAACAACCTCCACATTCTGTACAAGGCTCAGATAAGACCTAGCCTTGAGTACTGGTCACATATTTGGGTTGTTGCCGCCCCGACTACATTATCCATGCTGGATGCTGTTCAAAGGAGGGTTATCCTACTGATCGGTTTGACGTCATCAGTACGTTTAAAAATAGTTGCTCTTTCTAGAGATCCTATTTGGATTACCGATGGTGTGGATGGATTTGGGAACACCTACCTTAGTAAAGTTAAATATGATTAAAATTGATTCGAATTTATCTATATAGATCGAAATGAAGGCCGGTATAAATGTTGTCACATAATAGCTAGTTTGTCCTGTTTGTCCCTAATTCGAAACCGAACGAATTTCCTGGGAGCTGTTATTACGGTCTAATCAACGCCGTAATCAGTTTTTGTAATCAGAAATACATTTCGTTATGGACTTCACCACAAATTGAGGTGTTTTACACATATATGGAATGGAAATTAATATAACACCATAACGCATGTCTTGAAAGCTGGGGATATTATTTTCAGAAACATCTACGTTTGAAGTGACAAAGCTCGTTCACGGTAAAGCGCAGCTGTGGTCGAAAACTTATGCGATGGCGTTCTGAATACGTACACTCGCGGAGTATCAATAAGATCTTCAAAACGTTTAGAGTGAATTAACACCGAGTCGATAAGCTCTGCTAAAAGAATGCGCCAATTTCGGGTATTCAAATGTGATTTGTTTATAAACTAGGTTAACTTAAACACCGCGTTGAGCCTGATTTAGATACTGATTCACATAAGTACCACAAAACATCATACCATTGAACATAGGAGGAGGGAGGTACTGTCATGCTGGCTCATGTATAGTTTTTCGGAACATAATATCTCGGCTTTGGTATTTAGGGTGTTTCAGAAAGACGTGACAATATTTCTATAGTAGAAAGTAGAGCCAAAAATGATACAGGGTGATACGGAATTGAAAAAAATTATATCTACTATTTTCTGCGCCACTGCCCTTTCCGGAGATATTAGGTGGTATGTAAAGCAACATCAATTGAATAATATGCGTGTCTTATCCTCAATCGGTACCGTAGAAGCTTATCATTCATTAAACCTTTCCTATGCACGCCACTGGTTTTGCCGGCATATTCATTTTTGTTCATGTATAATAAAACAGGCGACAATAATAGACATTTGATACAACTTATGGTTATTCCTAAATTCATGAGGGAACAAAAAATAATGCTGAATAAATGCTATAACATCCAACCCAAAGGATTTGTTGAAAACCTCTCAATTCAACACCGTTCTCTACGCCCCAAAGGCCGATAATTTCTGAAGTAAAATTATAAGAATTTCACTCAAATTGGTTGATTCCACAATTATTAGTTGTGATTATAGACAAACAGAAGAATCTATGTTGAGTGATTCCCGGAGAAGTATACAATGAAAACCAGTGGCGTGTATAGACCAGGTTTAATGAATGGTAATCTTCTACGCTACTGATTGAAGATAAGACACTCATGTCATTCAATTAATGTTGTGATGAGGTATCATAGCTTTCTTCACATGCCATACCACCATATAGTATTTTCAGTATCAAGCTTCATGGTGTTTTCAGAATAGGGAGGCTAAACCTTTTCATAACAATATTTTACGACTTTACCTCAAATATTCAAACATAAATATCGCTAAGACGAGTGATGATTGTTTATTACTGATGATGTGCTCGCTGAACGTCTATAATCTTCACCCGATCCGCAGATATCCCAACTAACAATTATCACTCCTATTAGAGTTGCAAGAATGATTATACAGTATTCCTTACACAGCATTGTATACTGTAAGAACATTAGCAAAACCTTCTTAGGATAGCTATACAAGCAAAATGGGCACACCTAATAAGACACTTCAGTCATTTAAGAGGTTGTATAAGGGCTGTAGGTAACAGATATACAGCAAAGGTGTAAGCCTCTTGCAGCCGCTAAAGGACATTTGCGTCAGTGCAAGATTCAGTTTTTGTCAACTATACAACTATTCTGTTACGTGATTCTTCTTTATTGCAACCAAACTATTTCTTATGCATTGTATAGACGAAGTGAAGAATATATAACTAACACATTACAGTCATCTTGTTTACTTACATATCGGTCATTGTGAATTTGATACACAGGTATATGAATATATGATAAACTTCTACACTGTGATATAGGGCTATTGAATTACTTGCGCAGCAACTTTGATTGTGATTATCGTGCAAAGTTGTTACGCATTTTCTACGGGCTTCGTATTTCAATCATATTTTGATAATAATCAAAAAAGTATGTCTAGATTTTTAAGATGGAAAACTGAACTTATCTGCATTAAATCTTCCACAAATCCTATATTTAGACACAATTACACTAATGCTTATCACTTTATATCTGTAATTTCGAAGTGAAACATAATTATTTAATATTAAATACAGGAATAAGTGTTTGTCCAATATGGCGGGTGGTTGTGTATAGTCATGGCATCGTCCTTGTTGTCTTTAGTTTATTAGAATATTTTGGTGTTGCCTGCAGGTGTTATACAACAATTTGACAAATGTCTGAAATGAAATACCGACAGAGTCGAATGATTTTCCCAGAATTTGTACCAGATCTGTATCTTCTGTTTGAACAGTTGATAAAACCTTCTGAACCAATATGCATGCGTTGTTGGTCTTAAAACACTGGTTATGGCATTTTAACAAAAATTTGACAGCAGAAAGTTAGGTTATGGTGAAGTTGTATACCAACACATTTAGCATATGTATAGCCTTTAACAGTTACTAAACAACAGTTGTATAAGTGCTTCCGTTAGGAGCAATTTGTTTGCTAAAGTAGTAAATTTGCACAGCAAAACAACAAGGCTCGGGTTTTTTCTATAAAGGTTACCATGGATGCCACAACACAACCATTTTGACTAACGTGCAAATATGCCGTATAAAATAGTTGTATAAACGTTTATGCAACAGTTAAAAATTTGTCCTATAACGTGTTGTATAACTATACTATAAGAATATTTTAAACACCTCATTTTAGAGCAAATATGTTGCAGAAAGCAAATTTGCATTCCACACAACATTAAGCCAGCATTTTGGTGTTCAGGCAACAACAATAGAGAGCTTTTATGGCTGAACGGTTCTTTTACCAAAAGCTACTTTGCTAGTTGGGATATTTGTTTTTAAATTTCGTAAATAAAACTGCGTCACCATGTATCTCGGTAGGGGAGTAGGTATCTTTGGGCCCATATTTCTAGCAGCTTTTTTTGTTATTTTTGGATATACTTTCTACCCTACAAATATTGGCAAGTCTTTCTGAAACACCCCGTATGTATTACTAGGTAAACTTGTTTATTATTGCCTGACCTGTACTCTGTGTAAAGGAAAGTCGCAGTTTTAAGGACACCCTGTATTAGAGCAGTCTGAAGCATGACGTGCGTGGATTTAAGTTATGAGGTGCATTCAAAGAATAACAAATCTGTCTATAAACTTCTGAGGTAGTACATATACGGTTATGAAATACTTTTCACCCTTCAACTTCTTTACCCTAAGATTATTGGTAGCTATCAATAATTCAGTGAGGTGAGCCCGGACCTAAACGAATTCAAATCGATTCACATTTACTCTACGAACCGAAATTTGGAATGTTTAGGTATGACCCTTGACACCAAGCTCAAATACAAACATTATACCGGGTGTTTCAAATTTGACCCTGTAAGAAATACGGACTCGCTTAAATGGGTCGAAAGTTCCAAATTTAGGTAATTAACTATGTCACTTAGAAAATTCGGAATATTTCCGAACACGGAAAAAACCGAGTTTTCCCAAAATCACAATAACATTGCCACTTTTTCTCATCTACAAGATGACATAGTTAGAATATCAATATGATGTTTCGTCTCTTGCCCTACAGCATCAACTTTATTTTTTATTATGGACGCCATATTGAATTTTTGCACAGATGAATAGAGTTTTTAATTCTGGTTCCAAGAATGTTTATGTCTTACACTGAGTTTGCCAAACCTTAGTTATTTCAAAATAGACCAGAATAGGTAGGTCTTGAAATTAAAGAGATAGTCATTTGTTTCGCATACCAGATTTACGGCAAAATTTATTTATTTATTTATTCTCTTTTTGGAATCAGAATTATAAACTCTATTCACACGCATAAAAATTCAATATGGCGTCCACACGAGAAAATAGAGTTGATGCCGGAGGACAAGACACAAAATGTCAAATTGGAATTCTAATTAGGCCATCTTATAGAGGAGAAAATCTGGCAGTGATAATGTGCAATTCATTTTGAAATCCCACTACAAATAAAGTAAAAAAACAAAACAATTTTGGGAGAATTCCGTTTTTTCTATCTTTCTCCGAAAGTACTTTGAACTTAATAAGCAGCAGTTTTGCCCCTTTTAAGCCACTTACTATCTCTTATTGCTTTCCAAAATTCCAATGGTAAAGGTCGAAAACGTGTGTGGTGCCATGGATGTCAACTATGACGCTGATCCAGGAATTCGAAAATAGAAATTATACCAATATTGCAAAATAAAGTTTTTAA
The DNA here is from genome assembly GCA_963669975.1 of Acanthoscelides obtectus. Classification (NCBI taxonomy): domain Eukaryota; kingdom Metazoa; phylum Arthropoda; class Insecta; order Coleoptera; family Chrysomelidae; genus Acanthoscelides; species Acanthoscelides obtectus. Next base: position 64,194,251 of record CAVLJG010000007.1, on the reverse strand, counting down.
TATCATAGTCAATGCCCCTTGCTTGGTTCTAGACATTCATCGCGATTTGAATATCCCTCAAGTTACCGACAAGGTCAACAAAGTAGCGGCCAGATACGAATCAGGCTGTATCAACGTCCCAGGGCATGTGCTGTCCACGAGTGACGAAGATGAAACCGTACAAACTTGTGTAGTGGTTTGTGCAGAGAATGTGCGCGATTTTCTTAGTAAAAGCATTAATTCAAAGGCACATAAAATAAAGAAAGTGATATGAACTGGGGTCCCACTATGTTTCTTTGACGTACTTTTTCGCGCTAAACACGAATCTTAAGTCAGAGTTGGAGATCGCTGGACAAATTAGAAAGTAAGTTAGATATTACTACTACATATTTTGATATTTTTGGTGGATGTGCATCTCTCAGATATCTGATATTAATGTCTAGAATACCTTCTTATTCGTCTAGCGATCCACAACTCTAACTTCAGATTCGTGTTCAGCCAAAAAAAAAATAGATGAAAAAATATAGTGGGTTGCCCAACACACATTTTTTTTATTTTGTGGGCCAATCATGCGATAAGATTATCCAAAGAACAGCAATGGATTTCCTCTGGTGATAAGTATTAGTTTGACTATTGGTAGATTAAATCCCTTTTAATATTTGAGTAACACAACCACTTAAAACAAAATAACTCTCTTTCTTCTTGCAAACTCTGTATAAGACCTGACTGACTTTTATGACCAGGAAGTTGTGTAATAGATTAATTTCGATTTATTTCGAATTCAAGTTTTCACCTATTCACGTTTTGCTATCACCTTCAGAAGATTTGCTTTTGTCGTTTCCTGAAGTTGTGGTAACAGAGGATAATTCAACTAGGTTGTTAGTTCCTGTTAACACGTCCTTTTGTTCAGACATTCCGAAAGAAGGGTTGTTTACGTCCAGAGGATATTTATCTTGAGTAAGAGTGTTTTTCTTTTCCTTAACCCTAAACACGAAACGGACTTGCAGCTTAGGTGATAATAAAACATAGGGACACTCTCACTTTGCCCTGAAAAGTTAGATATCACCTGGGACACATAAAGAACAGTATATACACCTATGATTTTTAACACATAACGCATGTTTCCGACATATAGGAGACATTTACTACTTCTAAAAAAAATAAGTTGGATACTGAAGTTACAGCTTTGTCCTAGTTACCAGCTTGAGAATCTTTTGCCCCAAATGTTTTCCAACGTTCACCAGAACAAGCTTCGAACATACATCACTACTTCTGCTACATGTTATCGCGTCGATAAGCTGTTCTAAAATTTCGTAAAAGGTATTCTGAATCATTGTTCCTATAGATTTCTTGTGGTACGATGCACAACTCAACGGTTAAGCAGGGGAAGTTTACCAGATATAGAAGCTTCAATGTTTCTCCAACCTGAGTCTTTGAAATGACAGCTGATAAGTTTGGAAATGTACAATTGAAAATATATCCATTTTTATTGTGAAATTCCCTCGACAACAGGTTCAGTAGAGATCAAGAAATGGATAATCTAAGTTGAGGTTAAGTATTATTGGAGTGGGGGGTGTACAGGTTGGCAAGTTCAACAATAAAACAGTGAATTGATGATAATAGCATTTACCAAATAGGATATATGGCAGAGAAAGATGACCCGATGATACTTTACTCGGGTCAACGGAAAGCTCATAAATTTTTTTCTTGTGCTGTTTATTCAAAATCACATATCTATTTTGATTTCAGTTTATTGTACAACATTTTGATCACCACTGTGGTCTTTTCCACGTACACGTGACAATATTGTACTTGAAAACCATAGGATAAGTTCCAAGTGTTACATTAAACGGAAATTTCCTATTGTAAGCATTTCCCAGACCCGATTACGTATGTATCATTTTGAATACAAAAAAGACCCTCAGAATTTTTGAAACGGACTAAAACTAAGCAGTTTATAATGCTTATGAGTTTCCTCCTCTGTGCTAAAGTAAAAGAAAAGCTTCTGAGCTGGTGTAGTTCAATCATTTCTCTACTATTCTGATGAACTGCGTATATTTTCCCCTATGCAGGTCATGCTTAAACAATTATTCCTAAATTGCATTGCACTCAATTTTTAAACTTTTCATGGTGAGATCTCGCATCCCGCATGAATTAAAAACCTTCAGATTTTATTTATCATACATCAGTGGAAAAATGTTGAACGTATTACGTACCATTATTGTAAGTAGATTATACATATTGAACAGCTGCAGATATTTACATTTTTCCTTTCTAATGCAAGTGATGTGGTTGATTGGCAATGCCATATTTTTCCTGCACACATAGAATGCTAATTGCAAATGTACGCACGATACTGGAAAACATGTGCCATTTTTTCGAAATGTAGGGCTCGTTATATTATGAAAGACTTGTCGCGTTTGTGTCAAGAGCTAAACACAAGGTGATCATGCATAAATTGACTCTCATGTTGAAATAGCTCAGTAGCTATGGAAATTTTCGTTATTTTATGTCAGTACATAAAATAACGAAAATTTACATTTCGATGTTGTATCAATATTTTGTAAGGAAGTTATGAAGAGAAAAATACTTATTAGCCCTGAACTCGTGATTCAACTTTTTCTCAGCAGCTACTCCGATTGACGAGATGTCCGTGACACAACTCGGCCTTCCGTAGAAACCGGATGAACGTTATGGCGTTTCTTACCAATGAAGGTACAGTACTGTGTTTTAGAACCATTAAAATGTGCCAAATTGTTGCATCCTCAAGCAGTGATGAGTTTCTAGTCTCTTGTCCGAGACATAGTCGCTATTAGTTTTCTATTTTCTAGCTCATCAGCAGTGATCCACACTGAATGCCTGCATCTAGAGTGCTGTCATCAGCAAAGCTGTGGATCGGATTGATCGTGTAATGTACGAACTTGAATTACATTTGTTTTCAGCACACAAGTGAAACAATGAATTATACTCAAAAAGCTGACCTATACATTTAAATTTAGAGTGAAGCTCTTCAACTTGCGGCTTCGGATTTCCTGGAAGTGCACGTAATGGTGAATGGAGCTTTCAAATTTATGTGAGCTTTCAAGAGGCTCTTCAAAAAAGGGATAATTTGACTGTAAGGGACTCAAACCTATTTATTTTTCATCCCAATTATTTTTTATTGCTTAGTGTTCCATGACGACCATATCACATCCTCTTAGGCTACATCATTAAAAAGGGTTGAAACACGTAGAACTAAAGTAATTATTACGGTTGATGGGGTTTGCAACGTGTTCTATTTTTTAACAAGGATCATTATTTAATTAATCGGCATATATCTAAATTCAAATTTAATTTTATGTGGGTAAATACGCATTTCGTATTTTTGATTCATAATTAGTACTTTAAAAACGCTCCTGCAAATAACAAACAGTAATTTGAATCCTGTTAATCAAACCAAGGAAGATGACGTTTTCTGGGAAAATCAGTTAATATATCTACGTTTTCAATAGTGCCACGGACATACAAACATCAGAATCGTACATCAGACCTCACATCATAGATGACCTCTGTAAGTATATTGATATTCGTTTAAATATTTCTTAAGCTGAGGCAGTCACTAAGACAGAAACCTAAGCATACCGAATAAGGCTAAGCATTGCTCAAAAACAAACTAAGCCTAAAATACCCTATGGAGCTTTACAGCGGAAGATCAGACTTCAATTTAGAAACTTGGTAATCTCAGGAATAATAATTCTTAACTCAGTTTTTACGCATTTTTTGTTCGTTCAAGATGATCCTAAAAACCTAAAAAATACTTTGGAATGAAAAAACAACTTTTTTTTGTAATCTGTTTAACGCAAACAGACAACGGGCTGCCGCCAGTCAACCTTTCGGTCATTTTATGGGGCGCCCAACGAAAGTGATTATGGAAGAAAGATCGAGTTGAAAAACGTTACAATAATTCCTCGCCATTTGGCATGGGAAGTAAAATGATCACTGGATATTATAGAAATCACTAATTGGTTAGTTTGGAATAAATACTGGTTGTTGGCAAACAGATTTCCCAGATTTTTCTAAAGTTTTCTGCTAAAGGCACAAATTATGATATTGGTAATGAATTATTACCAATTTTTTTTTGATAGAGGAAGCTTACGATCACTTAAAATAGTCTAGACATATTTCTCCCAATTCGCTTGTCTCATCGACTATCAGCAGCGATAGCGATTTACGCGGGAAACAGAGAAGTTCTTTGTAACACAATCTTATTTTTTTAGGTTTTTCACATCATTCTGAATATAAAAGTACCTTAGTAACTGTTCTCTAACATTAACCGTTTTCGAGTTAGCAGCGAATTTACGTCAAAAATTATTATTTTTTAGATTCCAAGGCATCTGAAGCAAAGATTAAGCCTTTCTCTACAACTCCTTAAGTATATGTTATGCTTAGTTTATACTAAAGTAACTTTTAACCATGTCTGGTACATTAGCAAATGGCGAAGTTTGTATTTTCGCAGACTTTACAACTCTGAAAAACATCCTCTGGGAACAAAGTAACATATTTCAAATGGTAATATGTAAGATGAACAGCCTTTTGCTTAGAATCACCCCGTAGTATTTCACTATCTGTCCACTTGCGCAAAATGTGGGTAGACATACCTACATACATAAGTGAACATGAAAATGCGCTAGAGAACAGACACGATACATTTTTACAATTATCTCTTAATTGGTTGTGGTAATGGTCCGCTATCTTTATTGTAAATTAATTCTGATGAAATGGTATGTAAAGCATAACCGTTACCTTGAAATTTACAATATTCAACCCTGTGATTAAATATACAGGTATTCCAACAAATTCAAGTGTGAAACAAGTGCGAAAATATCAGGAAGTATTTCTGTTAAACGATTCGTGTGATGGTGAGGTACTGCAGGATTTGGCAAAGATATCTGTTACACTAGTTTGTTTGAAAATACTTGTCTGATGCTTCAAAGAAGACGCGTTATTCTTTGATTAAATTTTTGGTGAAACATTTGTAACAGTCAAATGGTAATATAATCTGCAAAAAATTTAACACCTTGCATGTTGAAAACGGAGCATTATTGGCACCAATGCTTGTACAGTGCCTTTTCGAAAAAAATATTTTTATTAATGTAGGAGGGGTCATGTGATACCCTGAGTATAAGTTTTCTATTTTTCAAGATGGCAAACGGACGTGCTGCCAAAGTTGAATGTTTTTGTATATTGAGTAGCTCATGAACCTTAGATATAGTACTCAATACTCTTCTTTTGGAAGAGCTATCTGGATGTCGAATAAAATATTTATTTATTTTTTGTAACATATTCGAATATACTCGTACTTCAATACGTCCAAATTGAGATTGATATTACATACTATAGCATTGTTCAGTTATAAGCGTTTTAATGTATGAAAAGGCAGCTTTGAAAGCCTACCAGTCCGCCATTTCAGAAAGCAGTTATTTTGCATTCTAAAACTATAAAGTACTCATAATCAGTTTCAAAATAGGGTATCACATGACCCCCTCCCCATTATATAGAAATTATTCCAGAATGGCACCCAGCGGTCATCTTAAACATTTTAACTGCCACTTCTATGCGGAAATGTAATTATGGATCAACTTCACTACTGTAAATTTCAGCTTGCCAACTTGACACACTCAATAAATATGGGGCATCCTTTTGAAAAACACTGTATGCACTTTTCTTCTTGCAGTAGGAATGTTTTGAAGCTTGGTTAGGTACTCTGTTGACATCCTGCATGAGCAATTTCTACTATAGGCCTGCCCAAGTGTGTTGATGAAACATCAAGGCCACTGAAAATGTTATTTTAGTAGGCATGTTTTGAAGCTTGGTTAGGTACTCTGTTGACATCCTGCATGAGCAATTTCTACTATAGGCCTGCCCAAGTGTGTTGATGAAACATCAAGGCCACTGAAAATGTTATTTTTCTGAGGTCGCAAAATCAATAATGATATTTCCAACAATTTATGTGTTTTCGTGCGACAGAGTTTGCCATAATGTAGTATTTTTGCATACATATTACCACCGTTATGCCTAATGGTTTGTTTATACATCCAAGCCACTAATGGCTGAAATGTACTATGGTTATGGTTGCTACCTTTCTTTTTTATTACCGTGGTGGTATCAACACCTCCATGTTGGCATACCCACATTCTGTTTATTTGAAAAATACAATCACTTATACGAGAGTCACGCTGTATATTTTGAGATGCGCTTTAACTACAGTAGTTAAAACCGCCAACAGTGCACTATTAGAAAGAGCAGCCTTTTAGTACGTAGTAAGTCGCCGCATTCAGTTCATTTGCAAACATCTTACAGTGCACGTGGTGTAAACAAATTTAATTTATTTTATCGCGCTATGATTTACCATGAGCTTAAAGTCGGTTTAACTGAACATCAATGAATCGAACGGTTACAACAGGCATTTCGTAAAGAAGCTCCGTCCCAGGAAAGTGCGTTTCGCTGGTACGCCGAATTTAAAAGAGGACGTGTTTTATTGGCTGATGAAGAACCTAGTGGAAGGACATGTTCTAGTGTGACTCCAGAAAACATTGCTAAAATTCATCGGCTAATTGAAGAAGATTCTCGTTGCACATATGCGACTATAGAGGCAACTCTTGAGTAGAATCCGCAACAGTGCACACCATTTTGCATGATCACCTTCATTTAAAAAAAGTATTTGCGTGCAATCCTGCATTACGACAATGCCTCTAGCCACACTGCCCGACTAACTGTAGGCTTTTTATGCCAGCGCCACATCAAAGTGCTAGAACACCCGCCTTATCCGCCAGATTTGGCAATGTGTGACTTCTGGTTCTTCAACAATTTGAAAAAAAACTCTGCGTGGTCGAAAACTTTCGTCCGAAGAGGAAATCGATCAAGCAATTAACCAGTTTGTTGGAGGCATTCCAAAAACTGACTAGTTAGAAGCATTTCATTTGTGGAAGGTCAGGGTCAGGTCAAGTGCATTGATGCTGGAGGAAAATACTTTGAACATAAATAAACTAGTTTTCGAAAAACAGTTTCTGGTTTCCGTGTATCTCAAAATATATAGCGTGGCCCTCGTATCAATATATTGTGGCTTGTGTAGGCAAGCTATACAAGACGCTACATACATATTTTTTAGAATTTGGGATACTACTTAGCTATAGTAAATTTGAAACAAAACACGAAAGCTGATATTCGGTCGACAGGTAACTGTCGTAATAATGAAATTGGCCTGCCATCTAGTCTGTAGCATTGTTTCTGTTAGTATACATTGATGTCCAAATATCCTTCACGATAATTCTGATCCACAGGTTTGCTAACGTCTGCATATCAGAATGTAGGCATTCAGAGTGTCAGACCGATTTCTTCTTCTGATGGTGACTTTTTAGAGATTGTCACGACCTGGCGGATTTAATTCCAAATGAGAATCAAACTGAAGCCATATGAAATGAATTTAGGAGTATATGTAAACTACGTGTCGTAATTCCGTAGTAAAGGGTTTATCAAGTTTTGTCTTTCTGGGAATTACTTATACGCCAAAAGATTGAAATATTTAACCCCCAATTTTTTGTGAATTTTTTATATAGGTACATGAAATTTATATACACATACTTAAAACATGTTATGTAAGATATCGAATATCCTTATGCAGAATCGAACTTGGAGTGATGAAGGCAACCGACCACGCTCTTGGATGGAATGTCGAGCTGTGTGATTAATAAAATTAGAAGCAAAATCTCTGAGCAGACGGACACTCCATTTCGGATTATGCAGTATAAAGACTATCAATTTAAGTCTTTTTCGCCAATAAAGGGTCTCGAGGGTCAAATATTGCCAGATCTTGGGCAACAGTATCAAGTGAGAATGAAACTAGAGTGCACTGATCACTCATGAAATTATTTTTCCAATGAAACACTATCATCTAACTATCAAATGCGGTAGTTCAGTCAATAATGCGGTTTTCTTATTTATCTAAAAACAAGCACCACCATGCCACAATGCGGAAAGGATAATTGTAGTGGAAGTATGTAAATTCGATCAAGAGCACCTCGGTACATGGAAATAATTTAAATAATCGCAGTTATCTGCAGTTGGAATTTTAAAAGGTGTTCCAACATCAAATAGTAGTTAATAGCCCTTCATTATTTAATATCTCAGTAACACGATATCGTTAAGAAACTGTCATTAATTATAATGATTGATTTTCCCTTACCCTACCTGTAGAATGCTGCACATTGCCGGATATCCTGATAACGGTTTGGAATAGATCAAAACGCCCACATTTATGACTGGGTAAATGAGTAAGTCTGATCATAAAATACTCCAGTCAATTCGTGATCATTTTGCTGCAATGTGCTTTACTTAGATAATTGGCTCTTCCAGCAGTCCGGGGGATCTAAACTGCAACTCTCCAAAATACTAAAAAATTGAAGAGATATTTTTCAATGAAACTGCTATAGTTATTTATGTACTCAGGGCATTGTGGGGGCATCAATGACCCGCATCGTTAAAGCACAGCTCAATAATCGAAACCCCACGAATTGTATCACACTAAGGACACACCACTTATTGCGCCCAAGTAAGTAACAAAAATTAGTCTAGTCCTCAAGTGGGCAGAAATATAAATAAATTCAGCGACTGCCAGTCGCTGAGCCATTCCTCAGCAACAAATAAATACGAACCGTCCTCGTAGTTGGTGAGCACTAATAAATTCAAAGGTACCGGGGACGTTTAAGTTACTTTACAGGCTACATATACAAGCCTTGATCCTTTAATCAGACTCCATAGTCTTGACAAAAGGCTTTGCATGTAACTTTCCGCTGTTGGATTTGTGATTCCTACTATCCAAAAACCGTAACCTCGCCAGGACTTCGCAGTGACACAGGAGAGATGCACATAGCCCTTATGACCTTCCTATTAAATCCGAGTAGGTCTTCTGTAAATGCGAAAATTTTGCTAAAATATTCTGACTGCCTTTGATCTAATCGGCAGTCCACCATTTTCGATCAATTTCTATTAAACGATTTGATGCATGTTCTCGTCACGCTACAGAATGGATCTGGATCTAGGAGGCGATTGGCCGCACCCTATCGGGCTAGCTGATTTTCCTTTTCATTTCTTTTATGCTCTCAATGTCATGGTACCCAGAGCTATGTTAAATTGTTCCGGTTTCCCAGCCCCTTGAGAGTGTTCACGCAATCCCATAGTAGTTTAGACAAGCTACTTTATCACCCCATCACATGAAAACATTGGTGGGCTGAAAAGTGGTCCATAGACAATCATAAGGTACACTTTACCGCCCACTCACAGCTAACCGTTTTTATGCAAAATTACTAGTAGTGTATTTCTTACAAGACAAGATAAGGGAGCTAAAATGCAATAGATTTCATCCTGCCTGAGTGAAATTATGTATTTTTTGACCTTAGGTTGTGATACGCCGTCATTAGTCCAATAACATTTATTATATCATCATCAACGGTGGGTGCACAGATCAATGATGATGAACTCATTTCGACCAAAATTGAACTATTTGGATGTGTCTAGTGGTTTCACCTGGCCGAAGCTACGTCCTATAGAGCTGACGACATATTGGTATCCATGAAAGATTTGATTGGCCACGAAGATCACGTAATTTGGCCCCATTGAAATTTATTCACGTGAAGTTCACTGAAGTAGTGAGTATTTGAAAATGAACCACAACCTAATCATGTTTCTAAAGTATGAGTGTAGTCTAGATGATCTCTTAAATTCAGCCTTTAAGCTTCACCAAAAATAGGATCCTCTGTGCGAAGCAGGAATGTGAACGATGTTATATTGTGTACATAGTAGCATAAATAGGCATAAAAAAGAGTTTTGATTATTCCTTACGCACGAGTTGTTTTAATTCGACCGGAAAGTTTCCAATCTCAAATGCGAATGTCTGTCCAGCCTGTCGGAACCATAATACGGAAAGACAAATATTTGTATTCTTACTAATTGATACCCGAAAAAGTGTATATGCATGGCTTGATCTGCGATCTCATCATCGATTTTGCAATCAACCGACATGGCTAGTATCAAAATCTGCACCCTCAGAGTCAAGCCTGCACTAGCGTGACCTGCCATCGCCCCTATCAACCTATGACCGTCAAGCGATACAGACGTTTTATTTTGCAGTAGCTGTCCGCTAAGCTTAAGTTATGCTATAAACTCCCAATGACGTTTTGTATCTTTTGGCATTAGTAGTGCTACCTACATGTTTCGCGGGTAAAACCGCGGGGTAAGACCCTATGCTTTTGCTGATAAAAAGTAAAAAATAATATGCATACTGAAGAATAATGCATTGCCGTTTTTTTTAAGTATTGTAAAATTGTTTTAATGGCGTTATCAAAAAATTAAAAAATGTTATATAGACTTGAATTGAAATGAATTAGCTTTTTGATTTTTGTAGTAACTCTGGGAATATGAAATTCTTCTACTGGAGCTTTTCAAGGCTCAAGTTTGGTAATTCGAACTTTAAGCAGTCAAGCTTCCCCTTAGTTAACTAAGGAAAAATAGAATCTGGTTGGCTAGCAAAACTCGAGCAAATTCCGAGGACGTTAATGGAATACGTCATGCAAAATTTTCGTTAGCATTTTTTGACTGTAATTACCAGTGCCACTTTCACTGGAGTAACAAGGTACGAACATAACATAATATTACTGTTACACCGAAGGTTATTGCTTATTTGTACAACGTTATTGTTATAGCCCGTTCCAGACAAATGCCCATGCCCCAAGACAATTTATGAAAGGGACGAAGATTTTTATCACAGTGCAATAACTGACATTTCAATGCTTTAACGATACATTGTATATAATTTAGATCAGATTTCAAAAGTTTGTAGTGTCATGTTTTACCTTTTAATGGTGAAGGGGTGTACCAGTACGTAGGAATGATGATGAATGAATTGTTTTGTAATTCTAATCGGAAATTTCTTAAAACATTAGCTCAACTTTCCTACTATTCAGAAGATTGTCATAAGGAAGTGCGAAGAAATGATAAATAATTTGAAGTCTGATAGATCTTATGAGTGTCGTTATGGAATAGAAAATGGCGTCAAGTTGACTGACTCTGCACTTTCCAAACAACGCCGTCATCAATTCATAAAAAAGCTGACTACGAAAAATTAAATAGACCAAGTGAGTCAAACATTCTCATAAAATTGAGATTTGTATATTTCCCATATTTTGTGTACTATTTTGGGAATCTTTGGGATTGTCACATTCTAAATTTTTAGGACAAATGAACGGGGAAATCTGTGATGTGCAAAATATGTCTAAGGTGCGTAAAAATACCTGAGGTAGGAGCGCTAACTTCAAACAATTGAGATATACAATCTCCAAACCCAAATGTTCAACCTCCACAATTGTTTATTTTCGTTTTTGCCTTTAGATTCGCCGCCAATGGTCCGATTTTCAAAGACTATAAGGTTTTTTCGACTGTGAAAATTTCATCTAGGTCAGAGCGGTACTTCCCAAGTTATAGACGGTCCAAGGATTAGCGGACTGACCAACAGACAGATCGATGGAAATGAGTGATATATTAGTCCCGAATGTACATCTCAAGTAGCATCCAATAAACATAATATCATTTTCCAAATTTTTCTCGATTATAATGCTTCCTCCAAAGTGGCGTGAGCAGTAAAATGAAAGCACCTTGAAAAAGATGATTAAATTTTGTCTGACATAAGTTGTGACGCAAGTGCATTTAGTGTACTTGTCCCAGCCCTTGTGCCGCAGTATGTTACTGTCAGAACCTGCCAAAACATTGAATTTGGTACCTGCAAAATTTTATCCGTAGGTTTCCAATCAAATATCGCAAATCAAAATGTCTTATATCCTGTGACTATTTCCATTCCCACAAATTTCTGGCACCGGTGCCGCCACATGATGCGGCGCATGTTGTAGTGGAAGCGTACGTGAAGTAAATCAAATGGTTAAAAAATAACAGTAAACGATTATTTTGTGAATCAATACAGCTGTTTATATCTTACATTCAACTTGTAAGTATGTGGTTAATATTACTAGGTACGTGCTGACTTCTAAGACTTCATCATTTTCTAATTATTTCCTGTAGCAATTATTTGTACCACAACAAAAGAGTAATTTTCATATTTTACCATATTATTTGCCACTGAAACAGAGGAAACATCCAAAGAAAACATTATTTATACGAATATTCCCGTCACTGTGTTAGCTAGCTGATTAAACATGAAATTTTAGAGTAATAACGTTCTTGCATATCATTCAAGTTGTTAAATCTCGATTATCTAAAATTCTTCATTTTGCTGTTCGTGTTAAGCTTATGTGAACAGGTTTGTCGGATAAATATTCCAGTTACCTTTTCTTGGTATGCGGTGAAATACCCAGGGTACTTCCCAGGACTAATCATACGCTTGGAACATTTTCTCCTAACTGGTTGCGTCAAATATAGCTAAATGCCTGAAGAAATATTCCTGATGTTTATAATGGATACATATAGGGTATTCAAGAAATCTGATAATTGCTTCCAGAATTGCAAGATGCAGATAAAACAGACTGTTGGTTCCAAAATTGACCTGACCAATAGCATCTGACTATGGAATTTTGTTGATTGCTGAATACACTGTAGTAGTAGATTTCCGGTATCAATAAAAGTTTCTTCTACGTTTAGTAAAACATTTTCGTTATCATGGCCATTGCAATTTGTTTAAGCCCTTGACTATGGGCGCGCAGTCTCACAGACTGCTTGTAATTTCCATGATTACCAACTTCCCCGACCCCTCTGAATGTCAAATAATAATAATTGTTGTAATAATGATAAATCGTTTTTATTCGTCATTCAAGGTAACTTAAAAAAATAGAATCAGTGTAATGAAAAAATGATGAAAGGTGTAGGCTGAACTAGTCTAAGCTGCTTTTCAACTAAATCCATAAAAATAACATTCATACAAAATATAGTATATAAAAAATAATATACAATACAAAATAAAACATATGAAAACATCTCCAATACTATTTTTTATAATTTTTTTTTTTATATATGGAAGCAGCCGCGCAGGCAGTAGCCTAAATTCCGGAACACCGCGGCTGCTATGATGATCCCAAATAAATTTTATTAATACGATTTTTGAACTGCCTAAGGTTAATAGAACTGGGAAAAGCTTCCTCTTATAGATTGTTCCACAATCTCGACACCCTCGGGACAAAGGAGCGGTCGTATCGGCCGGTTCTGGATGTACGAAGTTCGACACGGTTAGGATGGGACGCCAAAGTTAGGCGGGTCTGTCTGGCAGGCACATCGCGCGACGGCATCATGGAAGAGAGCTCTGAGGAGCAAAGCCCGTTTTTGTAGCGGTAGAAAAAAGCTAGACCGTCGACGGCCCGCCGGTGCGAAAGTGTCCCGAGACTGTCTGTTAGAGAAGAGTCATCGATCAGACGGACCGCCCTCCTCTGGACAGCATCGAGCATGGATAATGTAGTCGGGGCGGCAGCACCCCAAACGTGCGAGCTCTACTCGAGGCTAGGCCTTATCTGGGCCTTGTATAGAGTGAGAAGGTCATGCGGAGAAAAGTACTTCTTAGCCCTAAACAAATAGCCTAGCTTTTTTCCAGCAGCTGCAGCTATTGACGAGATGTGTTCGTGCCATATCAGGTCCTCGGTGATCTGGACTCCGACCAGCCGAAATGAACGGTTCTTTGGTAGAACTCGACCGTCCATCGAAACAGGGTGAGCGCAGGGACGCTTTTTGTTCGTCAAAGTACAGTACTACGTTTTGGAAGCATTGAACTGTACAAGATTGTTGCGTACCCAAGCAGTGATAGCCTCTAGGTATCTTGTCAGAGAGGAAGTCAGTGAAGCTGTGGATTGGGTTAATCGTGCAGGAAAGGAGGTCATTGATATGTAAGAGAAACGGTGTCGGAGCCAAGACCGATCCCTGGGGAACACCCGCGTTGATGTTGTGGGATGAAGAGGAGAACCCGTCAATTACGATGGATATCTTGCGGCCAGAGATAAAGTCAGCCACCCATCTGCAAAGCTTTTCTGGGAGGCCATAGGATGAAAGTTTTCTTAAGAGGGCAGCGTGCCACAGCTGATCGAACGCTTTCGTGATGTCAAGAGCAACGACATGAGCCGCGACGTTCGAGGTAGTCCAGAAGCTCGCGATTTATGCACCTTACTTAAAACTGAAAGGAGAGCTATAGGCCTGTAGTTGTAAGGGTCGGTCTTAGATCCCTTTTTTGGGATGGGTTGGACATGATCAAATTTCCAGTTTTCTGGGAAGGTGCCGGATTCATAAGATATCTGGAAGAGACGCGAAAGAACTGGAGCAAGCTCCGGTGCACACCTTTTCAGTACAATGGCAGGAATCAAGTCCGGACCAGAAGCTTTGTTGATGTCGAGCGACAAGAGCACTCGTCTTACGGTCTTATGCCTGAATGTTACCTCCCGCATAGTATAGGGAACCCTTTGAATTGACGGCACTTGGGTGTTGCGGGGGACATCCATGGTGGAGTTGGCAGCAAAGATCTTGGCTAGTAATTCCGCATTGGCCTTTGAGTTGAATACAATAGTTCCATCCTGACACGTAAGTGGTGGAAGGCTACTATGTGAGAAGTTATTTTCAATCTGCTTGGCCAGCGTCCAGAAAGAGCGACTGCCATTGCGCTGCGACATTACCCTGTGCCTAACTTTTATATAATGCTGGTTTTTGGCATTGCGAACCGCTGCTTTATATTTGTTTCTGGACTCAACGTCGGCTTGTCTGCTCTCTGCAGTGGGGTTTTGTAAGAAGGTTCTGTGTGCCTTGATCTTCTGCTGACGAGCAGCGTCACACGATTTGTTAAACCAGCGGTTGGACCCTGGTCTAGGCACTTTCACTGTGTGAGGGATGTATTCCTCCATTCCGACGTGGATAATTTCGATTATCGAAAAACAGACAGCCGACGCATCCGTGGTCTGAGTTACCCAGGGCGGACAGGACAGCAGTGCTGTAAGGGGCAGGATGCGTGGTCAGAAAGAGATCCAGCAGGCTACTGGCGTGTGACGAGACGCGGGGAAAAAAAGTGGGAGTCGTAACAGCTGAGTCAGCCCTTGGGTAAGAGCGAACGCTTCGACTGCACGACCTGCTGCGTCGGTCTTGTTTGAGCCCAACCAAAGCCCGTTATGGGCATTGAAATCACCGAGAAGAACTACCTCTGAAGCGGGATGATTGATGTTCAGGAAGTCGATCTGGCGAGGTATTCGAGTAGGTCATCCCAGTTATGGTCCGAGGGAGAGCGATAAAGCAAATAAACTTGGGTGATGTTTTGGAGTTGAGGCGAAGCCACAGAATGTCCTTCCGGTCTGATTCCAAAGAAACATCTCTGGAGCAGGAAAGACTGCTGCGGAAATGCACAATACATGCAAAAAGAGCAAGACGACTTAAAAAGAAACATTCTTTAAAACGTAGTGAGCTTTAGTTATATCATAGACCTTTGTTCGTGCACCTTGATTAAATATATCATATAAAATGTGTACGTCTAACAGAAGTAATTATCATATGAAAATATAAGAATTTCACCATTAGTTTGACTGCGAAATTTAGCGGTTCGTGAGTCTACCGCCGTCTATAGAAGTGTGACAAAAAAGAACATCCGTAGTTAAAGATTAATACCAGATGCCGCAGGTGCCTCTTTAATGTTTCTGCCCATCACTTAGAATAACAACCAATCCCTACCGATAGATCTACGTATATTCTGTTGTAATAGCACCCCTGTCCTTGAAGGTAGGAAATTTCGGATCAAAATTAATAAGTTCTTGTCGACAGTACGGCCCATTAGGGTCGGCGTCCCTCAGGGTTCGGTTCTAGGGTTGGCCCTTTACTCACTTTTCACGCATGATGTCCCTTGCCCTAACGACTATGAAGTCTATCTATATGCTGATGACACTGCACTGGTGGCCCAGTCGCGTACCGGGAATCTGGTTCACGACAGGTTACAAAGTGGGGTGGATGAGGTATTGGAATGGGCAGATCGGTGGCTAATCAAAATTAATTATCCGAAAATGCAGGCTATCTATTTTACCTACCAAAAAACGTAGCGGTGCCCCGCCTGAGGTTTCAGTGAATGAAGCTCGCATACCATGGGGAAATTCTGCTAAGTATCTCGGTGTCACTCTTGACAGAGAGATGTCCTGGCAGAATGACACTGAAGCGTTAAAAACTAAATTTCAAATTACGTTTCGGCAACTCTACCGTCTACTATGTAGAACCTCTAAATTAAGTTTGGTTAACAAAGTTCGGTTAGTTATCAGACCAACAATCACTTACGCATCTGCAGCATGGTGTTTTCTTGCCAAAACGCATATGCGTAATCTGCAGGTTTTGCAGAACAGAATTTTGCGAACCATCACTAACGAACCATGGTATGTCTCCAACGAGACCCTTCACAGAGACCTCGACATCCCTTACCTAAAGGATTACATCCAAAATCAGACGCAGTTACGTTATAGTCAAGCGGAGTCGCACAGCAACCCTCTGTTGCGTGAGTCAGTAGACTACACAGTCGAGCAAGTTCCCAAGCACACAAGACCGCGGCTCGCACTGTGATCAAAATCAAATCGCGCAATTCTATATCCAATCAAAATTACGATTTTTGTCACACACAAATTCCTAAATTAATTTTAGGATTAATTTAAATCAACCGAATACCAGTTAACAATAGCAAGGCGCACTTCACCCTCTTTGCTCTTCCCTCTTCCTTCCTATCTTTCTTCTCCCTTTCTTTCTCTCTGACTACGTCTGGTATCTGGGCAACCTGACGTGACAGACCTACTGACCTACGATACTTTAACAAAGAGTGAAGGTCCCACGGACCGCTCTGACGGACAATGACGGTTAGAAGCACCCCTGTTTTCTGATGATAAACGTCAGGTGAAATAAGACGTTCTTTCTCTTGCTTGTCAGAACACTTTCCATATGCAGTATCTGCAACGATAAATGGAGGGCTTAATAACACAAAATGTCTTATCTTCCTCTCAGCTTTCTTTGGATCTCCTTTTAGATCGTCCCATCTCCTTTTAAACTGTCAAAGCTCCTTGGAAATAATTGGATATCCTAAAATTGCGCTTGATGTTTTAATATATTTTCTAGCCCAATCGGATGAAGTAAAATTGCCAACCATGATACAGATACAGAAATTGGTTCTAATGTCATTGGATCGCCTGGGATTTTATTCGATTGCCTCAAACGTGCTTGGATTGCCGTGGATCCTTAGATACCACTGTATGAAATTTCATCCAGATCTGATCAGCGATTTATAATATTAGTAGGGATTATCTCTGTGTGCTGAGTTTTCTCGAAGTAAGCATAAAATAGCTTAAGTTGTAACATAAAAGAAACTGTACCAGTCATGTTTATGTAAAAATGGGTGAAAAGCTTTGGTATTCGTAAGTTCTGGTTCACCCTGATTATTAACAAGATTTTCTAATGATCATTTTTTCTATTCCATGTCTTGTTAGTGTGCGGGGCTTTCCCAAAACAAACAAAAAAAGGGAAAAAGAGCAAATTAGTTATAACGTGTTTTACATATAGACAACCTTGCGCTGATACTCGGTATGGTGGGAGACTGTGAAAAAGCCAAAGAACGTTTGAAAACATTAAGAAGTGGTTTGATCGCGTCCCGCGATCTTTCGCGCTGTTCACTTGTTTTTTTTTTCACGTCACACACACCGTCACTGATTGGTAAAGTAGACTGAAATCGGGTGGATACGGTGACTTTACTAGTGGTACGGTGGTGTTTCGGCAAAATTTGTGTGAAATTTTTGTGGATTCTGTGACTGTTCCAAAGGATAACCACTTCTTCTGGTGAGTCAATTCGTATGGCAACGTTTAGCAATTGAGAAACCTACTGTTTAGATAGAAAAATGATGCGGTAAAATAGTGTACTCATTTTTTCTGTCTTACATTCCTCAATCAATGAGAATTTATTTATTTTTTGACATTTTTCTTATACACTGATTGGTAAAGTAGGTTGAAATCGGGTGGCGTCAATTAGTGTTGAGGTTGGTGTTTCTGTTAATATTTGTGGATGTTGTGTCTGTTACAAAAAATAAGCATTACTTTTGAATGAAGTAATGTTTTGCAACTGGATATAGACAAAAATTTAAGAAATGTATGGCGCTGTAGTGCTTGGACAATAGGCATTTGAATGCCTGATTAGACAGGGTGTTAATAAAGTACATGTAGCTTCAGTAGAGTTATTCTAATGAGAAAAATCTAGTTTACTTTTGTCTAATTTGTTCAAGTAAATCGTTTTTATTTGTTTTTAAACATGTCTCTATTCACCTAAGCTGGAACTTAAATTTTAGTCGCGACTTCAAATATATTATTGGATTTGAAATTCTGAATGCTATCAGATGACATGGATTTCCATACAAACACTACTAGCGCTAGAAAAAACTGCCAAAAGCATAAACAGTGTACTAACCTTATCGCCTACAACTTATCCAAAATTGAGACAAGCTCCAGCAAAATAGTTATATCTGCAGTGCCCGTCAAAAAATCGGAACTTCCACATTCCTCGCCATAATCCAAAATCCATATGTAAACAAGAGTATAATCTTCCTCTTAAAAGCTCAGAATAAGTTTTTGTTAGAATCAGGAAATTCTATCTTTACCGGTAACGAGGCGATATTTAAATGAAAACTGGATGTGAATGTTCTGCTTAGACTAATAATTTGAATAATATTAATAACGATTTACAAGTAAGCTCCTGAGATGGGGCCCTAAAAAGGTAATCCGCTCGATCGAATATGAACATGTAGACTCCTCCGCTTGGAAATATTATTTTGCCCAGCTTTGGAGAGCTTTGCCTTACCATATAGTTAGGTTGGAAACCCTCCAAAGGTGATTGAAAATCTTGGGCAAAATCACGTAATTCATCCTTTGTGTATGCAGTGTATTGCCTAACAAGTATTTAGTATTATTTGTTTATTTACCGATTCTCCCCCACAGTTGTCTAACATAGAGAAGCAAGACACATAAACTGAATGCCCTCGATTATTCAAACTTGCAGGTTTCTTCTGCACCAGCTGCTTTGTCAAGCTATCAGATTTAACCTCAGTGGTGCGAGGAATAAAATACATTGACAAGAAACACCTCCAATTAACGCGCTTCCGTCTTTCCCTTTTTCTTCCTGATACTGGCTGGTGTCTATGGGTGTGTTCTCGCATGTACGAATGGTGAATGTCTCATGCAAACTCATAAAGAGCCTTCCATATTGTTATAGTCTGTCCAAGAATGTATCTTTTGTTGCCCACTCTGTATACACGTGTAGTTTCTTTGCATGCTAGAGTGACGCTTGGGCTGAGCCTGTTTTCAAGGTCACCATTTTTTACTCGTTTCTTAGCAATTCTCAAGGTTTTAGTTAAGTATATACCACCATAAAGACTCTTTGTGAACCGGTAACACCTGCAACATCTAACTCAGAATGATGCTTAATCCAATAAAAAATTGCGCTAGAAATTAAACTATTCTTGATGGCACATTTGATGATAAAGGTACGGAAGGAGGATAAAATTCGTTAAAAATATTTCTGAGATAGACTGTACCCGTTAGTCAATCGTTACTGCTATTAAGCAAAATACCTACCCCACATTCTGAAAAAGAAAAATTCATTTTAGAATCTATTTCGATTGAGGAATTAATCCTGCAACCTGTTCTGAAAATAAAGAAACTAACGTATACAATGTACAATCTTACTATAATCTTATGACGTGATTCCACATTATTGTTTCAAATCTGCTCTTACACCAAACAGATTATAATTAAGCGCATTTATATTGAATAACAGTAGTTAGTCATGGCACATTTCTTTACTTTGATATAAGTTGCAACTTGGCTATCAGCTTAAGGCGCAACACCTGTGGACCGATTTACGCTGTCCAAGCGCGCTCTTTCTATACAGGTAATCATACGTGCCCTGTAAGCAAAGAAATGATGAACATCACTTATGCGGTTAATACGTTTTCTTGGTATAAGAATAACCTACAATTCCTTGTAGAAAGAGCCTTACTTCTTCAAATGAAAATCATTAGGTCTTTAGGAAATGAAAATCGCATGTTAAAGAGCCATTTCACAAACTCCCCAATTCAAGAAAACTGCTAGCTGCTCTTCATCCAAAAGCACTATTGTTAGTGTGCACAGACCCAGCCCAAAGTCAAGTACAAACTCTGCGGTCTTGAACTTGACACCGTCGGTGTGTCGTCGACGAAATCAATTCGATTTATAAATTACGTAAAACGTATTCGGTAGAACGGACGCTGTGGGCGATTTACTTATGTAATAGTCGTAATTCTTCTCGTAAAATGTATTTTATTGACTGTCATCAACACCCAGCAGTGAATATATGATCAAAGGAATTTTTAAAATCCCACATCCACATCATCAACTTTCAAGACCTGGCACCCTCCGACTATCACCTAATTTTCTCGTTATAAGATTTTCTGTATGGTAAAAAGTTCAAAAGCTGGGGCATCTAATGAGCACTGGTTCAATTTTTTGGGCCTAGATATGAGATGTTTCATAAAAAGTGATATACAGATAGCCATAACGTTAGCAAGAGGTTAAAAATTAATGATGGATTGTTCGTTAAAGTTTATCCAAAACATGAGAAAACCCAATTCTGTTTTGACTTAAAAAGTGGCACAACTTTCCGAAAGTTACCATTTCGATCCTCATGTATAAGTATAGTTCATACGCGTGATCCTGAAGTTCATACCCGACAGATACTGTTTTTTTTTTTCAATTTGGTTCACCTTTCCTTCAATCGGTAACACTCTGTTATTAAATTCATGAATGGAAGAAGCCTAATGAAAATGGATATCTACGTTTATGACCTTGAGACAAAAAACACACAAATGTGGGTGGGTCCTGCGGTAGTTTTTACAAGGTGGACCGGAGACTCTCTGGCATAAGAAACTACCATTCTTATGATTGTACTCACGTAGATAATCTACAATGCTCGTGAATGTAACATAATTATAGTCTCGTGAACGGAATTAATCAAGTTGAAAAATGAATAAATAATTGTCGATGTGATAATCGCAAACAGAAGGTGTTATTCAGTTATTAGTAATAGATCCGGAACAGAATGAGCAAACAAAAAGCAGTAGTAGATGACTTAATTGCTTCAATTCGTCTTATCTTCTTAGATTCACAGTTTTCAAACAAGTATAAGTAACCTACCTATGTAAAGCATCTCGTTGGTAATTCAAATTGAAATAATATCTTCATTTTCTGCGGTTCGGCGGACATTGTAATTTTATGCGTAACTTTGTCAAAAATACTATTTTTCGTGGGAAGTTTTTTTTATTTTACACGATTAAAAAGGAAGATATGATATTCCATCCTCATAAGTTTGAAAATTTTGCTTACACGTCTTGTTGGTGTGGACATAGGAGACGTTAGCATTTCAAAATTATCACTGGCGTACATGTATGATATTCCTGTTAATGCAGAACAACCTTATGTACCTTAATAGGCTCTACTCACGATCATTCGTATTTATAAAAATGTTCTGCATGAAATTGTTTTACTTGAACATGAACTTACATTACTTCTACATTGTAAGATCGATGCTCCAATCTACAGTTTGCTGTAAATAGCCCAGTTATGTACTACGGCATGTTCAGGTCGTAGCTTTAAATGGTTTGTAAATTTCATGTGCAAGAATTACTTGTTCTAATGTGCCACATTGTAGTATTTGGAATAATTGTACTCGTAAAGAGATGAACAGTGCAGTTCTGCAACCTCTATCCGCTAGACCCGTAGGTGGAACACAATGTCGCAATTATTATGCCAACACAAGGAGCGTGAGAATGATTGGTTTCAATATAGAGCTGGGTCAAATCATTGTGTTTCTATCCCATGTTTTCTTTGATTCCTTCACGATTCCTGCACTGCTTGGATTTCAATGAAATTTTAACACGATTTTAATACTATCACAAGGTCAAAAAAGCTTTACGGTTTCTGAAAATTGCCAACGACGGCAGAGAAAAGGCAAAATCGAAAAAATAAAAATCGCTGTAACTTCTTGTTCTGACGTTTCAGAGGGTCAGGATCATTCTTGAAAGATATTTTATGGGTAAGAAATGGGAAGGTGGAGGTGGGGCATGGTATATTTCAATTTTCTATGTTAGTATATATACGAGCCCCTTCCCACTTCAGTTGGCCCACTTCAAGATTTGTACGAAAATATGCCTTTACAAACTAAACATGACGATACTATTTACTTCTAAAACAATTTATTTTCTCAAAAACATTTGAGATACATTCTAGTCGTAAAAGATACATATTTGGAATCACTTAGACCTATAACTAATAGAACATCTGAACAAATAAACAATGTGCGAATCAATCCGCGAAGTTAACAAAGCAACAATTGAAAGATTACCATTGGGTAACATCACCTTTATTTTTTATTACGGCTGAAATTCTTTGGGGCATAGTGTTAACCAAGTTTTGGCAAAAATTTGGTGTAAAACAATCCCATATTTCTTGAAGCTTTTGTCTCAGTTCGGTGATTGTACGAGCAGGATGTTGTCGTAGAACCTTTTTCATTTCGTGCCACAAACTTTCAATAGGTGACAGATCTGGACTGCTAGAAACCTGCTCCCATCCATTTTATAGCCTTTTTTGAGGTACGGCACGCTGCATCATCTTGCTGAAACACAAAATCTTGGCCGGATGTCAAACATTCTTCCATCACTGGTAAAAGCGATTCTTCTAAAATTGCCAAATATTTATTTGTATCCACATTTCCAACAATAGAATGACGTTTTCCTTCTCCTTTTGGAGATATACTGCCCCAGACCATAATAGATGCTAGAAATTTCACTTTTCTCTTCAGATAGTCAACATGGAATGCTTCATTTTTTTTGCGAATAACTCTACTGCGACCGTCACCAACACAAACTTCGAATCGGGCCTCATCACTCCATTGTATTGCACACCATTGTTGAGGTGTCCATTGTCTATGTTCTTAAGCCCATCTAAGCCGATTTTTCTTTTGCAGTGGAGTTAATAGTGACTTTTCTTTGGCCTATAAACAAGTTGTGCAACTTTTACTTCACTTTTTTTATAAGAAAACTTCCTTGCAAGTGCTAATTCCCAGTTTGTGGGCCTCTCTATGAGTTGTGGACCTCAAAATTCTCCTTTCAACAGCGTCACTCCACAGAGCACTTAATTGTAAATAATTGGTACGCCTGTTTTTCACGATTATTCTTCTTAATGCTCTTCGGTCGACATTTGTGATATTACTTTTTTTCACATATCGTGACTTAATATTAACTTTACCGGTTACGTTATATCTTCTAACAATATTTCTCACACTGTACCGCGATAAGACTAACAAAGTTGCAATTTCTGAGTTTGATTTCCCAGAATTAAAAAAATTAATTATCGGTAACCGAATTTTCTCACTAATAACCTTTCCTCTACCCATTTTGAAAACCTTAACTACCCAAAACTATTTTAAATGTATTCTGACAGCTGTGATTAATAAAAACAATTGTCATGGCTTTTATTTTTCACAGCCACCTATGCGTTATAGACTTATTTTGCATTGAAATGAAAATAGTTTGATATTTTTTTTTTATACCCGAACTACCACGAAGGCCTAAGGCCTAAGCACCTTTTGGGTACCGTGGGGCTATAGGGGAAAGGAGGAACGCCACACGGACTCTGGCGAGGGAATACGTGTGCATGCAACATGCACCCATTCTGGCTCCGCCTACGAGATCCGCCGGGTGGTACCTCCGCGTTCGACTGTCAGAGACCATCTACCACCTACAGACAATCACAACAGCCAAAGCCAAGAGAAAAATTTCTCCTGAGACGGGACTCGAACCCGCACAGCGCACGGCGACTGATCAGAAGACCGAAGAGTCAACTACTGCGGCCACCGCTGCTGCCTAGAAATGAAAATAGGTTGATATGCTGTAATTGCAACATGTGTTATTTTTATGCTACAGATTTGATTAGAGAGTTGGTGTTTTCTACTATAAATTATCAAAATATTCATTGTTAATATTTTAAACCTATAACACCCTGCTACATTCTTATTATTTGTGTTTGATAAGAAAAAAACTAAGATTTCAATAGTTGGGCCAAGTGAAGTGGGAAGGGGCTCGTATACTCTCCCAGCCTCGGCAATTCTACGCACCTATTAGCCATATTTCAGACATCGTAGGTCTTCTTATACATTTGTCTGTGAAAACGTAGAATGAGAGAGAAACGATTCCAATATGCGTCTCCTCCTGCTATCTGGGCTCAGCTCCCGGCGTATGATCTGCTTAATTGTTATGCTCATACTACGGCAGTGCTTCGGTGGGTGCTGCTGCCTCTGACGATATGGGCAACGTTGCCAGATGGATGGTAACTACCGGACTATGGACTAATTGTATGGATCGGTTTGACTGTCTTGATCAGTTTAATTTTTTAGAGAGCTTAACTTAATCCTTAATGAACTGATTACGGCGTTGTGTAGGAAGCACAGATTTAACCTACTTGACGCCATTGTTCAGGGGTAGTTTTTCGCCCAGCGGTGAACTCTAGGTGTGTAGGGATCTTTTCGACCATGAAGCGGATTCATTTTCGAAACATGTATGGAAATACCATGATCTTTACTCCAAGATGCACACCATACCTCCTATATCGCTACTAGTTTAGAGTTCATACTATTGAGAGCGAAGATCGGTATTGCGGTATTGGTAAGGAGATATCTACATCCGACCTATGTCGTTCCTCCCAAATAGTTCGTTCAAATTTTACCCAACTCAGGAATCAGAAGCGAAACTACTAGAATCGAAATTCCTCCAATTCTCTCTGCGATATCGTTCCTTTGTAATAACTCATTCAGAACCAACCCAGCTCTACTTCCGAAATTTCTCATTCTCCACCACGGATTTAATATAGCTCTAAATTGTGGGCGGCACAGGTGTTTCATCTACATCGCTGCCTTAGATGATAATTTATACCAACCATATAAAGTTGCAATTGTGTTGATAGGGGTAAGCAGCAGTATATAACTTCATGCACGGTGATAATTAAATGAAATATGACATCGTAGGTAGATGGAAGGAAGGAAGTAACCTTCAAGACGATGTGAAGCAATAGCAATAAGTACCTAAATATGCTGATTTCGTCCGGCCGACCACAGATAGCTGTTTCATGCTTTATTGGCAACTCATCAGCATGATCTAGGGTTGGTCTCTCGTCTCTGGGACAAATGGACGAAAGAATAGCAATTTTTTCACTAAAATCGACCAGACCGAATAGCGAATGGCAGCCACCGGCACCAGATGGAACTGTAAAGATCTCAGTCCACAATTGGAGGCCCAATCACCACGTGACCTCTAGGTGGCGAAGTCCTTATCCCAGTGTCTGATATGTACCTGTAATTTCGAATTCTTGCGATATACAGGAGTTAAAATGTCATGCTAGTAGAATCTAATAAACCAACAGTGATACTATTTAGGAATAATGAATACCTACTGGATGCAATAACTCGTTTATATCTTCATTTGTAACGGTCGCTTGGTTATACATATAAAGCTCCCCTCAAGGAAACATTTTAATTATCATTTAATTATCAATATCCAAACAATCACTATAATTGCCTGTACTGTGATTTGAAGAGATGCAAACAGGTTGTTACAATCTGCATTTCTTCATGCGTTACACACGCACACGCAGCTTGTAGTCCGGGGTCCCTTGTACCATCGTATGTATGATCTTGAATTAGCGTATTCTTAAAGAAAATTCCTAATGCTATTTCCTTCGCCACAGTCAGGCTGCCAGGTAGAATCGCAGTAATGCCCCTCGAAGTAATAAAAGCAGACTGTTGTCCTGGCTGAACTGGGTACGTTTGCTTTTCGTCTCTGTAAGCATGACCAAACCACATATAGCACTGTTTCGTGCTCTTTAGCACTCATCAGTGCGGCATAGAGCGATGGTCGATAGGTAAACAGTTGTAAGCATAAGTAGTTGGCGACCTCATAGCTTCGCTTATAGCAGTGCTACCACAAAAGTGCATGGCAATGAATTAATTATGTAGTTATGTTTAAGGATGAAAATTCTGCAATCTTCCAAATAATGTATCAGGTACGTCTAGAGATTTTTTCTGGTGTTAACAGTTTTTATGACTAAAATTAAAGAAAAGGATGCCTACATTTATGAAAAAATAGGCAATCACCAATTGATAACCATTAGGCCTAACGAATTCGAACAGATTAGAAGGAACCAAGCCTATATGTTTACATCGCATTATTTGTCGCAAAAATTGCGTAGTTTTAGTGCACACAGTGGACCCATTTGACTACCATTGCCCACCAAAGTGACAAAATTGAATTGACATAATAATAGTACTTACTGGTGGAAAGACCTACCTTCAATAGGCTGCTCTTTGCAAATTATGCAAGAGGTACAATGTTCTGAAATCGTCGAATTTAGTGACAAAACTGTCAAAAAATTAACTTATGTCCACTTGAAGTATGCTCTCTTATCCTGACTGCGCACTGAGATTTTGGAACCAAGCAAATCGCAGGCTTTCTCCATCTATCTAGTCTGAATTCGTTGATTAGGGCAGCATCCA
Organism: Acanthoscelides obtectus; assembly: GCA_963669975.1. Taxonomy (NCBI): domain Eukaryota; kingdom Metazoa; phylum Arthropoda; class Insecta; order Coleoptera; family Chrysomelidae; genus Acanthoscelides; species Acanthoscelides obtectus. Next base: position 64,167,631 of record CAVLJG010000007.1, on the reverse strand, counting down.
CACCGAAGCTACTCGCTACTAGCAGTGGTTTGTCTGAATAAGTTGCTACCCAGAAAGGAGAAGGACCCACAAGGCCGGCACTTATATGAACCTCTTCCTGTCCATGGTGAGGGTCAGTTCAGAAATGTCGAAGTTTGCGAATTTGCTTTCTAGCACTTAACTGTCATACTTAAGGTTTTTAGGATCGCTGAGTCCGAATCTGAAATTAGTTTGTCCATATCAAGTCATTCTAAAAGCGTTTCGAGGTCATTTCAAGGTCCTCAAAGTCAATTTGAGAAAATGCCGGGAAATAGAATCAACTAAACTTGTATGTTAATTTTTGGGATCGCTGGGCTTAAGTCTGAGGTCAGTTTATCCATATCAGGTCATTCAAATGGCGTGTCGAGATCACTTCAGGGCCATCTCTTAAAGATCGGGGAGTATTTTCCTGTATTCTAGTAATTTGAGTTTGAAATGTCACGGAAATGCCTATCAAATGACTTGATATAATAAACGGATCTCTGATTCAGACTTCAAGAAGCTATGTACATGTCTAGAAGGTTTGATTTGAAATGACCTTGGTATCACCTCGAAACGTTCTTTCCAATACCTGATATGAATATAATGAACTGAGATTTGGACCCAGCGACCTCAAAAACATACACACAGAGGTAGTAGATTTGATTTATTGGCATTTTCTCAATTTGTCTTGAGATGACCTCCGAATGACCTGATATGGACGAACTGAATTCAGATTCGGATACAGCGACACAAAAAAAAATAGCATCACATGTGTTACTTTCTTCGAAAACTTCGATATCTAACCTAAAACTGTCCTTACATTAACTTTCACCCTGGCCAATAGACAATCCCTGTAAGTTCCGATTTTAGTGAAATCATTTACTTATTTTATATACCTGAAAAAAATTCTATTTTTCACTGAAGTTTCATTAGGCCGAAAAGCGGACTTATAGACTTATGGTCTTTATGAATTTTACTCTCAATCATTCCGTGTAATCTGCATCCAACTCGGAGGAACGATTTTAAAGATATTGGACTCATACGTTTATGAATAATAGGGCATTGAAACATGGCTGTGTAAGGTCTTGGACAACGTGTTTGGAAACCTCAAATTCAGACTCTGAACGGTACATCTAAATGTTAACATTTCGAGGTATATCAGATCTCAGTCTATTAGTTGATAATGCAGTTACAACAAAAACGGTTGATGAGTAAAGTGTAGTAAAACTGACCTTTGGTACTTCAGCGAGGTCAGTTATATTCGTTCACTTCCTCTCTATTAATTTGTAAATTAATATGCATTTAAGCTAAATTGCTTACTAGAAAACATAATCTGAATGAATCACCGCGAAATCTTTTATCAAAGTGCCTTTCTTTATCAAGCTTCATTGCAGTGCATTTTAACAGTTAGTTAGGCGTATGGTTTAAGAAGCACATTTTTAACATGGTCTTCTTTTCAACGCTTTAAATCTGTTAAACAAAATGTAGTTCAGGACTTTCCGAATAAACTGGAATCTGCTAGTCTCCTAGGGGTGAGTTATTGGCGCGCAGTAGAAATACATTGCTTCCTGTGGAACGATCCACAGTTGTTGACGTCTGTTTCAACGTTATTCAAATCAGTGTATAGTCCTGTCGGTAAGGCAGTCACCGTGTCCAAGATCCCGCCACACAAATTCAGTTCATTCTGCTACACTATATAGACGGAATTGACACGGCCGGATCCCAGACACACGTCACCGACCATTGTGCGAACAAACCTTATCAATGGATACATTTTTGTGAAAATAATGTATTCCTAGGTCCTTAACAGGGAGTTTGAGCATTCGCAAATAGTGCACATGAAGACATTAAATTTGATTTTTAGAGTAGTAGATTATAGATTGTCGTTAACGTTCACGCATGCGTTTTTTGTCCCAGGCATAGTATTAGGTTTGGATGAAAATTTCATCAAAATTTGTGGACAGAGAGGCAGACAGACAGACACAAAGACAGACAGATTGACGGAAATGAGTGGGATTGCTTTTCGTGATGAAGATGTCATATAACATCCAAAAACCATGCCCAATTTTCGAAATTTATCGCGATAACAGTAGGAAGTGAAAACCGGGGAGGGGGATCAATCACTTTTCGGGAAACTACATTTAATGGATGCATTCACAAACTTGTTTGATGTCAAAAGCTGGGTGGAAAGGTTATAGAATTCGTGCTACTGATTATTATACTCGCTCGTTGTCAAGAATTATCCCCAGCTGGGAAGACAATAGCATTGCCTGTTAACGCGCACATAATGGTATATTAACCTTCCAACAATGACTAGCTATCACTATCAAAAAGTGGTTACGCATTTTAGATAAAAAACAAATATATATTATTAACAAGATTTTTTTATACCAGGAAGTTCATTAGCATTTCACGGGTTAGTCACCTATTGCAATATTTTTCGCCAACAGCCTTAACAAAAAAATATACCAATGACGTCTAATAATTTCTTTGAAGATTTGCGTATTCGATTCAACTCGACCATTATTGAATAGGTATGCAAAATAAAGATCCTTAGAGAACACCTTAAACCGTATACAGGGTGTTCCATAATTATTGCGACAAAATGATAGGGGTTGTAGAGGGCATCAAAATGAACAATTTTTCCTTATAAACCCCTGTTCGGAAATATGCCGTTTGGGCTGCAGCAAAAAAAAAAGATCAGTTTCTTGAAACAGCTTACCTACAGTAATTGCTCAAAGTGTCCTCCACCTTGCTCAATACACAGCTGTGCACGATTGTTCAATGATCGGCGAACTCTGTGGCATACCCCCGGTATGTCCTGAACATGTGCGGACGCGGCCATCACTCTTCCCAGTAGCTCTTGTTGGTTGGGAACAGGAGTTTCGTACACTAAAGCTTTCAGATAGCTCCAGATAAAATAATCCAGTGGGGTCAGGTCAAGTGACCGCGCAGGCCAAGGCACAGGGCCACCTCGGCCTATCCACCTATTTGGAAATTTGTCGTCCAAATACTGCCGCACTTGTAAAGAAAAGTGGGCTGGACCGCCATGGTGTTGAAACCACATATTGGCTCTTATATTCAGTGGCACATTTTGTAATAGTTCCGGTAGCACATGCTGTAAGGATCGACCATAAGCATGCCCATCCAAACGTGGTGGAAGCAGATATGGCCCGATGATATGCTCGTCCACAATGCCGCACCAGATGTTAATTGAAAACTGATGTTGGTCTCTATGGATGGCTATGGCATGAGGGTTTTCTTCATCCCAAATGTGACTGTTATGGCTATTAAAATAACCGTCCTTTGTAAAACAGGACTCGTCAGTGAACAAAACGTAGCGACCAAAGTTTGGTTGCCTCAACTCCTGCTGCAGCCACCAACGACAAAAACGTCGACGCGGCAGATAGTCTGCTGGACCCATGGCTTGGACTTTTAAAAGGTGGTACGGGTGTACGATAACAAAAATGTAAACACAGCAGGATTTTTTTACAAACCGGTGAGACCATGAAATGTGCTAGACGAACATTTTGCAGCTGGTGAATTTTTTGTTTCTCCTATGAGCTCTTAAGGTAAAATTAACTGTAGTGCTCAAACGGCATATTTACGAACAGGGGTTTATAAGGCAAAATTGCATATTTTTATGCCCTCTACAACCCCTATCATTTTGTCGCAATAATTATGGAACACCCTGTATAGTCTATCAAATTAGAGAAAAGCATTTTATAATCAAATTAGTGTATCCGCCTTCTAAGGGATTTCATACTTATTTACTCTATAGGTTCATGTAAATAAATTTTATTATTATTAATAATGTTGTTATACGAGGAGGTACCCAAAAATAACCGGAATAGCATTGCAGTGGGCAGAGCTTGTGTAGTATACATTTTTGCCCCTAGAGGCGTACAGCGCAACTCATTACCAGTTCAGTGCCACCTGAGGTGACGATCTGACTTGTTTCGTGCCTCTGTAGTCATTATTTTTGCTAGCACTGTTTCGTGCTTGTTCCGTTTTTTACGATGCAAGCTTCAGTGAGCAACGTGCAGCTGTGAAATTTTGCTTTATAATTGGTAAAAATGCTGCTGAAACTGTTTTAATGTTGAAAAAAGCTTACAAAGATTATGGTATGGGAAAAAGTCAGGTGTACGGATAGTTTACTCGATTCAAAAATGGCGACATTTCGATTGATGACAAACCTCGCCCTGGACGTCCATCAACTGCTCGAATCGACGAAAATGTTGAAAAAATTCGAGAGCTTGTGCTATTTCTAGGATTTGTAGCATTTCCACCACGATGATGCACCTGCGCACACAGTCATCTCTGTTCGACAGTTTCTGGCTAAACATGGCATGGTTCCGCTGTCTCACGCACCTTATTCGCCTGACCTGGCTCCGTGCGACTTTTTCTTATTTCCTCGGAGACATTTCTAAGGAAGACTTCAAAAAATGTTTCGAGCAGTGGAAGCACCGGTGGGACAGTTGTATTGGACATTATTTTGAAGGAGATAAGGTTACCTTGTGAAAAAGTTGAAAATAGATAACTTTTAAAAAATAATTCCGTTTTTTTTTGGGTATGCATATTGCGGGTACCAATGCACTCTCATTTTGAATATTGGGCCCATTAAGTGTTTTATATAATAACCTCACCACTAACTAAAGTGAGGTAGGGTAGATACTGAACACGTTTGATTAAATAGACTTATACAATAGAACATTAGTGCTCTTTAAGCATACGTCACCGAAAACACTGAATAAATGTAGATAGCAATCTTTTTACTCACAACTGTGGAACTCACTTCCCTTTTACATACATCTTGTCTGTCTTTCATGAAAGTTTATTTCATATCAATGCATTTTTCTTACCATCATCAGATATCAAATACCATTTATTTCCAACAACGTGACTTTAAAATGCTTCAAGGAATCAATATACCATTAGGATAATGATGTTAACTTGATCCTATAGTGTTGCCTTGAGATAAAGCTATGATTATGCACACACCAGAGCTTAAAGCCATCTGCGATTGAATGGTCAGTGCCATGTGTCTGCCAAAGGTTCATTAAAATTGCACTGTGATGTATAAAAACAGAGAAGATATTTATGTTGACGATTGCCTATCAGGTCAATTTCCATTCCTCTTACGTTACTTTAATCACATTAATTAGAATATTGCAAAGAGCAAGGCATGCCTGATGCCTCGATAGATAATGGACCAGCATTTCTTTTAATCTTTGCGCCCCAAGATCATAGATACTCTGACGACAGATTACTCACCTCCATCAGCTTACCTGTTGGCGATTTTGCCATTGCGTAATTTCAGCAACCATTGCAGCGATTTCAATGGAAGGGATGTATTAGACAATGCAATAAACAAACTGATGGAAATAAGTAACCCGAATTTTCAAGATGAAGACACCCGAATTCATTAAATTTCCTATGCTTGCGCGTGCAGTAAAAAACATTTTGTTCACTTTAAAATGATATTCTTGTTCATAGATAATTTGTATGGAGTTACATCCAAGTGAGATAACTTTGTATGCTGACACGTGGACAGCTTATCTGTTGTGCGTAGCATGCCGCACAGACCTTTTGTTAGGAACTTTTAACTAAACATGATGCTTTCGTCAGACCGACCAAAAAGACAGCCAACAATGGACAGCCAGAATCATCGGCCATCTATCGGTCATGTTTCTGTGCTATTAAACGTGAACTGAGATCCCTAACAGTTCCAACTAATATTAATATTTTAACTCTCACTCCTTATACTTCGAGAACTTGAATTATTAGTTTAGCAGTTATAAGCAAAAATGCAATTATTTGACGTGAATTTTCTTGAAAGCTGTCGACCATATGGTAAACCTGTATAATGATGGATAATTTAATTCTGTACAAAACAGTCCTATCACCTGTATGTAAGACAGATCGTGTGAGAGAAAATTGACTAATCGCGTTTATCAAAATGACAGATAAAGCATCGGCCTTTTTCCGCTGCAAATGGGGTTTCGCAGCACTTTAGTATAGTTTGATGACCATATCAGCATCCCATCCATCCTGTACTTTGATTTATGCACTTGTAAGCACGGAGGATGAAACTGTAATCTTTGTATTGTGATGTTTCAAAAATTAACGCTCTACAATAAACCTTTTCCAAAACCCTTGCCAACCACAATCACTCCAAAAAAACACTCTTTTGGTGAATTGGGTCACTAAAAGTTCAATTCCCTTATTTCAAATGAAACTTAAGGATTCTTGAATACCATATTCGGAACCAGCACAGGGAAATATATGACACCAGATGTCTGTTTATGTGTGTATCAGTTTATGCTCTGTATTATGCTTTACCAGTAGCCATTTTATATCAACATGTAACGCATATTACCTGGATTATCCCATTATCTTATAAGTTAAGCACTAGGTATACTGTTACAAAACCGGAATTTCTTGCATAAATATAATTTTAATAATAACTGCATTAAGCATTATGTCTATCACATTTTAATTGCTGGAGACGGAATAAAAATCTAATGAAATCTAGTACCTACATTACAATACACTTGCTTCAAACCTAGAGACCCGCCCATTATGGTTATGGAAAATACAACGTGAACGTTATGTCGTAAGGTATTTTTATATTGACAAATCATACCTTCGAAACACCGGCTTCTAGTACAATTATTATTTATGCAGTGCAATTTCAAAATAAAATGTTTTGTCAGAAACATTTATGCGCTAATAGGGCTTTTCATGAAAACAAATCTACAGATTGCAGCAATGAGGTTAGGTAGACGGTAGACTTGTTTATTTGCAGCTTTGGTATAAAAATGTTTGTTATCAATATTTGATAAACACCCTGGATACTACCCTCGAAATCCAATAATTCATTAAATTACACTCCAGGCATAACGGTTATATGGGGTTGTCCAAAACGGACGCAGGAAAGTAAACGCATATTAAAACAAGAAAGATTGATATTCAAATCAAGTTGGGTACTTTATTTTGAAGGTTCATTTATACCATTTATGTATGAAAAATAATATCGCTCAAATGTTCACCACGACTGGATTTACAGACGTCCACGCGATGGTCGAAATTTTCAATGACATTTTGCAACATGGTCGGTTCTATGGCATTTATCTCGGCAATGATGTTGTTTTTGAGTTCTTGGAGGGAGGCTGGATTGTTGACGTAGACTTTGCTTTTCAAATATCCCCATAAAAAGAAGTCCAAGGGAGTCAAATCGCACGATCTTGGTGGCCATGGCACATTTCCTCTGCGCGAAATCACGCGATCACCGAAGAAGGACTGCAATCGATGGATATTGACGTTGGTTGTGTGGCATGTTGCACCGTCTTGTTGGAAATAAACATCGTCCATATCCATTCCTTCAAGTTGCGGCCAAAAAGAGTCCTCTATCATCACGTGATATCGCTCAGAATTGACGGTAACGGCGTACCCGGCCGCATTTTCGAAAAAGTAAGATCCGATGATGCCTTTTGACCACAATGCACACCACACAGTCACTTTTTGAGGATGCATCGGCTGCTCTTGATACTCACGGGGATTTTCGTTCGCCCAGATGCGGCAGTTTTGCTTGTTTACCGTCCCATTCAAAGTGAAATGCGCTTCGTCGCTGAACATGATTTTTGATGAAAAATTGGCATCAATTTGGCGGTGTTCAAGGAGCCAATCTGAGAACGTTCGGCGCGAAAAATGGTCGGCCCGACGCAGCTCTTGCGTCAATTGGATCTTGTAGGCGTGTACATTCAAATCCTTGTGGAGAATGCGGAGCAAACTGGTTCTCGAAATGCCCAATTCTTGGGATCGACGCGTTGTTTATTGTTTCGGATCGTCTCTCACACTCTCCTTCAAAACAGCAATATTTTCCGGTGTGCGAACACTCCTTGGCCGGCCAGAGCCTGGCAGATTTGCCACAGAACCTGTTGCCTCGAATTTACGCACCAGACGACCGATGGTTGTTTTGTTTGGGCGGTTGTTGCGACCGAAATGTTCACGAAGCGCGCGAAACGTGTTTTTTATTTTTGCCTACCATTTTTGTAGTGCTCTTGAATAACTTTAATGCGGTATTCAATCGAATACGACTCCATAGCGATCAATGGTAAACATTCAACTAACAAAATGACATGTCGGTGACAGAAAACAAAGATGGCGTCTATGTCAAATTGACGTTTACTTTCCTGCGTCCCTATTGGACAACCCTATATATATAGGGTGTAAACGTTATGGTAGTCATTATTGAAATGGGTAATAGGGGAGGTCATAACAAGTCAAAAAGTTCATATGACCCCTAAGGCTTTTCCGTCCTTGGAATAGTGGTAATCTTGTGCGTTAGTTTCATCAAAATCCGCGCTAACTTCTATCATCTAAAAAAGCCAAGGATTAGCGGACAGACACAAACAGGCAGACAGACAAACTGGCGGAAACGACTAACATAGGTTTTCGGGAACGTCCAAAGAAACATATTCCAATATCGTATTTTTCCCCATTACAATACCCCTTGCCATGGGAAGTAAAAGACTAAAATATATTTTTCGTACCATCCACGTGATTTTATACGTACATACAACAGCACACTTTTGGGGCATATGACTCCCAATCCAAAATCAGCTCAAAGGAACTGAAGTGGTTAAAATTTCAAGTTCCATTTCACTCAATAATAAAACTCAAAACTTACTAACTAATTTTACGTATCTTACAATTTTTAAGTTTCGGTTTAGTCAAAAACTTAATACTTACTTGAAATAACTTAAAGTGTTAACCAATTTTATAAATTTAGAATCAGAATTTATGGAGCTACACGAACTGGTACGCATTAAACTTAGTCAATATATAATGACAGCTATCGAGCATTCAATGCTTTGATTTAATGCAAGGAATATTCTTTTATTTGATTCCTTTTTCGTCGTTGCTGATCGATGTTTCCATTTTTCAGATTAAACAAATGATCATGTTGGAACTAACAAGAAAACTGGAATTCCTATATCCTACCTACGTTCTAGCCATTGTATCCATTGGATATATTTGTGGAGAATTAGGACACTATCTCATAGGAGTAACCAGTAAAGCTGTTGCACAAGATTTACATTATGGAGATATTTCCTGTCAGCTTAACTTAACAGATGTAAGTAACGGTTTTGGTAATAGTACTGTTTTATGGTCAGGATCGTTGAATATATCTATTTCTAATTCTCTTTCATATTTTGTGAGGTGGGTGGACCATGTTCCTTATGAGACAAGTTAAATCTACTCACACATCCATTGAAAATAGTCGCTCTAATCGTTATTTTTGTCAATTCTTTGTTGAGATCGTCGTTAACGTTAAAATGTAAGTTTTCAAGTAAATGAGCTTTTTCTTTCTTTATTTTTTTTAATTGTAGATTTCTAACGCAAGATTTTGGGCTTACATAAGAAAGCCGTTTTGCTTTTTAATCGAAATTACAAAGATTACGAGTATTGGCAAAATTTGATATCGATATAAAACTAATTAGAATTATTTTGAAAATGCTTTGTACTGTCAGTGTTTAACATTGCATTTTAATAAAAGATTCTTATATGTAGTTTGAGTAATGTGCGCAGATATTTTGATCACATCGTTAGTTTAAAGTTAAGCGTCTGAACAATTATATTGGTCCGGTATGGATCTTTGTTCCTTGCAAGACCTTTCGGAAGAGTAAAAGCTTAAATTAAATCAATAATAATCAATTCTGCAGCAAAGAAAAATATTTTGTAAGTTGATGATGGAACAAAGTATGCCTTAATAACTCATTTGTTTAATTTATCCAGTAAACAAAGGAATAATCACTGGCTATTTGCTAGCATACCGTCCATGGTATGCCGACTTTAGTCCTGCTTGCTGGTGTACTAGGTACCTACTAGAGAAGAATACCGTATGTCATTGACATATGTTCACTTTATCATTATATGTTATCTCAATTTAATTATGTGCTTGAGTGGTTTTGTTCTTCTCGAATAACTCCCAAGATGAAGTTTTTAGTAATTGGTATTTACATGTTTGGGAACGATTGCTAAATCGGTCCAGAGAACATGAAAATCTTATTCGAATACAGAATTAGACTATAAGAAAATGTAAACTGAGTCTTATCCGTAACAGATATAAGTGAAAATGTACTAAACTGAAAAAGTCGAAAAAAGAAGCTATTGTGTTTTTGCAGTAACAATGAAAAAGCGTGGTCATTTAGACAGCTTTTCTGAAAAAATTTCATTATCCGTAATGAATTTCTTAACTATTCTAAGTAACTAAACTTTAATTAAACTGAATTTTCTAGAACCAGTTTAATTCGAAATTGCAAACCAGATACCTGTTTTTATTAAATTTGTATAATTCGCTTAGATACTTTAGTTTAAGTAGAGAAGGTGCATTTAAAACAATTAAACATTTTATAAAAACATTTGAATCGAGGACCCAGTCCTTCATTCGTGAGTAGTCGGGAGTATATCGGTGACTCGCTTCGAACACCTCAGTTTCATTGGTGATTTCCGTGGCGAGCTTCATATTCAAATGTTGCTGTTGTTGGTGAAGTAGCTGTGAAGTTGATCGATTACTGTGACCAGGTGACATTATTTTCATATACTTATAGTTCAAAGATAAAAGTATGTCGCGTAAATGGTGTATCCTCATTAATGCAATATGTACTTTGATTAAACGTTGTGATGGATTCAGTGTGTATGATGTACTCGTATAACGTATATATACGAAGTCTAGCCCCCAGTTCGTCCAGGTTTTGTAGTAGATGTTTGAAAATATCCTAAGCTTGTTTAAAGTGATGTCGATTTTTTATATATGCAAACGCGTTGAATGCGTGTGAATGCAACATTGTTTTACTATTGGAAATAAAAGTACAATTTTTGTACTCGTGACAAAGATTCAGTTTCATGTTTTTTGTTCACTATTTTCTAAATTGAAAACAAGGAATTGCTTCTAGTGAATGGTGATATATTACAAACTATTTCAATAGATAATTGGTAAAACTTGGTCCCAAGAATGGGGAGTTCACAATTAATGAAGATGAAAATATCGAATTTTGTTAGGGGTCACAAAATTTGGAAGCTTCTATTTTGATTTGAAAATATCAATTATCAATATCCAGTTTTGCAATTTTTTTGATATCTTAGATTTATCCGAGCACTTTTATAATAAAATATTTCAGGATATTGCAATTTGTTGTTCTAAAATGTTATTTAAATATTCTTTTAAATGTAAATAAGATTTCATTAAACATAGGCAAACACTTTTACCTTCACTAATAAACAAATTTAATAAATAATCAAATTGGTTTATTTGGAGTAGGTAAACTCATTGGGATAGTTCATTAATTTTAAATAAATTGGTGTATTCAATCTAAGTAAGCGGCTTAGTACATTTAATTAAAGGATTGCGTTTTGATTCAATTATACTAGTTTCAGAGATTCAAGTAAACTGTTTTTGAAATCGCAGTTTAATTAAACAAATTAAACTTGTTAGCTATCAAATAAGTTATTAAACCTTTTAATTGCAGTAATTAAAATGTTGATTGGTGTGATTATTTTTTCCAGTAAATATGACGAAATACGGGACTATCTTTTTTGCTTTAAGACCCATTTTTCATTTGCAGGTATACCTCAGTGATTTACCAATACAATGCAACACAGCAAACGACTCAGAGACTTGTAGTAGTTATACATTGAATGGTACTCGGTACTGTGAGTGGACTTACAATGGACTTGGCTTGGATTATCAGATACTTGCAGGACCAAGTTTTATAGCCGTTTTCACTATTGCCGGAATTGTCATGGGCCTACTAGCTGATAAGTTTAACAGGTACTAAGTTTATTTGGAAAAAGCTTCTAAAAGAGGAATTATATTGAACAAGGCAACGTTAAATTGGGTTTGTAGCTCAGTGTTTCCTGTCGGTCGGCCTGATAGGTAGGTAAGGTGTATGGATTGTAATACAAGTAAAATAAATAATACATTTTTAAAAACAAGCTTTTATTTAGATGTTAAGGCAAACTAAAAATTTAAAAGCATTTTTTCCGATTGAAAATATGCCGTCTTATACTTCTTAATTTCCAAACAAGCTTTTTTACCTCAAGATTTCAAATAAAAGTGGCACACCCTTTTTCCCTCTTATTAAAATTTAACATGCATTTTTTATTTATTTCTTACTCGTAAGTATGTATAATGTCAATTCAATCAGGTTTAGCAATATCTACCTAATTAAAATATATTTTAGTGACAGAGCGTGTTAAAGTATTTTACTTCATTTGTATTACATGATTTCGATTCATACTTATATATAAGTGTCATTGTTCAGCTGGTTGAAGAAATGAAGGGTACCGATGTTTTAGCAAACTATCTAATGTTAAAAAGTCAAAGTTGATATAGACAACGATTTATTTTACATAATAGTCGGTTAACTCAAAGATCAGACCCTACGACCATAGTATTTGTTGAGAAGACTCAAACGAGCCCCAGTTAGATGGGGTTGAGTCGATTTACTACAGTTCCCATGTCCACCTTCCGGCCCCAAGTCATAATAATATTGCATTATCATATCAGACGCTCGCGATATTGGATTTAGGATCGTTGCTTTAATTATTGTGCCAACCTCATGAAACATCTTCATTCGTTACCCACTAGGGGCTACTGTAGTAAAGACAAATCACTATTGTGCGGCGGCCGCCATATTGGATTTAGATTGATGTTTCTTTGATTAATATGTCTCCCTCATCAAGACCTTTCAATTGATACTAGTATCAATATATAAATTATGATACGTCATTTTGCGGCAGCCGCCCCGTTGGATTTACAGTGACGTCACCTTGCATTGGATTTTTTTAATCCAGATATTCGTTTGATACCCATATTATAGGGATAACCATGGTAATAATAAATCACCATTTGCGGGGGCCGCTTAACTGAATTTCGGGTGATGTCAATTTACTTTTTGTGTATCTCTTATCGAGTCCTTTCATTTGATACTCATATCATAGGGGATACTGTATAAATGATAAATCGGCATTTTGTAGCATCCGCCATATTGAAATCAAAATGGCGGCATTCAATTCATTTTGTATTTTTACGCCAACCAAACCTGTATATAAAATTTAAAGTCAATTGGTTAAGGTTAAGTAGTTCAAAATTCAGTTTCAAGATTTGTCGCACACTTACAGGTTGTCTAACATACTAACAGGTTAAGTTAAATAGTAGCTTATAAAAAACGTTGTTTCACTAAAATTACTCGTGCTTCGTTGAAATGTCAATATTATCGACTTAAGGGAAGATTTATTAATTTTTATTCCCTCTCATTTAGAGTGAAGATGTTAGGGGCTTGCACTCTCGTTTTTGGAGTAGCAATCATCCTGAGTGGGTCGGTCAACGAATACTGGCAACTAGTCATTTTAAGAATGATCATGGCAGCTGGAGAATCTGGCTGCAATCCTCTTTCCACTGGCATACTGTCAGATATATTTCCCGAAGAGAAGAGAGCCCTAGTCATGTCAGTCTTCAACTGGGGAATATATGGCGGTTACGGTAAGATATTTGTTACAGCTTCCTCTATGAATCTGTAGCTATACTAACTGACATAAAAAAAGAATACCCAATAATAATGAATTCATTATAACAATTTCTTGTATACATGTCTCACATTTCAGGAAAACTCTGATGTCGAAACAATGTAAAAATAAATAATTTGTTTGGTTTGGGATGTCTCATGCACACAGAAACACGTCTGAGTATATTCATAATAGATGATCTATTTTCTCTTAAGGTATCTCATATCTGAAGTGCCACTGCAGCACGTGGATGATGAAGTAAACAGAGTAGCATACTTTTCATAATGTTCCAGACGTGTCCAACGGGTGAAAGATCGGGAGATCTAGGGACCAAGGCAACAAATCGTGACTGTCTTCAAAATAGGCCAACGTAATTCTGGCCATATGTGGTCGCGCATTATCTTGTTCGAAAAGTGGGTTGATGAGCATCCGTATATAAGGCAAACCATGTGGTTCTCTCACCTCTTGGGTGTATCGCAACACGGTGATGATGTCTCTGATGAATACCAAAGCTGATCCGCTTTCATAAGCAATTTCCTCCGATGCCGTAACTCCAATAGTGAGGTGTATGTGCGTTTCGATTGAAAATTCAGGATCCTCATCATCTTCTTATCCCTGCACGACCTTCATGCATCTCCAAACAGAATCTGGATTCATCACTAGACAATGGTATGACATTCGAGGTCCCAGTTCAGCCGTATTCTGCACCAAGCCAGTCGATCACTTCGATTACTAAGAATGAGAGGGTAGGAAAAACTGAGGATGACAAGAAGTAAGTGCAAAACTGATGATCGCGCGATAATCAATTTGCATTGTAATAGGCTCTCCATGCCCTCCAAATCATTCGTCCACAATTGACCTTGTGGACGAGACGCGGTCCCGTATGGCCAAACGCCTAAGGTGGCAATCCTAGTGTGGGGCCCTCCTTCTAGCATGCTTAGTACCTTCCTTCCGCCTTCCTGATTCCATGACCGGCAATAAACCACTACCGTACTAAGCCGGTGGTTATTTCTCCAGAGGACCAACTAGCCTCCCACAAGCCCACTATTCACCACCTATCAAAATGGCTAAGCTATTGAAAGTTTTCTTATCTTCTCACTCTAGGCATAATAAACAGGTTGAAGCAGTTCTTCACAACACATTGTATGATGATCAAATGCCCAATGTAGCTCCAAAATACAAGTATCGCTTACCTTTTGGTAAGAACAGACGATACCGCAAAAAACACATTATTGATATGCCTGGAAAGCTGATCGTTTTTTGTAGTATCCTACATAAAAATATGCCTAAAAATTCTTTGTAATAAATGCATTATTACTGGTTGTTTATTTTTCTATGTCACTTAGTATATGATTGTTGATTTTTTTTTTGTTTCTCCTTAGCTTTTCTTTCTCTACTATTCAAATTCAGGGAAATTTGTATCGTTATAATAGTAGGTGCCACATTTTTGGCCAAAAGACATTATCGCCGACTTAAATTTACCGCATTTGCGGGAGGCTGGGGATTGGCAACCGTATCTAAACGATTTTCTTATAAATGTTATGAAATCTAAGCCTAAGTGCAGTCAAAACGTTTTCATTGCTATTCAACTATTTGGTTTTTAATAAGCCATCCGCTAGATAGGATGGCTTGTAAGGTATATTGGTCTATTAAAAATGTTGCTATAATAAGCTTGACCTTCAACCCATGGATTCGCTAATCTATAAGACGTAAGAAAATGTCTTTGCTATATCGTGGTGTAGTGAACAAAACCTATGTTAAATTCATTCTATAAGAAAAAACAATGTAAGTTAATAACGAGAGCTTTATCATGTAATAGCTCTATGTATTTTATGCATTTACATTAGTTATAATTACACCACAAAGATGTATTTACATGAAGAGTAAAAAAGTATTCCTATGTATAAAAAAGGGTATTGTGTTCCTCACCTTGGTTGAAATCTGAACAGAAAAACAAATGAGGTGTAAATATTCAGCTCGTCGACATTGAAATCTCCGAGGAAGTCTCGCGTAATACAAATGTGTTGTTTATATTACTATATTATGTAGAACGCAAAAAATATATCTACATTACTGTGAGACAAAAACATGAACAATTCGATTTTGAGTGTAAGATCATTGCTCGTAAGCTTTTTTGACCATACTCAGTGCGGTGCTATGGAAGTTGACAAATCATTCGCTTGTACTATCTTTCATGTCGTTTATCTATAGAAGGTGGTCTGTAATGAATGTGCCAAAAAGCAGCCCTAGAATTGTAGAAGTAATGGAATGAAATCAATCCAAATATGCCTTAATAGTAGGGGAGACTAATACGGGATTTCTCAATTTACTCAAGCATGGCAGAAAAACAAAAATTGGGATCCTGTTGAGTATCTTTATTATATATAAGCCATTTATTCAGAAACACGTCTAGGGCAACCGATCAGAACAGCAAAAAAATCGATCTTTAGAAATCCTCATACTTCATACCTCTAACATCGTAAATACCTGGCGGATCCCCTCACAATTAAAAGGGTATATGCACATCATATAACCTTATTGTCTTGCAGCCATCTAGTCTTCAAAACCCAATAGGTCCCTAGGAGGCTCAAGTAACTCTACATTAGCTCCTTGAGCTCCCTACTATTATTAAAAATTTTGAACTTTAAAAAAGGAGAATGTGTTTCTATTTTTTTAAGCATAACACTTAGGATGCACTAATAACATCCTATACTTTCACTATTTGATGCCATAACTTCATTAAAGGTACCATCCATCATTCGTTGTTGGTAATTTTTCGATTTTTGATTACTCTGTCGAGTAGCCAGATCACCGCTCAGATATAACGACATTGGTATTGATATTGTTAAGTATTTACACCCACACTGAAACGAGCGACATTTTACTAATTCGTAGTTGGTTCAATATCATCACTTTCACGAGTTGTATCTAGCATTGCTTTTTGGTGCATACATAGACTGGTAGCTACCATGATGTAGTTTTTCATTTGGAAATGTTCACTACCTTCATTTTGCTATGTGGTTTTACAAGGACTTCCTTTGACAAGCGCCCACCAGTACAGTAGACGAGTTGCAATTATTTTAGTATGTATGAAATATACTAAGTGACATATAAATCCGAACACCCAGTTTAAATGGTTTTATTTTAATAAAATTTTGTATAAGTACTTAACACGTTGACTGCCGTAATACTAAAAAAAAATCGGTCCCTGGGGCCACCTTTTTTTTTTCTTCCAAATACTAGTTTTAGTATACTAGAACACCCGCGCGTGTTTTGTGTTCCCAAAAAAAAACTCTTTTTCACGTTTCTTGATGAGACCCACCGCATGGTCACGCGGCCTCAACATATGAAGTTTTACCCAATGGCCGCGTGCAACAAATGTTGTGTCTCACCGACTTGTATCGACCTGTCGACCGGTGCGAGCCGAACAATGTATTAGAAGCGAATGCTATCAGTGATGTCTCAGTCTAGTTTATGCGGTGTTCATCAGATGTTTTCCAGTCTTCCTAAGAAGCTATAAAACTTGTGTAGAGGCTCAATCTTCATCCCAAAAAGTAGTGCTCACTCTTGCAAAGGACTTGTTTGACAAGGGACGGACATACGGACAATTATTATACAAGTATCGAGTTGGCAAGTGCATTACTTGCAAGGAACACTCACTTGGTTGGGACTCTCCGATCCAATCGAAAAATGAATCCTAAACAAGTTGTTGATAAAAAGCTCAAAAAAGGAGAAACTGGGGCAGCTGAAAGCAACTCAGGTATAATTATCCAGAAGTGGAAGGACAAAAGAGATGTGCTTACCTTATCCACAAAACACACCGATGAGTTACTAATCATCAGATCTGGCAATAATATAGAATTGCAAAAACCTGTTGCTGTGGTTGACTACAACAAACATAAAGCCTATATTGACTTGTCGGATCAAATGAAGTCTTATGCCACCTCATTACGCAGAGGGGTGAAGTGGTACCGCAAGCTGGCCATTGAGCTTCTTATTGGTAGTGCATTAGTAAATGCACATGTTTTGCACCAAGAAGTAGCCAACGAAAAAATGTCCATCACAAAATTCAAGCAGGAAATCGTAAACAGACTCTTAGGCTTTGACGTTGATCAGCATACGCATAGTATTTTTGAAGATCATCAACATTCTTTGGAAGATGTTGGTACCAACAACCGACGTCGATGCGCTTTTTGTTATGAAAAACTTCAAAGAGAATCTGGGCGAGCACATGCTCAAAGAAAAACTCCGCGAACAAAACTAAAGTGCACGTCATGTGAAAAATATTTTTGCATTGAGTGTTTTTATTATACATTTTCATGTTTTTTGTTCTATATTTATGAGAAATATATTTTTTGTTGTATTCTACTTCATAAGGAGGTTCCTTTTTGAATACCTTTCGTTTTATTATCTACGTATATATCAGGCCATGAGTAACCACTTATAGGTCACGGATCCAAAAACCAAAAACAGTTTTAGACATTTACAGCCGTGATCTTTCAGTCCCATATTACTTATATAGGACTGAGACAACCACCCAGGCTCACACGGCTATATTACAGAATTTCTGACGAGACAACTAAGGTGTGTCACTCGGCTGTTATCGAAAACAACCTGAGACGCCACATTTGTGTCTCACGGCAGCCAACGTGTTAATGAAGCATAATAAGTAAATGATAAAAATTTCAAAATGATTGCACTGCTTTAAAGCCCTTTGACCTTTAATAATGTGTGGATGCACCCTCATTCCAGGCAACCACCAACTCCTCTCGAAGTGCTTCTAGAGTCTGAGGAGGACCTTGCAAATTGAGCAATCTCCTACCCATCATATCCCACACGTGCTCAATTGGGGATAAGTCGGGAAATCTTGGTGGCCATGGTAACAATGTGACATCATTATGTTGAAAGAAGTCTATTGTGACTCTTGCAACATGTGGTCGGGCATTATCTTGTTGGAAAGTTGGATCTGCCAGGGTGTCAAGATAGGGTAAAAGATGGGGTTCTAAAACTTCGTGGATATAACGCTGCGCGTTCATGTTATCTCTGATGAAGATTAAAGGTGACCTGGAACCATAAGCTATAGCACCCCAAACCATAACTCCAACAGTGTGATGAACATGTCTTTCAACAAAAAACTGTGGATTCCTCCTTTCACCACGTCGCCTTCTAACCCTGGCACGACCATCGTGCATGCCTAAACAAAATCGAGACTCGTCACTAAAGACAATACTGTTCCATTCCTGATCCCAGAGTGACCGTTGTCTGCACCACTCAAGGCGATTACGTCGGTGTTCTCGAGTTAAAGGGAGGACCCAGTGTGGCCGGTATGAAAACAAGCCAAAACTTCTCATTCGTCGGTAAACAGTTCGCATGCCAATAGGTCTTCCGTGTTCTGCAAACCATTCATTTGCAATGGACCTGGTAGTGGAGAAACGGTCCCTTAAGGCCAATAATCTTGAGCGGCGATCTTCACGGTCTGTTGTTCTACGGCGGCGTCCAGTGCCCCTTGCTCTTTGCATACGGCCTTCTCGAAGCCATGCCTGACAACACCTAAGCACAGTGTCTACACTTCTTTGCACTCTAACTGCAATTGCCCGAAAAGATAGTCCAGCTTCCCGAAGTCCCACTATATGGCCCCTATCAAACTCACTAAGTTGACGAAATCGTACAGGTCTCCGTACTCTAGGCATCGTAACCGATCGTAAAGGATGTCAAGAACAAAAATCCGCCAACGTTGATTCTTTACTGCGGCTGAAATATTCATTTTTAGAGCGTTAGTGAATTAAAAAAAAGCAGTATAAAAACCGGAATGCCCAACTGATAAGGCTGAAAATTTTTTCACTTGTTATTTACAGTAAGATAAATAAATTCACCAACTTTTATTAAAATAAAACCATTTAAACTGGGTGTTCGGATTTATATGTCACTTAGTATACGAATAAATAAGCATTTAAAGCTGGGCTGATACCTTGAAAGTCCTTTAATGCAGTAATTGCTCATCTACATGGAGACATGACAAGATAACAATCCTAAAGATTAATAAGTGCAAACAGTTTGTTTAAAAATATTGGACCTAAAGCGTAACTATTCGCAAATACAAATATAATGGGAGTGTTTGCCGAGTCAGCATTTTGTGCTGATTTCAAAATTATGGTGGATGCTCTTCTTAAAAACCGTGGACGTCCTTACTTTTAAAAGGTTTTCAGAATTGATCGTGAGTCGCCACCGTCTTCATCCACGCTAAAATGCAACTTCAGGGCTCTTTCGACGTGATTTGATGTTGTTGAAAGATCCTTTGTATGCTTGAATGAATCGTGCCCTATCTTAATCTACAGGCGTAACTATTAATGTAAAAGAATTTCCCACCTTCCAAGACAGAAGACTACGGGACGACCTCATCATCACCTTTAGAGCTCTGTATAAGTTTCTGAGCTGATTTGGCGCACCTGTTCCGTATATCTATCTAATAATCTTAGAGTTGCAGCAAGAGCCGTTTAGGACTTCTACGGGTCAATTATTTTTAACAAACTGTGTTTCTATTATAATATTGACTACTCCTATTTATATTGTTACAGTAAACACTCTTGTATGTTTGAGCTTCTGGTACTTTGCCAATACAAATTTACTTAATTTTAATAATGATAAATTTACTTCAGATAATTTGCTGTTGATTGGATTATTTATTTCAAATACCAATGCCACCACTACCTTGATATCCCAAGAAAATGGGGAAATACCAATCTTTGTCGAAAAACATGTACAGTTTTCTAAGCTCATATCAAGGACGTCTAAAAATAATAAAATTATTTTGTTTATCATATTATATTGGTTTATTACTGTTCGGAACAGGTGTTTTCATAGATACACAAGTTTCTCTACAGGGTTGATTTTTGGAATGAGGGAGTGTGTAGTTCTCTTACGTTACAGGAAGCTATATTCCTGAATATTGATAACATAGTCGCTAAAATTAACATTGCGATGAAACATCTAATGCTAGGAAGAACTTAGGAACATATTATTTTGCTGAAAAAACTTGTGCGACATATGTCAACAGCTGTCAAAATATAGGAAAATTTTTCATGAAACTCATAACTTGCGTCCTTGAATCGACATTTTCATTCGACAAAATCTCGCGAAGTTACACTATGTGTTCGATATTATTTCACCGTTCGACAAAGATGCAAATGTCAAAGCTGGGGTATGAAAATACTTACTTTTTTATTGATCACCTTCTTCAATACTCGTCTTGAAATCAAATAACTTAACATAGTGGCAAACGATGACAAGAATCACAAATAAAATTCCAGTGTCGCAACCGAGAACACCTCGCACGCGAGACTGGAGAACGCCCCCTCCCCTTGACCGCTTAAGAAACCGATAGTTGTAATCTGGGTACGATCGACAAGTTGTAATAGCTACTATGGGTACATTTTTTCTTTTAAGATCACCCATGTTGCTGTCAGCAGATTGTTTTTACCATTTAAGTCTATACTTGGGTCTATTCTCTTACGTGGGATAGGAAATAATATAAAATATGATCTCAAAAGTGTGTTTTTAGAATATAATTGAGTGCATTTTTTCTAGGTATCGCCTTCCCAGTTGGCAGATACGTCCCCAAGATCAATGCCTTCGGTCTAGGATGGCGGATCACCTATTTCGGTGCAGGAGTAGTCGCAGTCATTTTGGCTGCCCTGACATGGTTCACCTTGCGCGAACCACAGAGGACTTCCATTGGAGAAGACGCGGTTGTGTCCAAGGACGATCCCAAAGCTGCTAAAAAGACAACCATATGGGACGTGATCGTAGATCCCAGAGTGATACTGCTGTGTCTGGCTGCATCAATCCGGCATTGCGGAGGAATGTGTTTCGCGTACAACTGCGATCTATATTACCAACAGTATTTTCCGGATTATGACCTAGGTCAGTAATAATCTAAAGAAAAACCTACATAATGTCGTAAGAAATCGATATAATGTAACTTCCTAAGTTACATAATATGGGTGTCGGTAATCTTACACACCTATTAGATATGTTCCACACATCATAGATTTCTCTGTATATTTGCCCTTAAAACTTAAACTTATTATAGAAGTACGTGTAGCGTATCGGACACGCGGCAAGTTAACGAACTTATACCCGTGTGCGTGCACAAAACCCTGTGTGTGGGGGGTCTGACGTTTGACCGCTGGCTGGCTAGCGAGGCTTAGCCATGTTGCCAGATGATCGGTACTGTCCGTTGTGTGGGGGAGAAATTTCAAGAACGCAGCGGTCTCAAATGAGTGGGGACTATCGACTAATTGCATCATAGCTAGCTTTTTTCTCACAAGGGTTAACTTGTGATTCACATAAACCTCTTTGATCTGATAACAACGTTCTGTTGAGAGTGCAAAGTCAGTTATGTTTCATTAATCGATATGCTTCATTAAAAATAATTGTTTAAGTAAGTCGGCAATCCGAATTACATTTTAAACCTCGATGAATAATTTAATAATATATAGCATAGTAATTAGTTTATATCCCACACGATGATGTCCATGGAAAAATTAAGTCATCTAGACTGGCAGATATAGTTAGTCTCAACACTGTATTCAGAGTATTGATATTTTTTCATACTTTGTTTAAAATAATGTCGAATTTATTTATATATGTAAATTCGTTGGATCAGGATGAGTGGCGATATCAGTAATAGTTTATTGTTGTAAAGTATCCTCCCGACAAGTATTTCAGTGCGGACCTGTATTTGATCGTGAGGTCCCCTGTGAGGTCTTAAGTCACCTGATTCACGAGCCCGTTGTACTACATTACATTACACGAGGGGTTGGTTGCACTCGATTGGGAAACCGATCCGCATAAACATGTGCCATTTTTTATTTCGTTTGAGCCACGCAACAGACACTATTCACACGCGACTGACATTGACTGTATGTAAATTGTACAAACATCGTTCCAAATTCTTTCGCTTTTTTGTTTCCGATGCGATGAACCGGTAAGGCGGATTATATCCGTTGTTGCCAAACACGAGCACATGATATTGAGACAGGGCGGTACTCAAACTTCCAAAGGGCTATAACTCTGTTACTTTAATTTTACCAGAAAAATGGTAGAGGAAAAAACATTTCTTTTGATCAGATCTACTCACTGTTAAAATAAATGACTCAACTTCGAAGTCACCCTGTATATTATATTGTTTTGTTATTAGAAATATAAGTACAATTTTTGTATTATAATCTGTTTCTTTACGATCAGACAAATAAATTTGGTAAAACTTGATCCCATATATAATCAGTACACTATCGATGAAATCGAAAAAAGGATCAAAGTTTCTTAGGGTTATAAAATTCGGCAGCTATTATTCTGATTCGAAGGCATCAAATATCAATATCAAGTTTTAAAATTTTTTTGATATCTAAGATTTGTCAGAGCATAGTTATAATATACATCATTCAGTGAAATGCAACAAATTAAATAAATTTAATGAGTATAATCAAATGTCTTCACTTGGAGCAGGTGAACTCTACTATTTTCATAGTTCATTAATTTTAAATAAATTGGTGTACTAAGTCTAAGTAAACGGTTTAATAAATTTAGTTAAACGATTGCGTTTTGGTTTAATTAAACTAGCTACAATAATTCAAGGAATCTGCTTTAGAACTCGAAGTTCAATTAAACTAATTGAACTTGTTAGCTGACACATGATTAATAGGATTTTTTAATTGGCATAACTAAAATTTTTACTGGTAGAAATAATTTTTGTTATCAGTGCACCTTGTATGATGGGAAGTTCGGAAGAGCCTTTTGCATTATTTTTTAGTTAGGTATATGATATTCTATTAAGTATTGATTATAATGTTTTCGAAACTCTTCTCTATTTTGTAGGGTGGTGGTTGTTCGCTGTGACGATAGTGATCGGCTCAATAGGAGTAGTGGCAGGAGGTGTACTGTCTGACAGAATCGTAGCAAAAATGGGAGTACGATCAAGATGTGTTGTATTAGCAATCAGCCAAATCATAGCTACACCATTTGCATTTGGAAGTGTATATTTCGCACCTACCTGGGCTATCACCACATTGGGAATATCCTACTTTTTCGGTAAGTGCCCATCAGTTATGGTTTAGTTTAGTTTACCCAAAAGTGTTTGAGTCACAGACTCATGACTCAAAAGTGGTTTGAGTTTGGCTCTTGGGATTGGAAAAATAGGATCTATCGACGGTACAAACGTGAGCAAACAGTTTCAACAACGTTAAGTATTTACGTACGGATACGGTTTACGATAAAATGATTCGGTTTGGTTAAAATATAAACGAACAATTGGATAGAATGAATTTTTATAGCAAAACACGGGGCTAACTCATTCCCTTATTTTTCCAGCTGAAATGTGGTTTGGTATTCTCTTCGCTATGTTGGTGGAGATTGTCCCTCTGCATGTGAGAAGCACAACAGTTGGAGTATTCTTATTCGTAATGAACAACATTGGCGGAAATCTACCAATTGCAGTAGAGCCAGTATCGAAAAGCATCGGATACCGAGAAAGCTTATGGATTTTCTATGCAGCTGCATACGGATTCAGTAAGTATTTTTCAGCTTTTGGGTTCGTAAATTCATTAATATAACAGGTGTAAGAGAAACACGGAGAAAACTTCTCAAATATACTAAATAGCTCGAATCGCCTCGAATCTTCAAACTACATCCACTATGGTGCTTGTAAGTTTTTAATAGAAATATACGAAGATCGCTGGGCAGAACGACGAGGACCGGTCGTATGGCCTTGCCGAATGTCCGGCGGGCTCGAACAGGAAACTACACATTTGATTTTCGATGTTAAATGTTTCTTAAGAAAAGAAAGAATGAAATAGCGAAACAATCACCACTTGATTTCATCCCTCCTGCTTTAGAAAGACTGTATATGCGCACAAAATGGATGGTTATCTTGCACAAAAGAGCATACATTCATGAATAAACTTTTTAGACTCACTTAAAGATGTTATAGTAATTATATTTTATAGGTTCGATCTTATTCCTCCTAACTACATTCCTAATGGAGGGCCCACCACCAAAGCAAGAAGCCCCCAGCGTGAAACACCTGAGCGGTCATGATAATGTTACATTTTCCGGAGATGAGCCATCACTGCCAACGATAACTGAATTGGTCAGGAATTCAAAGAGAATGGAGAACAAGATCAGTAGCAGGCTTTAAAGTGAAACCGTTAAACATTCAAAAAAATGCGAAATCCATTGAAATATTCTGGATTCAGCACCATGTAGATACGCCCATTTCAAATGAAGAGCCACACACTTAAGTCGAACAAAAGTTGAGATTCTGGGTTTTGCAGGCGACGTTATGCATAATGACCAAGTCGAATTAGAGAAGGATTGAGATGTCGTGCAATGGGTAGCTTATTCAAAGTTCAACCTGTGAGACTATCAGACCGAATATTCTTACTTCATAAATGACCAGTCTCGCGCTGCACAGCGGATCTCTCTAAGGCTAGAGCCTGTGTGGCGTCATCCAATTTTCCCCTGTATCGCCATGTAGCCCTACGGTACCCATGGCCTTCGTGGTGGTTTAATTATAAAAAAAACATTTAGCTACCCATTCAATCACAATAACTACGTAAATCTACCCCTAATATCGACTTGGCTATGATTGCATCGCATCTTGTACCTGCGTCACTCTGATCTTAATTGAACATTATTTACTACACGTATTTATTGTGAGGGTAATCAAAAAGATGTGTTATGCAAGTACCTCATCCAGTGTATATGCACCATTTTTTTTTAAGTTGGAAGGCTTGTAGCTGTATCCCGACTTCAAAGAGATCTAATTCTGACATGACTGTGATAATGAGATTAGCGTATTATATTTAGATACGATATAGTCCCTTCTGTGGATAATTATAGTACCTATGTCACAATATAATATTTAAGCTACTATTTTTGTATACGTGTGTCGATATCTAAATTGTACCAAGTGGGTATTCACCTTATCGGATACATTGCGCTTATACAAGTGGGCGATACCTTGTGAGATGTCGCTTTTATAACCTACTTTGAAATATCTACAAATGCAGCATATTCATACCACCACGATCCGCATAGTGTGGCCAAATGTGGTACTACCACCACCAATGATTCTCCAATCCAGAAATTTTATGGTGAAGAGATGGATATAATTATGTTGCAGTTATCGATGATCTTTTTTATAAAAGATAGCCTGTGTTTTTACTGATCATGCGGAGTTTCTTTTAGAATTATAGTTTTTATCCTACTGCAATATACCACATTTCATTTTAGAAGCAAGGCACAATACATACCTACGATGTTTCTGAGTCACTTTTGCTGTAGCAGTTTGACGCTATCTAAGCAGGTACAATAAATATTTTTAAAAACTGTTCTTTTGTTTTCTTTTGTTCTCCTCTCACCCCTGGTGTTATATTCCATTGATATGAATTGGGTCTTCATGACATGGAAATTGGGGGGGGGAGATCTCACTTGATTTTTACAACTGTCAGCTGATTTGTTCAAAAGCGTACGTCGCTCAACAAAATTGCCTCGAGATTTAAAAGTTCTTATAGTTTCTATAATTTATAACCTTATGAGATACAGTGTGTAGGAACTAAAACCTTAAACATTTAAATACCCTACAATGGGCTCGGGGGTATTACCAGTTCAATTGAGCATTTGCAATAACTACTGGGTGTTTATTGATCTTTATGACATTATATGCTGAATTTTAAATGTAAAAACTGGTTTAATGGAAAAAAATATATAATATCAGCATACATTACTGGGTTTTACGAATATAATACTTCTGTTTGCGCATAGATAACAATTACAGTGTATTTAGTTGACTTTACTATTTTTTTCATTCTGCCATATTGGTTTGCTTAATTTGTTCAAGTATCTGATGGGTAACATGCAGCAAAGCAACTTTTCATATATTATTTCAAAGGTAGATGCCATCATTTTTGTTTCTTATCATAAATTTATTTTGTTACGCCACTGTGAACTGCAGATAGACAACTCGCTATTCAAAGATCTGCTTTGCTGGTTACCTGTGCATGTTCATGATTCATGATACTGTCATTTTGTCATAGTGTGAGCTGTGAGGTTATCTTGTTGTGATTAGGATGAAAATAAACATTCTTTGGGCATACTCAAAAATATGTATGCTATCTTATTGTAGGTTTTGGTCATCTAATATATGGTAACTTGTCACAATGAATGAACAGGAATACTACAAACAGCTTGTGTCAGATGCGTGAGTATTTAAAACATTGGGGAGATGGATATGTGTACAGTGAGATTTTATTTTTCAATTCTTTCTTTTAGCGAAGTAATAAACGCACTTCTCAAGGAGGGTGAAGCTTTAAATTATTGCGGTCCAGTTAAAAAGCCTAGAGCTAGACCTAACTTGAATTTCATTCAACGAACAGTCTCGAATGTTGTATCTTCCAACCAAAGGTAAGCAAAAACTGTTTTTCTGGATTTTACTAATCCTTGTATTCGTATTATGGTTAAACACAAACCAGACGTCAATTTAAAAACAAACTATAAGTAGTTTGAACAAAGCATGCTGTGAAGTGCAAATCATAATAGCAAGCAGAAAGCAAACAGATTCAGATAAACATCATAATCTACCTATATTATACATTCATTTCTGAAGTTCACATTTAAACATAACCAATGCATTGTTTTAGGAAAATCTCAGAGATAGATAAGAGAATTGAGACAGAAAAAAAGAAAAACTCACACTACAAGGGAAAAAAACAACCAGAAACTTGTTATGTACGTACAAAAGATAAGTGGAGTGAAGAAGAGATACTTGCTCACAAGAGAGCAATGCTAGCATGTAAAATAAGTTTTGTCAGGGCCCTTGAAGGTATATCTGCGCCAGAGAAAGTAGGCCTTTTTGACAAACCTTCCCTTCCTAAGAAGCATGTACCAAGAAAGAAAAATCAGGAACATAGAACAAACCCAAAGAGATCAGGCTCAGAGAGTTCCTCATCAAGTGTTATTATATGTGATAATCTGTCAGATGTGGGAACAAATGAATCATGTTCCAGTGTAGAATTGAATGGAAATGCAAAGAAAAACAGATCTAGAGAAGGCTCAAAGTCAAGTTCCTCATGTTACAGTAGTGATTTGGATGCAAAAGATATCCCTAATAAACAAACACAAAGACCTTCAAAGTCGAGAAGTTCATCTTCTAGCAGTAGCTACAGTGATAGAACTCGTTCAAGACACTCTAGGTCAAAGTCTATGTCATTGTGTAATGGTTCAGCTGTCAGAGAAGATAAGTCAAGAAAATGCTTTAAAAGGAGTAGAAAAAAACGTGAGAGCAGTTCTGCCTCTAACACTGATGATTCTGATCCAAAAAAAGATAGTAGTGGAACTGTGTTTAGTTCTCTTTTGGTATCTAATTCATCTATTAGCAAAAGTAGTAGTACTGTAATATGTATATCAGACTCTGATATGGAATCATACACCCCTCCAAGATATTCCAAGGATCGCAAGAGACACTCAAGTATGGATCTAACAAATAAGAGGAAATATGTTGATAAAAAATGCAAAAGGCGTTGTTGGAGGAAGAAACACAAAAGGCATAGTGTGAGTTCAAGTTCCACAGATGATGAAGTAGTAGATCAAAAGTGCATTGATAAGAAATGGAAAAAATGTTGCAAAAGAAAGAAACTAAGAAGGCATAGCACAACGCACAATGAGGATGATTCTAATGTAGCTATAGTTATTATAGATGAATGAATTAAATTGTTGTGATAGCAAAGCCATGAAAATTCAGAGGAAAAGGTTGTACTGTTTTGAAATGCATCTTTGTAATAATACAAATGCTGAACTGATTATTAGTGTGGTGACCTATTCTGTTGTTACCGTATTGGCACCCAGGGCCTATGTCCAGAGACCCTGCTTGCTAGCAAATGCTAAAAATAAAAAATTCTGGCTACCTCCATCATCTTCAATTTTTTCCATCTGCAAAACCGGGCCAAGGTTGTCACTCAGGCCTGGGGTCCTTCAGTTGCAGACCCATGTTTTTTGTGTGCCCAGTAGCTCCTACATAGCTTAACACTGCCTTAATGGTGACTCTTAAATGAATAATAATCTTATTTTTGATAATAGCTTGTATTTTCTTTATCTGTCAAAGTGGTTTCATTAGTTAGAAAGAGGGCCTTATTTTAAGTGCTATATTTCTAAGATTTCAGCTGTAGCAAATTGCTGGTTCACTTTCATTGATGTTTTGTAAATTTTTTTGACATCTTTCACATAATTATTTTTGATGCTTTAGTTAATTTCATAAACAAGTATAAAGACTTACACTTCAATAAAAGTAAACACAGCAGCAGACTTTCTCTTCTACATTTTCATGTTTATTTAATTTTTGATTTTTGTCCTTATTTAATTCTTTTTTTGACGACTTTATTGAGTTTAATTTAGTAAATTAAATATGCACACCTCAGACAGAGTATGTTCCCATAGACTGCATTATATTTTATTCGACACACAGTAGAAACTAATCATAAAATTAAGAATTAACATATGTTTTTTGGTTTCACAGGCGGTGTTTATATTCTATAATTTCAGCAGTTTCTAAAACACCCATATGAATTATTATAGCACATATTTGGTAACACGTTGACGAAAAATTCTTTTGTGAAACCTTTACGTAATTAATATGAGAAACTGCTGGAAAATATAGTTTTTTATTTGAATACTGCTGAATTTAATGAGGGATAAGGGCTATCACACACCAGGGTCGGCAGGGGGGAGAGTATTTGGAGAAGGATTGCCCTCCTGGTAGCATAGGGAAGGGAAAAGTTCCCCCTGATTCCACGAACCAACCATTGGCGTATCCAGGAAAAATTTATAGAGGGACGCAGATTGCACAAAAGGTATTAACCTCATCATGACGGTTCTATAAGCTTGATAGTTTACATGAAATTGTAATTAGAACTAAAAAACTTGCCCCAAAATTAGTAAAATAAAGTCGCTGCCAACAATCTGATTTATAAGATTTAGTTAATAACGAGAAATGTTGCCCCACGTTTACCAGTTACTTGGGCCCGTATCGTCAGTCGTCCCTACAATTGTAGGGCGCCTTTATGGCCTCCTTGATTGTCATAGTTTTCTACTTCTCCGTGTCAGCGCTCTATTTTGAGGTTATGTCACAAACATCTATTTGCAACAAATTGTGCTTGATTTTGAGTTATATCATGTTTTATCAGCCTGAAATTTCCTTCAATTTAAAAAGAAAACATATCACAATAGGAGAGCGCTGACGCTGACACGGGACAAGTGTAATCCAGAAATTTTTGAAGGAGTGAAAGCAGTATGACAATCAAGGAGGCCATAAACGCGCCCTACAATTGTAGGGACGACTGACGATACGGGCCTAAGTCATTGAATATGCTCTAGAGGTTTCAGATATTTCCATAAATTCCACATTCATACTTTCTGGATAAGATTAAAATATTTTCTATTTTTTCAAATTCCAAGCTCGTTTGTTTCGCCACGAATAATATTGCTATATCTCTTACAGCCTGTGAAATGGCGGGTCAAGAATATATTGTTAGAAAGCTGAGTCCCTCATCTGAAAAAAGTCTCTTTCAAACTTTTATTGGATTATACGATATTGTTCAAAAGTTATTTATGTCTGTAACTCGGAAATAAAGCAATACTTCGAAAATCGTCAAACGAGAGCATCGAAATTTCTAAAGCATACATTTTGTCTGCTCTGGCGCCTTTTGTCTCACATAGATCTTAGCCCCCCCTCCCCTACGCCACGGGACCTCCACGCGCTCAGTCTCATAGGTTGCCCTCTAAACGCAGATGAAAACAGACTAGTTCATCTGGCATGAAACACCGTTATGGAAAGGAATTATAGTCGCCTGATAATGGATTTGTTTGGATAAGACATACACGCATGGTCATGGTAACAGAGTTACCTTGACTAAATGACAAGAATATTACACCATAGATCTTCTGAATGTGCATCTAATTTACCTATCTTCCTCACTAGTTATAGCGCCAATTACCAGAATTCTGATGTTTCCAAGTATAAATACGTCGTCAAAGAAAGGTCAATTTCCTTGTTAACCATCATTTATCACATCTATCAATTACTTCTTAGTTTGTCCTCAAGATACCAAGACATTTTAATAATTTCGGAGAATGTCTAGCAAAACATATCTAATGGGAGGCGTTCACCTCTAGTTAGAATTTCATATGAGTCAGAGGGCTAGCAGTGTAAACAAGTGCTATCTGCAGCATCTTATAACGAGTAACATACAATGTTCATGAAATGAGATATAAATGATAATTTTACCATAATTATTATCGTAAAGGATTTGATGTATCCTATAGTAAGGTTTGAATGTATCACCCGTTAATAATGAATCCTTTAATGCTATGAGACACCTCAAAACTAGTGCAAATAATAGGACTGGAGAGATGTACATCAAGAAGGATTCTTCTTACGACAACGAACACTAATGAAAAAGCGAGTGAAGTATGTTGACACTGCACTTCTCCCGCAACGCTGTTATCACTTCATAAAGGACTATGTTCTGCTCAAGTAAGCCCCTCTGAGAAATAAGTTTAGAAACATGTATACGTATAACAAAATGGATCAAATCAGTTAATCAGGTCCATACAATTATTCCCCAGTCCGCACCCAGTTGACAAAGTTGCGATCTAGAAATTTCTCCCTGACTTACCTACAATACCAACCATTGGGCAACATTGCTATGACTAATTTCACCAGCAACCCCTCTATCAAACCCAAACACGGGTATATCTAAATCCGGTGCAATGTGTGTGTTGAAAATATTTCTCTGGAGAATGTATGGGGAAATCTATGATGTGTGAAAGTTTTTTATCAGATTAATGGGATTACCGAGGGTAGTACCATATAAATGTACTAACGCCAAAAAATTTGGATATACCCATACATCCAATTTTCAACCACTACAATTTTTTTCTGAAAATGATCACGATCCTCTGAGACATCAAAAAAGAAGTTTAATTGGTTTTTACTTTTTTGACCCCGTGTTTGATTCCGTGTTGATACTTCTTTTAAATGACTATAGATAAAAAAGTAGTACTAGCCTAAAGTAGGAAATATAAAATGTAGCTCACTCCCACATTCACTCATTTATAACTTTTAAATAGCTAAAAATAGTTTCGACAGGAAGAATCTTTCGATAAAAGAAAACGCACTCTTAATCACCAGATACTTAAGTGAAATTTATAACACCCCTTGTTCTTGCATCCTCTTCTACTGCGATATTGTACAGTATGGCCTACGCCTTGCGCTAGCTCTTAAAATCCCAGGCTTTAGAAACCAGCCCATTACTCTATTAGGTCATTTTTCCATATAAGCAACTGTTTACTTATGCTATGCCCTCATGTTCACCTTAATACGGCAGACAAAGCTGATTTGTGAAATTAGCTTTCATATAGCATTTTACACAACAAGAATCTATCATTTGAATTACTGGAAATAAGAAGAAAAAGATTTTGATAAAAACAGAAAAGTAAAAAAGGAGTTCGGCCCTAGATTTTTGAACCGCCTGTCTAGTTTTACGTTACTCCTAGCATTGATCAATGTTATAGTGCAAAATTTGAACAAAATCGGTTCAGTATTGCCCGAGATATGCGATATTAAAGTATTGCCATGCTTAGATAAATCACCCTGTCTATTTGTAAAAACTGAATATAAAACTTTTTATTTTCGGATATGAAAAGGTTTCGGTCAATATCAACGAATTCCAATATATTAGAAGGAACCACCAAGCCTATATGTTTACATTACATTTGACTCATTTGTCTAGCAATGCCTACCAAAGTACCAGCATTGTATCAACATAATAACAATAATGATACTTACCGGTGGAAACATCTACCTTCATTAGGCATTTGCCCCTCCTTACAAATTATGTAAGAAGGATCATGTCTTGAAATCGACTAACACCGCTGTTATCTGCAAGCATGAGAATTTTATGACCGAACTAACAACCTGACTTATGTCTAGTGCACTTTTATATTCACTACAGACTATGTGAATTAGGAGACACACAAAACCTTCTACCTAGCCTGAATTCGTTGGCCCATACTACCTACTATTTAACTATGTCCATTTAAGTATGGAACATCCTGTATGCTCAGGAGAAAACTTGCGGGCATATTCTCGCTGTCATATTTCAGTCTTACATCCACAGACGATGTTCACTTTAGATGTAATGAAACAAATATTTGAAAAACGTAGGAGCATGTAATTTTGCCGAAAGGAGATGCAATCACAAATTAATCCCCGAAAACCGGAACCTAAAACTAATGTGAACCTTGGGGGTCGAATAAAAGTTTAATACCAAAGCCATACGGTATGGAGATCAAACATGTGTGTATGGTCGTTGTTAGCTCTACAGATGAACTCTTATATCATTAACGTCGTAATGTATACGAGAGAGAATAGCGAGAAGCGTGCAATACGTATGTTAGAAACAGATGGAAACACCACGTTCCCTAGCAACCCGAGTAACGAGGCCACGGACCAAGCTGCAGTCTACCTCGTTACCGTCAGCGTAGCAAGAGGCTGCCCTCGGGGCGGAGTTCTGTCACCCCTACTGTGGTGCCTCGTGGTGAACGAACTCCTCGTTAGGCTCAGTGTGGGTGTCTACGTGCAAGCCTATGCTGACGACTTAAGCTCAGTAGTTAGGGGGTGCTTTTGTAGAACAGTCTTTGAAATTATGCAGGGCGCTCTGTGGAATCGTGGTGCAGGGTAGTCGATCTTTCTGTTAATGCTGGAAAGACCGAGCTGATTCTATTCACTAGGAGAAGAAGGCTTGACGGGCTGGTCTTGCCGACCTTCTTTGGGACTAGATTAGTCCTATCCCAATCAGTAAAATATCTGGGAATTATCCTGGATTGCAAACTGAACTGGAGAGAGCATGTTGAATACAAGGTTAACAAGGCTCGGAATCCAGTGTGGGCCTGTAGACGTGCTGTCGGTGTAAGGTGGGGGCTTAAACCCAAAGTGGTATACTGGCTCTACACGACGATAGTACAAGCGCAGTGCGCACAACGCCATTGAGGGCACTGGAAGCCCTGTTGGATCTCCCACCGTTGGATCTGGTGATCCGTGGTGAAGCGAGAGTAGTCGCTCATCGACTGTGGAGTCAGGGCAGCTGGGCCTTTTTTTATACCCAAACTACCACGAAGTCCTAAGGCCTAACCACCCATTGGGTACCGGGGAGCTATAGGGGGATACATTGGAAAGGGGAAAGGTCACACAGACTCTGGCGCGGGAACACGTGTGCATGCAACATGCACACATTCTGGCTCCGCCTACGAGATCCGCCGGGTGGTACCTCCGCGTTCGGCAGTCAGAGACCGTCTACCATTCCTGTCAAGGGGCATACTGCCATCTTAGTCGAATTGCAGGGGTGATCGTATCACCCCTAAATATCGCATCAACTGCAAGCTTAATGTGGAGTATCCAACGAGGTAGGAGTGGGACGCCGGTAGCGGGGACTCTCCGGAATGAGCGAGCAGGTCTGGTACACGGAGGGCTCAGGTGCTGGGGTCTCTGGGCCTAGAACTAGGCTATCTCTGCCTCTCGGTGGATGCACCACTATTTTCCAGGTGGAAATCTTTGCGATTCTGGCTTGTGTAGCTCGCATTCTGGAGGAGGGTGGGCCTAGGAGAAGAATAACAATCTTATCCGACAGCCAGGCTGGTTTAGGAGTGCCCCGCATAGAGTTATGAGGAAAATGGAGACGTGGATTGCAAGAAAACACTCTCAGAAATGGAGAAGTATCTCCTGACACCTCCGCCGGGCACGAGAACTCATTGAAGGGCCCAGTGCTAAGGATGGACGTTTCTGCTTATCTCTGGATAAAGCCAATCTAAGGTTGCTGGTGGGACTTTTGTCTGGCCACAACACGTTACTGGGGTCCATTACCTTGGACCCTCAGGACGTCATGGACCTTGGAACTCAAGGCGATAGACGTGCATGGTGGCTGGAATATCTCTAATTTCACGATTCATTCATTCATTCACCTCGTTGCCATCGGCGCACTCTTTATAACATACGTATTGCACACCTCGTGCTTGTCTCTTGTACACATTACCTTTGTAGTGATATTTGGATTTCTCTGTATACGTTTATCGCCTAGGTACTTAATGATAATCTTTTGCAAATTGCTATGCCGATCAAAGTTAAATGACCTTGTGTCGCCAATTTTTCAATTTTTTCTAGTTAAAGGACCAATAACCTGGACAATCATCATCCATAAAACGTGCTAGTTGGAAGACATTGCTCTGTTGCGAAAGTAGGCAGCTTAATGATACACATGAGCCACATTTTTGTGTCACGCTAAGGACGGAATACGTTAAATTGGGGAAGTAACATGTCTCTGTAATAAATTATTTGCTTTCATTCATGAGTTTCATGACTGTATTACAAAACCAAATTGAAAGAAAACGCCGTTATTCTCTTCAAATTGCACGTACGATCAGTTTTTCCATACAATTGGTTGTGGTCAATGTTTGAAGGAAGTCACATTTTACACCTTTCTTCTTGCAATTGATAAAAATTACCGACGAATACGAGTGAATTTTGCTTATCAAATCTACGCTTAACAACAACTGCAAATTCCTAAAACAACACAGTTTTAAGATTGACTTCTTCAACAACAATTATCTCTTCTCATAGATAACTGTCCTTGGATATTTCTACCATTTGCAGCCTGGCTTATCTTTTCATTACGAAACCTTTCATTTTATATTATAGGTATATTGATTTGCCAAATTACACAAATCAGACTGCATTCGGCTTGGTAATACCGTTGCGTATTGTATCCAGTACTATTTACACTCATTATTATGTCCCAACTGTGTAATATTCGTTGTAACAAACTGTATATGTATGGTTGATATTCTGAAGGAAACACTATTTTCCAGGAAGCTAGCAGGCACTTATTTATGATTTACCAATATAAGGTAAAAATGAAGGGTCCTATTATTTTTGAGCTATATTTATATCAAACCGAGACAAAAATGAATTTTGATATTATTAGCTTGAAATGAGTGTGTGGCTGAAACAGCCTTTGTTGTGCTTGATGTCACATCGCAAGCTGACCGTTTGACTATCAGTATTGATGGTCACATCAGAAGACTGGTAGACCGCAAAGCGTTAAGCTGCACGCACATTGAGGAGCTAAAGGAATTGCGGCGAAAGTTGTCATTTGCGCTTGTCAAATGCGACACATCGCTTCTCTTCACGTCGGTCAAGCAGGGGCGTACCCTAGCCGCGCAAAAATTAAGTGGAGGCAACATTTTTTACAAAAATTAAATTACGATGATACAGAATTCTCTACAATCTGAATCAATATATATTGGATGAGAAATTACTAGAATTAGTTGAAATCTATGTTATACATATATATCTACCTAATTTTGCTGAAAGCACTACATATTATGTTACGTGTGTCTAAAATTCAAACCCCGCCTTTGGGATCTCGGAAACGGGAAAGCGAATGTTCTACGATCAGTATTGTGGTCCGTACTATCACTGGATTTCTGCGTAACATTATGCATCAACAATTATTGACGTCCATGCTACACGGTCAATAAATATCACATCTCATGATAAATATATAGACGGATTGTGATATGAGTGACGACGCTCAATACTTTATGGGGGGCAATTTGCGTAGGTAAATGAAACAATAGAACTTGGACAGTTTGGAAATTCAAAGTATTTCCGAATTTACTTTAAGACAATTTTATTCTTTCCTAGATTTAGTCCGAAACAAAACTTTTACAAATTTCAAACAAATTACACAGTAACATTAAAACGTTTTGGATGCCTTCATTATTGCCCTTAAATAATATAAATCAGTTACATTAAGTTGTTCCTCATTCGATGATTTTAAACGAACTATATGAATTTAGGCACTTGAAGTTTTGTATTAATGCGTAAAATGTTATAAATCTTTGATATTTTATGAAATAGATGACTATATGATAATTTCAAGGCTGTCTCAAGAAAAAAAATTTTATAATATTGTATGACATAGGCACTCTAAACATTTGAAATTAGAATTAAAAGCCTTTCGCTTATGCAAAAATGATACCTATACATAAGAAAAGTTGAGACGGGGAATAAGAGACGTCAAATAATACTAATATTCTATTTATGCCACCTTGCAGATATCAAAAAGTGGCAGTGTTTATTTTGAAATCCTACCTCAAATAAATTCAAAAAAAAATATAAACGATTCTGGGAAAATTCGTTCCATGTTCCGTGTATCTCTGGACACACTGGAAGCGTCAAAACTTTTTAAATGCATTTTCTAAAATATATAAATGCGAAACTTTGCCGCCATTCAACCGACTCGTATCTGTTACCAGTTCGGAGATCACAGTAGTCGCTAATCAATTCGTGAAGTTCGAGGTAATTGGGAAATATCAGTGTTATACATATATGAATCTGATTGGAGCAACGTTGCGTGTAATAAATATAGAGTAGTGAAACCATTTATTTATATTGTTATATATTCTTTGAGTTGTTTTGCAAAGTCTGACAATCATCCATGCTCCCATGAGGTATGCCGGTTGAATGAATAACCTGAATAGAAGTGAAGCACCTGTACTCAAGCATCTGTTTGTAAGATAAGAATTGATGAATCAACCCTCGCATAGGTAATTCATTTAACAAAAATCATTTCTGATAAACGTAAGCCATTAGTCGATAATTCTGCAGCTTTACTTCAAAACTCTATGCCATAATCATAGTGAGCATTTGCGAAACTGGATAAGTGGCTACCAAATTATCTCTAGCTGGCTGCTTATTATTTTTGAAAACCACACTGAACATTGAACTCATAATTATCACTTGAAGCGAACCAAACCTCTTTTAAATGACTTTTAACTTTTTCGCGAAATACTTGATCTATTTATAATAGTTCATTTGCGCCAAATCATAATAAAACCAATCTTAGGTATCTAATTCTTGTACATACAGGGTGTAAAACCTATAGAATGAACCCCTATATGTGTGGTCCGAAATTTTATAGTTCAGGAGATGTTTGCAATTTTGTTAATTTTCGAAGAAAACGGGATAATGAACTTTCAATCGCAATTACAACTAAACCATTAGGTTTAGGACTGTGATGTTTTTCCTGAGATGAGCCAAATGTTTCGTTTTAGCAATGGTTACGTCACTTATTAGAAATCAACGCAAAAAATCTTAAATTCTTTTTTTTGTGAAAAATGTCTTCCATACCTCAACTTTCCAGGGCGATAAAAAAAATTGAGGTTATATTTCATTAGTCATCTTATTGTAAAAGCTATTTCAATCTATGTAGAATAAACCCTGAAAATTTCAGCTTGCTACGATGAGTGTATCATGTCACATTCGTTGTTGTGATGCGATAATCGTAAGAAACGCAATAGAATCCTTACCACCTACAAGTATAGAACCTATTGTGTTTAGCCGCTCTTTATGGCGATTTACCGACAAATGTGGAAGATAATTTAATTTAACTAACCTTTTAAAGAACATGTTCGAAATGGTCTCCATTACTTTATGTACACAAGCGGCACCGTCTAATAAAATTGTCCTTAGTCTTTGAAATTAATTTGCTTTTTCCATAATTGTTATTTTTGCTTCAGCAATTTCCTGACGCAGTTGATTGATATTTGTATATTCAGATGTATAGATTATCCCCTTATAAAACCCCCATATAAAAGAATCTAGAGGATTTAAATCGGGTGACCTTGGAGGCCATCGTATGTATCCACCTCTATCTATCCAACGCCCAGGGAAGGCACATTCTAAGTAATGCCGCATATCCCTTGCAAAGTGGTATGGGGCACCATCGCATTGAAAATACGTGCGGCTTCGAACGTTTAAAGGTACATCCTCTAGCAGCTCATGCAAACTGCTTTGTAGAAAAGCAGATATGACTGACCATTCAACCTGGCGGACAATTCAAATGGTCAAATTAATTTTTTGTTGAGTCCTCCAGCCCTTAAATTAACGCCGAACTGACGTTGAAAGCTGTGTCGGCGAATAGCGTGTAGATTTTCCACTCTCTATGAATGAAAATTGTACATGTTGAATATTCCATTTCGGTTAAAGTTGGTTTCATCTGTCCATAAGATGCTGTCGAAAAAAGTTTCATCCTCTTCGCACCTTCTCAACATATTCTCACAAAATTCAACCCGTTGTGCATAGTCGCTTGGAAGCAATTCTTGTACTTTTTGTACCTGGTAAGGATGCATGTTCTCCGAGCGTAGTATTGTGTCCACTGAAGTATGGGATATGTTTCTGCTTCAGGCAAAGGCTCTGGTGCTTATAGAGGGTCCTCTCTTGGCTGCTTCTAGTGTCTATATGCGGCCCTCCATATATGCATTATGAACGCGTAGAAAAACGCGGTAGTCGGGATATACCGCCGGTTGTGGTCCACGTCTTCTAACCACATACTCCCGATACATGCGAGCAGCTGCTCGAGCATTTCCCAGGGCAGCACCATAATAGTAATGCATTTCTTCATAATCTCGCGCAGAATATGAGATGATTCTACTCGGATACCAAACGTTAGATACAAATTCCGCGCTGGACCATTGCCTGACTTAGTAATTTTGGTCGGACCGAAGGTTGAACGCTCCCGCACCTGGAATGCCAAGTTGAATGCCCAAGCTCATTAAGCTGATTTGGCTATTTGCTTAAAAAATCCCCCATTTTAATATTACAAAATATTAATACACACAGTATCATTCCCACTGCTAGGACGAACCTAACAGTACCTCATATGTCAAAATCCATCAAGTCGTTTGGACTGTAGCTCGTAAAATAGAATTCATTGTTTACATGTATAGATACCCACCTGGATCAAACATACAGATTCTTTAAGGTGAGGCACTTATTGTAGCAAGCTGAAATTTTCAGTGCTTATTCTACATGGATTGAAATAGTTTTTACAGTGAAATGAATAATGAAATATAACCTCAATGTTTTTTACCGCCCTCCAACGTTGAGGGATGGAAGAGATTTTTCACGGAAAAATGAATTTAAGATTTTTTGCTTTAATTTCTAATAAGCTCTGTTAAAAAGTGACATAACCGTTGCTAAAACTAACCATTTAGCTCATCTCAGAAAAAAAAACAGCCCTAAACCTAATGGTTTAGTTGTAATCGCGATTGAAAGTTCATTATCCCGTTGCTTTTTCGAAGTTTTACAAAATTGCAAATGTCTCCTCAACTATAAAATTTCGGACCACACATACAGTGCTTTTCTTTAATGTCCCCCTTCCCTTTGATTTTTTGAACGGATTAATTCAAAAAATTAAAACTTGAGGTAACGGAATTATATTTTAGAGTAAAATTGACAAATGAAAATGTCAAGATGGGCGCTGGGCGCCATCTTGGAAAAAAATTATACAAAAACGGGGGTCTTGTGGCACATCATTTTGAAGATCCTGACGAGTACTTTATAACCTTAGAATATAAAGTCAATCCCTTTACATACTACAAAATGGTGGTACATTTAATAATTACTTGAAGACACTCCCACTAACATCCATATCTCTACAAATAATTGTAATTCCCTGCCGTATCCACAGCAACAGCGATAAAATCTTGTTTTGTTATTTTTTGTTGACAGTGTCAAGAATATCAGTACGAAAACAAACATCATACAGTTAAAATATTCTTATTCAGTTTTCGGTTTTAGTGCTGGATACTGTTTGAACTATTTTTAAAATGGTTAATTCTCGCCCGTTGGAAGAAAAAATCGGAACGGTTTTTATTTATGGTGCGACGCGTAACTTTCACGAGACCGAAAGGATTTTTAATGATCGTTTCCCGAATCGTCCTATCTGTAGAAAATATGTATCCAAATTTACAGCTACTGGTAGTGTAAACAACAAAAAGCCCCCAGGTCATCCGACCATCCCGGAAGAAAAGCAAGTTCAAATAATTGGTGAGATTATAGCATATCCCCAACAGTCTACTTCCTCCATCGCGAATGTATGTAAGGTTTGTCCTTCTACTGTATGGAGACTTTTGAAAAAGAATAAGTATCACCCATACAAAATTCAAATGGTACATCTGCTAACTGACGATGACCCTGATCGAAGAACAGCATTCTGCGAGATTATGACGGAAACCCACTGCACGGCATCCTACCTATATCCAAAATATTTGTTTTAGTGATGATTGTACATTTTTTAGACAAATTTGTCGTTATTGGAATGACACCAATCCTCATGTCTTCCGGGAAACTCATACTCAATATCCATAAAAAATTAACGTTTGGGCTGGGATATTAAGAAATCATATTGTGGGAACTGTATTTGGATATGCTGGAAAATACTGTTGACCCTCTCATCACCGAAATCGTCGAAGCGAATCCTTATGAATTCGATACTGATATTGTAATCCAGCAAGATGGTGCTCCACCACACTACTACAGACAAGTTAGGAATTATTTAGATAAAAATTTTCCCGGCCGTTGGATTGGCCGTCGAGGTCCTGTGGAATGGCCAGCTCGCTCGCCAGATTTGACACCTTTAGACTTTTTTTTGTGGGGCTTTTTGAAGCAAAAGGTGTACGAAACTGAACCTGCTTCAATATTGGATATACGGCTGAGAATAACAAATATTTGTATAAATATCGATGTTACTATGTTTGAAAATGTTCGACACGAAATTACGGACCGGCTGTTATTGTGTCAAGAAGTTCAAGGCAACCATTTATTCGAATTATCCAGTTAAATGTCAATGTATTCAGGTAATTATTAAAGGTACCACCATTTTTCAGTAGGTAAAGGTATTGACTTTATATTCTAGGGTTATAAAGTACTGGTCAGGAGCTTCAAAATGATGTGCGACAAGACCCCCGATTTCATATAATTTTTTTTCAAGATGGCGTCCAGCGACATTTTCATCTGTCAATTTCACTCTAAAATATGGTATCCATGCATCAATTTCATTGTCCCAAGTTTTAATTTTTTGAATAGATCCGTTCAAAAAATCAAAGGGGAGTGGGACTATATATTCAGGAGGTAGATCCAAAACGATCCATGCAATATGACCTATTGCGTTCGTGCGATGAAAACGTCGTAAACCATCAACAAAGATGCATTATAAGCTCAAGGATTCTGTAACTAGTTTTGCGAGCTATTGCAACAGACATGTTCCGTACACATTTGGCATGGCTATGTGAAAATTCTCACATGGTTCTGAAGAAAAACAAGCTATTACGATATGTAATCTTAACATTGTGGAAGCCGTGATACTGACATTCGCTTACATTAGATATTTATTCAATAATAAAGGTTGCTGGTATTTTTCTGTTAATTATTGAATTATTGAATCGTCGAGAGTTCAACTCCAGTCAAGGCTAAGGCCCTTCAGTGACCACCAAATTCCAATGATTTTACGAGTAAGAAATGTTTCAATTCAAATGTCGAAATAGCAATTAATTTTCCAAGTCCTCAACTCAATTGGTCACCAATCTTGCTTCGAGAAGTTTGAACCGTGTCATAGGCAACTTTCCTGAATCCCTGAAGCTTGCGATAATAGTTCCCGTTCACAAAAAGGGAGATCCTCCTCAATTTGATAATTTCCGCCCCATGTCACTATTGCCAATCTTTTCTAAGATAATCGAAAGAGTGATTAATTCAAAAGTTTTAGGATATGCTGAAAA
The DNA here is from genome assembly GCA_963669975.1 of Acanthoscelides obtectus. Classification (NCBI taxonomy): domain Eukaryota; kingdom Metazoa; phylum Arthropoda; class Insecta; order Coleoptera; family Chrysomelidae; genus Acanthoscelides; species Acanthoscelides obtectus. Next base: position 64,125,334 of record CAVLJG010000007.1, on the reverse strand, counting down.
ATTCAACCTAAGCTCGCAGCATGGATTTAGGGAAGTGCATTCAATAGATACATCTACTTATGAGTTTGTAAGTCAGATCTATAGACAGCTCGATATGAATAACTGTATCGCAGCCATCTTGTTTGACCTATCGAAAACACAACAGACACAATAGCCTATTAGACTTATCGAGAAAAAATTATTTTGTTAAAGCTTTACAGGCTTTGTATTATATTGGGTAGTTTTTCCCGTCTGACAAAAAAATCGAAACAAAAGTCAATGGAATGGCATCCGCAACGTACAGTATCGACATTACAGCAGCGCCCTTGTATTCATACTATACATATATAGGGTGGCCAATAATTAACTGATTTAAATTGCGCGCAATTTTTTTGATACACGCATTTCAGTAGGTCGGGCCGTACTCCGGAAAATATTGAGAGAGTTCGTGAAAGTGTAGTGGTGCGCCCTGAGACGTCTCTTCTCAAGAACTGGTTATTCGTCGCACGTCATTATACACTATTTAGAAAAAGACTTGAATTTGCGGCCATACAAGTCATGCAATATTGCAGCTTAATACCCAAAATAACGATTTTTACCGACAACTGATAATGAGCGATAAAGCCCACGTTGATATGAACGGATTTGTTAATAAGCAGACTTGTATTTGCGCATTGGAGAACCCTCATCCATCACCGACCTCTACATCCTCATCGAGTCACAGTTTGGTGCGATGTTCGGTATGGTGTCATTGGATCTTACTTCTTTGAAGCCGGTGCAGGTAATTCTTTTACTGTCACTGACGAGCGCTACCGTGATATGGTGCACAAATTTCCGGCTTCTGAAATCCAACAATTTAACCTACAAAACATATGGTACCAGCAGTATGGAGCAACATGTCACACAGCTAGGGAATCAATGAATCTTTTGCGAATAATATTTACGGGACGTCTAATTTCTCGGTTTGGTAATGTCAACTGGCCACCAAGGTCATCGGATTTATTTTTTATGGGGATTTTTGTAAAATAGGGCTTATGCAAACAAACCAAATTTTGTAGAGCATCTGAAGACGAATATTACGGTGATTGAAAATATTCCTCCCGAAACTTACCAAAAAGTGATGGAAAATGTAATCGAGTGAGCTCAGGTTTGCGCGGTTTCTAAAGGCGGACATTTGTCTGATATTATTTTTCATACATAATTTTTCAGTTTCAATAAAATATTAAGATGAAAAAAATGGACGTATTTTATTTCATTTCACAAATATCCAAGATGCAAACCAGTCAGTTACATATCGGCCACCCTGTATAAGTGATTTGCACCTCTCTGGATGGGTAACAAACTCTGCCGATGATACGTCAGTTCTTGTCAGTGGAACTACATGCAATGCCCGAATTTCAAAAATCAATAAAGTCAAAGATGGAATGGATTGGTGCCAAGCAAATCGGTTGATTTCATACCTTGAAAGGTCTGATACTCTACATTACATTTTTATTGAAGCGGGCCTGTTCTACCAAATCATGAGATATGTAAGACTACAACGTTCTTGGGAACAGAGATTGATGCAAAACTCAATTGGCACAATACATCGACAGTGTGTGCAAAAAGTTGAACCAATCATATTATTCAATTCTAGAGCTTAAGTTTTGCTTATCAGAATCAACTTTGCTAGATGTGTAACCACTTACATGTATCAAGGCACTTCATAATTTTGGGGTCAATCAAGTTCAATTTCTAGAGCATTTGTTCAACAGAAAGAAATAATCAGATTGATATTCAACATTCATAGAAGAGAATCCTGCAGAGAGATCTTGAAAAGTAAGAACACCATGGCTCTACCAAGGATTCATATTTATAAGTGCGTCCTTTTCACACATACAAACAAAACAAAATTTATACAGAGGAAAAACATCAACACACATTTTAAAACAAGGGCAGCTGAGAGTCTAAGTATTCTAAAACACACACTGGCGCTGTTTGAAAAGTCACCACAATACACCTGCATCAAAATACGAGTATATAACAAACTTCCTGATAATCTCAGGAATGTCAGTAGCATCGCTAGTCTAAAACGTCAACTACGAAAATTATTATTTGAAAAATGTTTCTACCCTTTGTCTGAATTCCTCGCACTGTGATATATCTCATTTTTTTTAAACTGTTTGTTATATGTGACTATCCGTACGCCTTGGTACTTATTTGTACTATCTTGTAAATATATACTTTTGTTTATTTGGTTTTTCTTTTAATTATGTGTGCTATGTACCTCCTCTTCGGACGACGTCATTTCTTATGATCTACAAGACAACATATGCATCTATCTATACGTACATATCTATCCCTCCATGCACTCCTTGACGGTAATTTTCAGCATTGCACAGTATAATATACGGTGCCAGATAGTACATCATTGGAAATAGGATGCTAATGCTTACTTGCTCATAAAACAAAATGTTCCTAACAGGTAGCATAATAAAATGCCAAACGTTACTAATAATAAGTAATATTGCTTTGTTTACTGATATTCAAGATTTTCGTCTGAACGCAAGATAAACATTACTGTTATGGAGATACCTACTTATGATTTGAATGGTTATTGCAGAGTTGGTTAATAGATGTTTCAAGCTGCATACCCAAGCTGTCAATTACTTCAAATCCGTAAAGGCAATCATAATGTTGTGATCGCAGATATTTTCGAATTCTAGAAAATCTTTTTTATATAACATGGTGTTTGTATTACTGAAATTTGCTTCCATCGATTTATCTGCCTCTTGAGAAACTACTTTTTCTTATTAACGAACCGATATTTTTTAAATACGTAATATTTGATCGGTAATTATCATACCTTTGTTTTTGAACAAAAGTTTGTAAATGTAATATTGTAGTAGTTTTTAAACTGCACTTATGTGTTGATTAACGTTAATATTTTTGAACACCTGTTGTATTGTATAAAGTAATAACAAATCTTGACGCACATTTCAGGAAGATATAGGTAATTATAAATTCATATATTAAGCTTTAGAAATTTTATTATGTTGAGGTATTCATAGTCCAGGCTATAATGGATAGATATCATAAAAAATTGTGCGTGTGTACTTTGTGGTTCCAAGTTACTGTCTGACCAACGTTCAATTCTGAATTAATTCATTTTTTTGTCACTTGAAATGTCAAAAATACTACAGATACTAAGCTCCATTCTCGCTAGTTGACAATGGTAAAGCACCTCTCCACGGACTCACTATCTACCTCCTCTTTGCTCTTCTTCATGTATTTTTCTCTTCTTTATCGCACACTTTGTTTGGTATCTGGGCAACCAGATTTGACAAACTTACTCTAATTAAGATCAGATACCCTAGAGATCCCTATGACAGGCAAGGATAAAGAGATAGACTCTATTCTCTGAACCATTTCTCCAACAACCTGAACCCCGACAAGTCAAAACATCTGGTAAAGGTAAACCGGCGAGACGGAGAGATATTGCTTCAATATCACTATTGCAGAAGCCGTGATACTGACATAAGTTTTTATTTATATTGTATGAGATGCAGAGGTTATTGGTACCTGTAAATAACACGAATTAAATATCGACTTCTTCAAAATGTAACTTCTGTCAAGGTTAAGGCGCTTAACAGAACGTGGCATTGTTAAAGACAAACATTCTCATCAGTGTTTACCAAATGTCAATGATACTAAGAAATAGAATTCATGGAAGTATTGAAAAATCAATTTTTATTGAAATGACACTGAAACAGAATTATTGATCATCGTTATATTTCAACTCGATGAGAATACCTTATTATAATAAAAGTAGTGATGATTATTGGTAAATTGTAAGGTACGTATAGTAGATATTTTCTAAAATTATTTTTATTTTATAATGACAGCGCTATACCGAATCACCCTCTAGTCGACATCGATTTAGGTGTGTTTCATACTATAACAACTATACAAATCTAATACCAAGAACTAATTTGACAACGTCGTCCTACATTTGAGCAAATTGTATGATTTACATATTACTTATATAATTATAATAGCTGCAAACAATAACAGTTTGCGAAAAAATGGCATGTGTACAGGAAATCACAATTACAGTGTCTTTCGAATTTTGTGAACATCACTCAGTTAAAACAACTATAATTGTAGTGCGTTTTTTATTCATGTGTGAGAGATGAGTCTGACCAAGGACATTTAGGACGTAAAAACATTTCCTTAAATACATATTTGCAAGCACCGGAACCACTGATTGCTTAATATTGTCGCGAAATGTTTGGGAGTTAAACATATGCTTAAAAAACCAATCAATTGATGGACTTCACCATAATCTAGCTAATATATGATGAGACGTAAAATGCGTAGATAACGAGGTGAAACGATAATACATCTTGATAATTTCAAACAGCTGCCCCCAACCAAGATGATGTATCCAACACAAAGGAATTCGTTGAGGATATGGTACCCTTTCAGTTATTCGATAGACCCAACTAGATGGGTTAAAGTTAAAAATCGGAACCCTTGATCCGTGCCTCTGCAAAGTGGCGATGGAATTTAGCCATAAGATATTTCATACCTAATGACGTGGACCATTTGAATGAAAAAACAGTTTCTTAAATTTGAGTTAGGTATTATTAGTATTATTATAGTATTATTAGGTACCACTTTTGGATGAGTGAACGCAAGGTGGACCAAAATCACAAAAATATGATAATAATTACTATTAATAATAATTCAAAAATGTTTTCAAACCACACTCGAAAGAATAGGTATGAAAATCCCATAGAAAGTAATTCAAGTTTCTTGTGCATGGTTCATATGATTATTTATAATACATTAAATTTGCACATAGGTTTGTACAAATATTAATAGGTTTTTTTTTATATCGAAGCAGCCGCGCAGGCAGAAGCCTAAATGCCGGAACACCGCGGCTGCTATGATGATCCTAAAGAAATTTTATTAATACGATTTTTGAACTGCCTAAGGTTAATAGAACTGAGAAAAGCTTCCTCTTGTAGATTGTTCCACAATCTCGACACCCTCGGGACAAAGGAGCGTTCGTATCGGCCTGTTCTGGATGTACGAAGTTCGACACGGTTAGGATGGGACGCCAAAGTTAGACGGGTCTGTCGGGCAGGGACATCGCGCGACGGCATCATGGAAGAGAGCTCTGAGGAGCAAAGCGCGTTGGTGTAACGGTAGAAAAGAGCCAGATCGCCGACAGCCCGCCGGTGCGAAAGAGTCCCGAGACTGTCTGTTAGAGAAGAGTCATCGATCAGTCGGACCGCCCTCCTCTGGACAGCATCGAGCATGGATAATGTAGTCGGGGCGGCAGCACCCCAAACGTGTGAGCAATACTCGAGGCTAGGCCTTATCTGGGCCTTGTATAGAGTGAGAAGGTCATGCGGAGAAAAGTACTTCTTAGCAATAAACAAATAGCCTAGCTTTTTTCCAGCAGCTGCAGCTATTGACGAGATGTGTTCGTGCCAGATCAGGTCCTCGGTGATCTGGACTCCGACCAGCCGAAATAAATGGCTCTTTGGCAGAACTCGACCATCCATCGAAACCGGGTGAGCGCAGGGACGCTTTTTGTTCGTCAAAGTACAGTTCTGCGTTTTGGAAGCATTGAAATGTACAATATTGTTGCGTCCCCAAGCAGTGATAGCCTCCAGGTCTCTTGTCAGAGAGAAAGTCATCGCTAGTCTTCTTTTTTCCAACTCAGCGGCAGAGATCGGCTTGTCACTCTGAATTCCTGCATGAAGGGTGCTGTCATCAGCAAAGCTGTGGATTGGGTTGATCGTGCAGGAAAGGAGGTCGTTGACATGTAAGAGAAACGGTGTCGGAACCAAGACCGATCCCTGGGGAACACCCGCGTTGACGTTGTGGGATGAAGAGGAGAACCCGTCAATTACGACGTATATCTTGCGGCCAGAGATAAAGTCAGCTACCCATCTGCAAAGCTTTTCTGGGAGGCCATAGGATGGAAGTTTGCTTACGAGGGCAGCGTGCCACAGCTGATCGAACGCTTTCGTGATGTCAAGAGCAACGACATGAGCCTCACCATAAGACTGGATGAGTTTACTCCACAATTGAGTGACGTAAGCTAGGAGGTCCCCTGTAGATCGTTAGTGCCGGAAACCATACTGCCTGTCGCTAATCAAGCCGTGACGTTCGAGGTAGTCCAGAAGCTCGCGATTTATGCACCTCTCCATCACCTTACTTAAAACAGAAAGCAGAGCTATAGGCCTGTAGTTATAAGGGTCGGTCTTAGATCCCTTTTTTGGGATGGGTTGGACATGAGCAAATTTCCAGTTTTCTGGGAAGGTGCCGGATTCATAAGATATCTGGAAGAGACGCGAAAAAACTGGAGCAAGCTCCGCTGCACACCTCTTCAGTACAATGGCAGGAATCAAGTCCGGACCAGAAGCTTTGTTGATGTCGAGAGACAAGAGCACTCGTCTTACGGTCTTATAACTGAATGTTACCTCTCGCATAGTGTAGGGAACCCTTTGAATTGACGGCACTTGGCCGTTGGGGGGGACGTCCATGGTGGAGTTGGCAGCAAAGATCTTGGCTAGCACTTCCGCCTTGGCGTTTGAGTTGAATACAATAGTTCCATCCTAACACGTAACTGGTGGAAGGCTACTGTGTGAGAAGTTCTTTTCAATCTGCTTGGCCAGCATCCAGAAAGACCGACTGCCATTGCGCTGCGACATTACACTATGCCTAACTTTTATATCATGCTGGTTTTTGGCATTGCGAACCGCTGCTTTATATTTGTTTCTGGACTCAACGTCGACTTGTCTGTTCTCTACAGTGGGGTTTTGCAAGAAGGTTCTGTGTGCCTTGATCTTCTGCTGCTGTAGGTATTTATGAAATATTATTTTTTACAATTAAATAAATAGTGCTGCTGAAATGTTGCCGTTTTCAACAAGGTTGCTCTTCTCACTCTGCGCTGAAGTCTCCATAACTGCATAACGCAAGAAATATGAACACGCATGTACGCCCTTTCTATTTATGGAAAATGTATAGTGAATGTGAATATCTGATTGGATAACTGAGAACCAATAGGGCACGGTAGCCTATTAAAGCTCTGCGTAGAGGTAATTGTTGATTACAAAAAAATGCACAACAGAAGGACCGAGATCTCGGTGTGGTACACAAAATTCCTGCATCATCGTTCAATATAGGTGGCCAACTCATAAGAAACTAATTTGTTTCTCCAATCTCTTGACCTTCCCATTATACAATGTCATCTAAGGCACCCAGGATCACCAGAGTTAAAAGCCTCAGACGTATTTGAATGGGTATTACAAAAAAGTAAGCTTGATGCCAAGAAACCAAACAGAATGAAACAGATAAAGAGCAATATTTGTGAAATTTTTCCTGAAATCTACCAAAAATTAATGAACAGATAATCTAGAAGGCTCAAAGGTGTGTGCTACTTCTAGACACGAGCATTAAGTGATCTCATTTTTTCTCATACATAGCTTCCAGCCTTCCATTGAAAATTAAGATCAGGGTACTTCGTTCCATTTTAAAGATATGAGAGTTAGTGGTACAGAGTGGTTTAGAAAGATATGGGAGTTAATAATAATAATAGGATGGTTCAGAAAATCATGGCAGTATTTCTGGGGTAGGGATTATGACTAAAAATAACACGAAAAGTACTTACATGTCTACCAGCTTCAATTGTTAAATCGAAAACAATTATACTTACGAAATGTGCTAAGCATATTGAAATAAAATTTAGAACCTGTTTTATACTATCAACATAGCAAATACGTAAAAAAAAAGTGCGCGTTAGTTCGTAGCATGTATACTAAGTGACATATAAATCCGAGCACCCAGTGTAAATGGTTTTATTTTAATAAAAGTTGGTGAATGTATTTATCTTACTGTAAATAACAAGTGAAAAAATTTTCAGCCTTATCAGTTGGACATTCCGGTTTTTATACTGCCTTTTTTTAATTCACTAACGCTCTAAAAATGAATATTACAGCCGCAGTAAAGAATCAACGTTGGCGGATTTTGGTTCTTGACATCCTGATCGGTTACGATGCCTAGAGTACGGAGATCTGTACGATTTCGTCAACTTAGTGAGTTTGATAGGGGCCGTATAGTGGGACTTCGGGAAGCTATACTTTCTTTTTGGGCAATTGCAGTTAGAGTGCAAAGAAGTGTAGACACTGTGGTTAGGTGTTGTCAGGCATGGCTTCGAGAAGGCCGTACGCAAAGAGCAAGGGGCACTGGACGCCGCCGTAGAACAACAGACCGTGAAGATTGCCGCCTAAGATTATTGGCCTTAAGGGTCCGTTTGTCCACTACCAGGTCCATTGCAAATGAATGGTTTGCAGAACACGGAAGACCTCTTGGCATGCGAAGTGTTTACCGACGAATGAGAAGTTTTGGCTTGTTTTCATACCGGCCACACTGGGTCCTCCCTTTAACTCGAGAGCACCGACGTAATCGCCTTGAGTGGTGCAGACAACGGTCACTCTGGAATCAGGAATGGAACAGTATTGTCTTTAGTGACGAGTCTCGATTTTGTTTAGGCATGCACGATGGTAGTGCCAGGGTTAGAAGGCGACGTGGTGAAAGGAGGAATCCACAGTTTTTTGTTGAAAGACATGTTCATCATACTGTTTGAGTTATGGTTTGGGGTGCTCTAGCTTATGGTTCCAGGTCACCTCTAATCTTCATCAGAGGTAACATGAACGCGCAGCGTTATATCCACGAAGTTCTAGAACCCCATCTTTTACCCTATCTTGACACCCTGGCAGATCCAACTTTCCAACAAGATAATGCCCGACCACATGTTGCAAGAGTCACAATAGACTTCTTTCAACATAATGATGTCACATTGTTACCATGGCCACCAAGATCTCCCGACTTATCCCCAATTGAGCACGTGTGGGATATGATGGGTAGGAGATTGCTCAATTTGCAACGTCCTCCTCAGACTCTAGAAGCACTTCGAGAGGAGTTGGTGGTTGCCTGGAATGAGATACCACAGGAGGACATTGACCACCTGATCAGAAGCATGCCTAGGCGCGTTGGAGTATGCGTAGCACATCAGGGTGCATCCACACATTATTAAAGGTCAAAGGGCTTTAAAGCAGTGCAATCATTTTGAAATTTTTATCATTTACTTATTATGCTTCATTAAGTACTTATACAAAATTCTATTAAAATAAAACCATTTAAACTGGGTGTTCGGATTTATATGTCACTTAGTATGAAATCAAGAATTTTGACGTTTACAGAAAAAAAAAACAAATCTATGCTACTGATTTTTTTTTTGAAGCGTGTATTGCATTTTTGCGTTTAATTCCACATGAATCTTTTCCTCAGACAGAAAAACTGGTATGGTTTTTTGAGGTAAGCTCTGTTTACAAAATTTCAACCCGTTCTACTTTGAAAATATACTGTAAGCTAGGGCAGTTTGACATTGAAAACAGTATGGACTTTAATAGGAGAACAATGTTGTTTTACCATATATGATTATTTGGACAATATCCTTTTTTGTCCTAATTCAGTCTCCTTAGTCGCGCAGAGGTTTACAAGACCCTGCATATTGGTAATGAAACATTTTAATGCCTCTATTTATATTATAGGGGATTTTTTGTCATTTTTGTATGTACTTCCTACTCTAGAATTATTGCGGCGTTTTACTGAATCACCCTATTTATTAACCACCCTCAAAAAATTACCCGGTATAAATAAGAACTAGGTTATTCTTATGATTGAGAACCAATACTAACCTTAACTAAAGAACGTATATATTACGCAAAAACATAGCAAAACTCAATCCAACCACGAAAACAACTCAGGAAAATAATCATAATCGATCCAGTTCATTATTGCAACAATTATAATGCAAAAAGTCGCTTAATTAGAGTAAACATTGATTACCATCCGCGATACGCGCTCGAAGACAATTTTTCCGGCCAGCCAGAGAAGAATCGCGTTATCCTTGAAACAGAAGAGCATCAAACGATGACACCCGGCCTCCTCGAACCACCGCGGTTCTATAAAAACCTGTGGAAGGGAGCGTGTAGATTACAGACGCGGTAGAGGCTTCATAGATAGTAGAATTCGATTAGGGTTGATAGAATGGCTTCCAAATGTTTCGTGGTGGCGGTGGCGGTTTCGTTTACAGTTACACTTATTGAAGCAGCTAGACTACGTAAGTATCTATCTAGTATTTTAATATTAATTGTTTTGTGTTTCCTGTGAATTAGATTTTGAATAAAAGTTTAACCAAAAGACATAAATAAGGCTGTAACACTTTATCCATGGCTCCAATTCAGTTTATCTCTAAGTTCTTTTATTGAAAAGGAGTTAAGCTATATAGCCTGGACTGTAGCCAGCCTATTATAAATGCGTTTAATTTTAGTCTGATTATAAATGTTTTGGCGCAATTCTTACTGGTATTTTAACTAAGAACAACTGCTGACAACGGTGTGTTACTGCTACCATAGGGAGAACAGATGCCCTATGAGTCCTTTATTATTTAGAATAGATGCTTCTGTCACAGTCTAGCCAATTTAATGTTGAAAACAATGTAATTTAGCAGCGCAAAAGGCTGGAAAAGGTGAACGTCTACTCAAGTGTATTGCTCTATATATTTATAAACCAAATTTGAATCATTGGTACATTGGGATATATTATGAAGGATGATTCAAAAAACATGACAATAATTCGAAAGCAGAAATTACCATCAAAAATAGCAAAGAGCTCTTATTTGGCGATGTTTTTCCAAGTATATGTGTTAGTAATAGTAGGCTGATAAAAACATGGAATCAGGGATCGTTGTAAGCTAAGGGGACATCTCTTGTATTTTTCATGATGTAAAATTCTAAATACAACAGTAATGCCAGACTCGCAACATAGCTACTTCTTCCTTCCAATAAAATTGTAATTTTGAGAATAACCAATGTGGTTTATATGTTAATGTATTACGAGAATTGTTTACCATTATGTAAAATGGTTATCTGGTAAATATATCTTTTCCAGAAATCTGTCGAACATAGTATATTGCGTAACTCCGGAAGGTACTAGTTTTCGGACGCGTAGAAGCTTCTTTTTTTTTAACAAATAGTACCGCATCAACCTGGTAGGGTTATTAGCGGCGTGGACGGCACAATAATCTATGTATTGAAGTACATGTCAATGTCTTTGATAAATTTCACAAGTTTATCGGTTTGATGCAGTAACACTTCACTGATGTCATTAGAAAGCTTCTTTTTTTGTTGCCATATATTAGCTAATTGTATATTAGTTTATGATCCGAACAGTTTTTATCGTTCAATTCCAATGCCTAGACTTCGACTTTCAAAAGTTTGGGATGAATCAGTATAGACGCAATTTGAAAGAAGCTGCCAGGCCAGTCGAGACATTAGTAGCATTTTTTGACATATGCGATTTTTTGTAAAATACAGGAGGCTGTGTGAAAATATGTTGATCCCTTTTATAGGCTCCCAATCTATACCTATTAAATGTTGGTTACCCACTAGCCCATCCGAATAAAACAAAAAGTTTTGCAACTTTGGAATTGATGCTGGAAATACCACAGTTAATCAAATGCGTTTTCATCTGACATACTGTAAGGTATTTTCAATTACTAGTAGACGATACGCATCGCAAAAATCCATAATGACTCCAAATTTGATACTTGGTACTTTACGAGTAAATGTTCACAAACTATTGGACATTAATATTTATGATTTAATTGTTTAACTGCAGCAAGTGACTGGGGACGATGTCACAGAACTGATCCTGACTTTGAAGGATGTCTGAGGCAAAACATTGAGGATGCAATTCAAAAGTTAAAAAATGGTAAGTACCTATCAACAAAATGTACTTGCTGAACTCACCCGCAAGGCCGTTCTTGCAATGCAAAAGTTGAGAAGGCTATTTATTCAAAAGCTTAAAATTAGTAAGTACCCATTAACAGAGTGTACATGCTAAGCTCTCGCGCAGGTCTGTTCTTGCAGTGCAAAATGTTATTACCACCTGAGCAAAATATTCTACAATCAACTATTACTATACAGCGTGTTTCAAATTCGACCCTCACCATTGAGATCTTGGAAACTGTGAGAGATAAGAAGTCGCTTGATTGGGGGCAAAGTTGTGTACTTAGGTAAATAGAGAGAAAATCGTTTTAATTTTTTCCAGAATTTATTTTTTGTGGGATTTCAAAATAAATTGCACATATACGTTGCCACTTTTTCTTCTCTACAGGATGGTACTCGTATAATTAGAATTTCAATATGACGTTTCGTCTGTTGCCCTCAGCGACAAGTTATTTTTCCTTACAAACGCCATATTGGATTTTTGTATAGACGAATAGAGTTTTTAATTCTGATATCAAAAATGTATAATAATACTGAAATTGCCAAACCTTAGTTGGAAAAAATCAGAATTTTTCAGGTAGGCGTTGAAATTATGATCTCATAATTCTCGTTTATTTCGTACACCAGATTTATCCCAAAATCACTTTTATTTTTTCACGACCTTATTTGAGATGGGATTTCAAAATAAATTGCATGTTGTCATTGTTACTTATTCTCCTCTACAAGATGGTCTAGTTGGCCATATGGACGTTACATTGGAATTTTCTACATTTGAATGGACTTTTCACTCCTGAATACGGTGGTGTATTTCCTTAATTGGCCATGAATTTATTGTTGTATGAATATTATAAGGAAAAAAAAGGTATGGTGAAACCTAAAATAAGAATTTTATTGATGGTAATACAATAATAATCATAAATAAGCAAAGGTAAATCATATCAGTTATTTTGTAGGCAAACCCTGACTCTTTTTCTGTAAGTACATTGTTCCTACTCGACTTATTTCACTTTGTCTCAGTTCTCCAAACACTGTTGCTATGTTCAATTTGAGGTTTGCTCTGAAATCTAATAAATAATTTTAAGGCCTGTTTTTTTTATTTGAAATAACAAGTTTGGCAATGTCAATGTATGAAGTATCATATATATTTGAAATCATAACTGAAAACTCTAACCATCTGTGCAAAAATCCAATATGATCCAGAAGGAAAAATAAAGTAGATGCTGGAGTACAAGAGACGAAATTTTCTAAGCGGCATGTTCTTGATTAATTAAATACGCAACTTTTCCCCGCATTTGAGCGACTTCGTATCTCTGATAGTTTCCAAGATCCCAATGGTGAGGGTTGAATTTGAAACACATTGTTAGTCAATAAAATACAGAGAAGATACACTGATGACAGTCAGTGCTAGTAATAGTAATGGTGAGAAGACGAAGCCTGGTAACTAGGCTACTTTTGGCCCTTTTTGTTGATGCGACCTCGTAATTTCAACACTGTACTACTCCACGTCGTCTGCTAGTAACTGATTATTAGTTAATCAACCAGCAAATAGTTTAGTTAATCTTTGTAATTATTTAATTCTTTCACTTACCATACCTTTAGATATGTGTCGGTTATTAGATAGAATTTAATGCATTTAAAAGTTATATCGCAGGTTTTAGAATTTAGTCAAAGTGAAATAAAGTACATATAAAGTGACACACTAATAATATGTAATTTTCACCTTTTGCTACAGTAGTTCTGAGAAACGTGGCACTTTGAAGCTCAGTGTCTAAAAAATGGTACTATACCAAATTATAAATTATTTGACTTAACTGTCTTACCGAGATTATAAAATAATATTTCAAGACTGATAAATTTTGTATGCAAACTGTTGCACTTATCCGATTTGATTCAAATATAACGTCAAACGTATTTACTTAAAGAATGATACTTCCCAGTGCTCTGATGAAAATATACCTTTTTGTTCCGGAAGCGGAAGTCGTAAACGTTCGTTTTCTGATTTAACTGCTTGAGCACTTGTGTAATATTTCTGGTTTTCTTTCTTTTTTCTGTTTTTTTTTTTGTCTGTATTTGCAAAAACCTCTCCCTAAAAGGCAAAAGATAAATTTAATGTACTCGTAAATCAGTGAAAATCAAAGACTTTTACCTATTTTTTGCATTTTTATTGAGACACTTTGTACAAGTATCCATGCAAGAAAATCTACTCGTACAATCTATAAAGAAAATATCTCGAATAAACCTCTACTCTCAATCTACCTGGTAATGTTGAAAGATGTCAATGCTGGTCATACACACGTATAACATTTTACCACTTCCGTTATTTTTATGAACAAGGAAACTTTTATAAATTAAGCAATACACACACACACGGCTTGAGGCGGCAGAAACTGATGTAACTTTGAAACTCTTTAAATATTCAAGTATTCCAGAGCATTAACATAAAATACCAATCTGCCATGCAACCATGTTATAGAAGCTAAGTACTTACTGACAACAAAGAAACGTGTAACTAAATACGAGGTCTGTAAATTAAGTTATGAGACTGGAGGCGCAGAGCTTTGAGTGGAGACATGAGAATAGTACAAGTTTGAACTCGCTCGACTCACTTGGTTGTTCGTAGCGATTTTATTTTGAGGAAGTTTTTCCTATTGTGTTCTAAAAATGAGTGGCTCCAATTTCGAGCAAACTGTGTGCTATCACCATTTGCTTGCACATTTCCATCAATAAAATTTTCCTACTCATTTTGATCACATACTGCCCAGACCATAATGGATGCTGGAAATTTCACTTTTCTCTTCAGACAGTCAACATGGAATGCTTCATTTTTTTGCGAATAACTCTATTGCGACTGTCACCAACACAAACTTCGAATCGGGCCTCATCACTCCATTGTATTGCACACCATTGTTGAGGTATCCATTGTCTATGTTCTTTAGCCCATCTAAGCCGATTTTTCTTTTGCAGTGTGGTTAATAATGGCTTTTCTTTGGCTTATAAACAAGTTGTGCGACTTTAATGTTTTTACTTCACTTTTTTTTATAAGAAAACTTACCTTGCAAGTGCTAAATCCCCATTTGTGGGCCTCTCTATGAGCTGTGGACCTCGAAATTCTCCTTCCAACAGCGCCACTCCACAGAGCACTTAATTGTAGATAATTGGCACGCCTGTTTTTCACGATTATTCGTCTTAATGCTCTTCGGTCGGCATTTGTGATATTACTTTTTTTCACATATCGTGGCTTAATATTAACTGAATCAGTTACGTTATATCTTCTAACAATATTTCTTACAGTGTACCGCGATAAGTCTAACAAAGTTGCAATTTCTGTGTTTGATTTCCCAGAATTAAAAAATTTAATTACCAGTAACCGAATTTTCTCACTAATAACCTTTTCTCTACCCATTTTGAAAACCTTAACTACCCATAACTATTTTAAACGTATTCTGACAGCTGTGATTAATAAAAACAATTGTCATGGCTTTTATTTTTCACAGCCACCTATGCGTTATAGACTTATTTTGCATTGAAATGAAAATAGGTTGATATGCTGTAATTGCAACATGTGTTATTTTTATGCTGCAAATTTGATTAGGGAGTGATAAAGTTGGTGTTATTAAAATATTCATTGTTAATATTTAAAACCTATAACACCACGCTACATTTTTATTATTTGTGTTTGATGAGAAAAAAACTAAGATTTCAATAGTTGGGCCAACTGAAGTGGGAAGGGGCTCGTAGTAATGGCATTGTAGCCCTACAAGAAAGTTTCTCTTCTTACTGATAATTGAAGTCGCCACTCCAGTACCGAAATGACTCAAGGAGTATAAACAAACTTAAACAACTTTCGATTTTTATAGTGATGCGAAGAACTAATGCATAAGTATGAGACCAAGTGGTTGTAAACTTGAAGGTTATTGAAATACACGTCCATGTTTTACATCCCCTGCCACAGGCGAGGAAAAATTTCGAAAATGCGATATCATGTTTTTATATGACGCGTACATCACTAAAAACCACATCATTTATTTTCCTCAGTCCTCATAACTTGGAAAGTACCTGTCGCATTTTGATGAAATTCCACACAAGGTTACTACTGTAGATAGCGTAGGTGGTAGACGGTTTCTGACTGTCGATTTCGGATCTCGTGTGTGGGCCCAGAATGTGTGCATGTTCCTTCCACACTTGTTCCCTCAATAGGGTCCGTGTGGTATCCCCTCCTTTCCCCTATATCCCTCTATAGCCCCACGGAACCACATGGGTGTTTAGACATTCGTGGTGGTTGGGATACAAAAAAACTAGTACATGCCAAGGATGAACTTTGTAGACTTGGAAAATCGATCCGGTAGCGGCGGAGTAATGGGCAAAGAAGCGAAAAGAAACAAAAACGAGAAACTGCGTTTTTGAAATGTCAGATACTACTGAACGTTTTTAGAAAAAAATATAATGGTTTGAAAATCGGAGATTGTGTGTTGTAAAAGATAGTGGTTGTAAATGTTACATCTTTGGTGTCAACGGAAGACACAGAAATTTGTGATTCCGGTAGTATTACCTACCTGTTAGACACAATATCACACAATATTTTGCATAATATTTACGTCTGTGAATGCAGCAACACCAACTATACCTAGGAACACCCGATATTCTCTATCTACGGAGGGTCGAATCTATACCATAACTATCAAAAACTGTAAGGACCACGTGAAGATTACTTAACCACCGGTAGTCGAGTTATCAGTGACGGAGTATGAATTTGTAATGTAGGTGAACTTGATTTATTTTATATGTTTAATAAAAAAGGAAATGGTTTGAAAGACGTTAAAGATCAGAAATCTGGAGATTAGCTAATTGAGTCTACCTTTCTTCATTCGTAGACGCTTCTACTTCTCCAACATGGTGTCGATGTTCAGGTCAAGCTGCCACATTTTTGTTTCTTCCTTCACAACATTCTGCCACGCTTCAGGCGTTACTAACTGTATGGAATTCTCTAGCAAAGCTAGCAAATATAACCTTTTTCTTGGCCCAGATGATTTCTATTTTGTTCACTTCACAATGGTAGGACGGTAAACGCAGCACAGTGACACCAAAATGACCATCTCATCAATCACGTAACTGATGTTCGCAGCTTTGTGATGTTTAATTGTTTCGTACAGCTCCGTTTTCACACATGAATCGTCAAACGGAATACCCTTGTCGCGCAACCATTGCTGCATCTCACTTTTTCGAGACCCCATATTTGGTACACGTTCGGCTCGACGATCGTGGTAGGAAGCATTATCCATGACGATCACATAGTTGGGTTCAACTCACTGAAGCACCCTTGAAACCAGCTCTCGAAGCAGCTGGGGTTCATTTCGTCATAGTAATCACCTCCTTTCTTAGAGGCGAAAGTCAAGTTGCATCTAAAAGCTTAAAAGCCACTATCGCTGCCAATATGTGTAACGATCAATCTTTGACCTTTCCCTGACGGTGCACGGAGACCTGTTGACAAACCATCAATGCTTGCTTGTTGGTTACTTAGTACATTTTTGTCTATCCAGGTTTTTTCAAGTGTGTGTGTTTCAGCTCTGTCGTCTACATTCAGCTATTCCGATTACTCATTTTGTAATAAAAATTAAGTTCGTACAGGGTTTTCCTTAATACTTCGAGGTTGTTATTACTCTTGATCTTTGTATAGCCTTGGTATCTTATTCCTAGTAAAGAATGAATGTACCTTAACGCCATGCAAGAATCTAATAAGGCAACCAGAGGACGATTGAAAATGACTACGTTGTCATGACAAGCGTTATTGTAGCTTGTTCATAAGAGATCGCTATATGCTTCCGCGGATTTTTTAGTTCTTTTTCGTAGTAGTAGCATTTATGTATGATCCATCATTTAGATAGCGTACGCAGCTAAAGTAGCACGACCGTGATTTTTAAATATTTTATTTATTCGAACAGATCGCTATACACCTATGGAAGCTTTCTCAAGTCCAAAAATTCATAAGCCGTTTTACTCAAGATTATTATAACAAATAAATGAGATCTTGTTAGCATAATATGAAAATTAATATTGTGATACAGAAACGAGTCAAAACGGTAGGCCCATATTTTCCCAATTTTTGTTTATTAACATAGTTGTATTCTAATATCTCAAAGTTTGTCAAGATGATTGTATGACATATTGTTACCCGAATAAAGTTTTAGATAGTTACAGTATAAATTCAGCAACGTCGACGGTGTCACAGTCATCGGGGTCGTCAAAGACGCACAATTGTATATCGATATAATGATAGTAAGGCGTACGAAAGGTGTTCAGATAAATAAATTATAAGAATAAAAAAATTAACCATCAAACCAACTATATTCATTTAATGACATCACCAGCTCTAAGGTCGACGAAAAATAGATATACCAGAGGGTACAAAATTGACTCAGATAAAAACATGGTGTATATTCATATTTGAAGTCTATTTGTCCAGAATTGTATGAGAAGTAGTTCACTTTTTAATTATGTGAACTGCAACTGAAACGTAATAAAGATGATGACTAGATAAAATAATATAGAAAAGAATTGAATTTCTTTGTTTTTAAATAAATCTAATATACTAAATGAAAACGTACCAAATCTTCATAATACAGTTTGTTAATCCAACTTTCAGGTTCTCCTGAGCTTGGTTTGAGTACCTTTGACCCATTGGATATACCTCAACTGGTCATAGGAGAAGGAAAGGGAACTGTCAATGTTGCTCAGCATTTTAATGACTTGCAGCTTCATGGACTTACTGGATCCAAGGTTATCTCTTCCAGGTATGATTTATTTTTTACCATGCTATTTTCACTGACTATGCAATAGTATATAAGAACACTTGTTTTTCTGGTAGGTTTCATGGAAATGTCTCCTTCGTAATATCATAGTACCTAGCTGCGGCAGTGATTTTAATACAATTTGTGGAGTTTTTATTACTATTCCGACGCAATAATGATGGTGTTAATCATTGGTCGATAGCACAACCCCTTTTTCGGAGCAAGAAGTCTCCATTCTCATCAGCCCTGACTCTGCTTATCAATGAGATTTGTTTTGGTCAGGGGAAAGTTTTTATAGCCACTCTCAGGCAGAAAAGCTCAACAGTACCGCTCTGTTGATCTTTCCTTCACAAAGTGTGAGATTCTCCAGAAATCACATTCTCCCTAAAGCCCCTCAGTCATTTGCTAAACATCCCACTACGGTAATGCTTGCAGCATTTCGTTATGGTGGGTAGCGTTGCCCTAATCTACCGGCAGACCAGATGAAAAAAGGTTTCAAGGACACCAAGAAAAAGATGGAATTATGCACTCAGGGAAGATCAAGGGAAAATGAAGGTGAGAGTGGGAAATAGTGGCACGAGTGCGCAAGATCAAAGACGGCACAGGGCAACATTAAATGCGGCAGAGACTCACGAAGGATTTTGACGCCATTGATGATGATACATTTTTGTGTTTGTATGTTTTTGACACACCTCTATTTATTTTTTTAGCGTCGACTTCAAAAACAAAAAAATTTACGCTAGATCGGTCACACCATATTTGAGGCTACAGGGGCACTACACAATGAAAGGAAGAATTCTACTACTACCCATTGTAGGTGATGGTCAATGCAATATTACCCTGAGTAAGTATTTTACCTTGAAAATTATTATATTAGACGTAAACATCAAACTACCTAAAACAAATGAGGTTATATTCAAATCATATCCTGTAAGTGAAATTATTGTCCTTTGATGTTGGTGGTTCGCGATGTAAACTTCTTACTTCCTACACCTGCTGACAAAAAGTATTGTACTCGCGAAAAATTTCGAAAGTGAGATGTTTTTTGGATGTTACATGACATGTTTGTCACAAAAAAATATGTCAGTCATTTCCATCGGTCTGTCGGTTTATCTGTCCGCTAGTCCTTAGCCCGTCTGTGACTTGGGAAGTACTGCTTAGACTTAGATATGGATGAAGGTTAATTCTGAGGCAAGGCTGAAAAAGAATCTTAATTTTTGAAAATCGGGCTAGTGGTGGCAAAGAAAAGCGTCGAAAACTGTTATGGCGGACTTGCTTATTGCTGCAATCTGAGGAAATGAGAAGCCCAAATAGCGCAGTAATGGTTCTGACAAAACCTACGCCTTCTTGATGCCATTGCACTACATGGAAAATTGTACTAGAAGTATAGACATAATTTACTTGACGCCATTTTTCTTGCAGTTAACACCAAAATCAACCATACCTTGACCGCCGAGGAAAAAATCAAGAAAGGTAAAGTTTTCTGGACTTTCAAGGAATACACCATCACGCTAGAACCGGAAATGATGAGCTACAACTTCGACAACCTTTTCGACGGCGAACAGGCTCTTGGAGACAACATCAACAAGGTCCTCAACGAAAACTGGAGCGAAGTATTTGCAGACGTTAGAGAAGGCTATGAAAAAGGAATTGGTGCAATATTCCACAATTTAGCTAATAGGGTATTTAGTATAGTACCACTTGATGAGATTTATTTACAATAGGTTGTTATTAGGCATGCAATCAGTATTTTGCATTTAGAAGATTTTCAGAGAGCTATTTGAACAAAGAAGGAGCATTATTTCTTAGTATTTGATATAATCGAATCTTCAGGCGAATAATAGATACCAAACCTTTCAACTACTGCAGCGATATTGAATCTTTCATGGGCCGGCAATTCGGCAATACTTCCTTGGTTTGGTTGGCTGGTTATTGAGATGAAGCGAAATTTGATACAGAGTACAAATCGGTCGACTTATCAAACTTTCAAAAAAATTAAAGTATTTTTGTATTTTGTGCTATGAGAATCTTGATTAGTTTGAGACTCGTG
Source organism: Acanthoscelides obtectus (assembly GCA_963669975.1). NCBI lineage: Eukaryota > Metazoa > Arthropoda > Insecta > Coleoptera > Chrysomelidae > Acanthoscelides > Acanthoscelides obtectus. Next base: position 64,104,668 of record CAVLJG010000007.1, on the reverse strand, counting down.
GCTGAAATTGTTGGAATCATTATATGGAACACGTTTGATAGTATTGACGCACATTTTGTAATAAATTATAAATGCAAATAAATTTGTCATGGAGTATTTTGGAAAAGAGTCGATAAAATGAAGTCGACTTAAACATCAATCAGACTTGTTCAAAACAAAATTTTATCTTGACAAGTCCTTGTGTGAATTTATTACCGTTTTATGTAATCTTGATTTAATTATAAGCTCTTATTAAAATTGTGATACACTAAACTATGTAGAACTAGTCGTATTTAATACACGATGATTAAATAAACATGAGTATTACTTAATTTCAAATATCCGTTAATTGATGACAATGATACATAAAACAAAAAATATCTATAAATAACCAGGTATGGATTTAAATACGTGATTTGAATATTAACGATCCTGATGCTAGATGAAATCTGTCAAATGGGTTGATTTTGTCTCCAGAATGTGTTATTTCAGAAATTCTCCTAATTTATTTAAAACTATAGCTTTGTATAAATAAATAATGAATATCTATATTTATACCTCTTCTAGCTATTCAAAAATACCAATACATAGCACCACCACTGCGCTCCTGTCTATATCGGATAATATTTATAGCGCGGCTGATCAAGAAAAGCTGTCCTGCTTAGTTCTTCTTGATTTTAGCAAGGCCTTCGATACGGTTGTCCCAAATATTCTCTGTAAAAAGCTTAGATACTTTGGCCTGTCATCATCGGCTTGCACGCTGATTAAGAGCTTTTTAAATGATCGCTCACAGTCTGTCATATATGAAAACAATATATCAACTTCTTTATTCAGAAATTTTGGTGTCCCTCAAGGATCTATTTTGATTCCCCTTTTATTTGCTCTTTATATATGTGATTTTCATGAAACCGCCAGCTACTCAATCGTTCATCATTACGCCGATGATACCCAACTTTATAACTGCTTCGATCCTGATGAATATATGCTTGGCCAACATCAAATCAATCAAGATCTGCAGTCTATTTTTGACATATCTAGTGCTCACAATCTAAAACTAAATCCTGGCAAATCATAGTGCATTTTATTTGGGCCCAAAAAGAATCGTGAAATAAATCAATATCGTATTAATATTATGGTGAATAATGAAGACATATCCTTCGTAAACGAATGCAAAAACCTTGGTATCTGGTTTGACTGCAAGCTACGCTTCACTAAACATGTTAACCAACTATGCAATGCGTCCTATAATGTGATTCGTCAGTTATACCCGAGTCGAAGTGTCCTGTCGACACAGCTCAAGCTTAAACTCTGCGAGTCCCTTATCCTGTCAAAATTATCTTACGGTGACTCTGTTTATGGACCTGCTCTTTTACAACGTGATGCCGAGCCGATTCAGATGATACAAAACTCATGCATCAGATTTTCTTATGGAATCCGTAAATTTGATCATATTAGTAGCGCTTTTGACCAATCGGGATGGTTTAAGATGAACAAATTGAGGAAACTGCATTGCCTATCTCTGGTACATAAGACCCTTATCCTTAAAGCGCCATATTATCTTTATACAAAACTAAGCCTCCTCTGCCAGTACGATCAAAGATCCTCTAGGAATAAACTCATCTTACTTATCCCGCGGCATTCGACAGCATTGTTCACACGCAGTTTCTCGTACTGGGCACCCAAACTATATAACTGCTTATCAAGTGAGTATAAAGAATATAGCCTAAGCAATTTTAAAAAAAGGTTAAAGATGAGTTTAAAGCAGTCGGATGGCTAAAATTTTACTTTATGCATATCCACAGGTAATTGATTGTTTCCTTTCTCTGATAAGTGTTATATTCTAAGTTTTTTTTTCTCTCTCTCTATAGTTTGTGTCAATGTTTTCCAGGTCGGGTTGAAAAACAGCATAAGCTGACACTCCACCTTTTCGTCACTGTTCCTTTTAAACCAATTATTTTGTAATCGTGTGACGAATAAAGGCCATTTATTATTATTATTATTATTATTTTTATTATAAAAAAACTATGTGACCTCAAATAGAGCATTCAAAATTTCTGACGAAAAATTTGTTTTATGAAGCTGTCAACAGAGTGGAAATGTTGCATCCGTCACGTTCAAGAGACAATCGAAATCTGGACAATATGATCGATATTCAAATTGAACCTGTAATAATTAATATGAACCAATCGGACGATGATTCACGTATATAATCATTTATTTTGTTAGATCATTCCAAGACCGTTGATGAAAGTACGAACCTGTACAGTCTCCCCTTTGGGCATGTTGTGATTTGTCTAGGCGTAAATGGGCTAAGAAAGGGGTATAGCATTCTATTTCAAAATCACAACGATGTATTGATTGAATGAAGTTTTTGCTCTATCGTAGAATGAATCTAGCTTGGTTACGTTAAATGTTTTGAAATACACAGAAAAATTCCATTAAAATAGGAATGCACCATTTGCTCTTGTATTATTAGTTATAATTATATGTAATATCAAAATTATCGTTTTGACAAGGCAATAATGACTTGTTTATCTAGTCTAGAATTTTTTTTATACACAATACGCCACTTTTCTCTATGAATCAGCTTCTAGGATACCTTATTATAAAAGTAGGGGCAAGTTGCATTCAAATATTTGCTTACGCACCTAATAAAAAAGGCCAATATTGATGCGCACCATGTCAGTCCTCACTTCTGCATATTCTATGAACAGAGTCTTGATGATCTTGTTCATAGGAACCGAACAAAGTATAATGCATCTGTATTATTAAAATTTTACAATAGTCATTATTATACTTCAGATTGTTGACAAACCTGTATGCGCCTTCTTTTGTAACACCTGAGTACCACCAAGTGTCATTTCCAGTGACTGTGGATCCTATGGATCTCACATTCTTCCTATTGTATTTTAATATGTATTTCGTGGACAGTAAACTAACATTTCATTCATCTAGATCTGTAGGCTGTAAGGCATGCATTGTTAACGTTATTATACGCAAGATTACAGCAGAGCCTGTGTGCGACTTTTGGATGATATACCTCAACAAGACGGTTGCATACCTCTTTCTTGTGTCTGCTTACTGGGCGTAAGTGTAACTCGGTCGCTTAACATTAGGAGTAAGCTAAATTTCTATTCAGAGGGTTTAGTCCAAAGTAATAAGACATGATTATCATTCAATTCACTGAATTTTTGAATTGCCATACTTCTTGAAATGTTGAAATTATCTATAACTGCAAGATTTAAAAATCAGTCTTTATTACTCAAAATTTATAAAAGTCCTTCTGATTTTATTGAAAATATTGGAAATGCATTGACTGAAGTCCTATTTTGGGAATATTTCATCAAGGGGTACAACACTGAACACCCTATTAATAATCTTTTTTTGCTTCTCTGACATAACATGCATCATAGCAGGACCGACTTCTTTGTAGATCATAAGCGATTCTTCTGGACCATTGAAGGTCTGCAAAATGGCTGCGGTGAGCTCTTCGCTCTGAGGCACCAATTTCTCAAGATCATAGTGCACTTTTGCTGGTGTTGCCTCTATATGGTAGCTTAGGATCTTGAGATGTGTCTTTCCGTTTTTCTTGTATCTTCGACACTTCATGGTTTGGTGATGCACCATGTCAGCTGGAATGTATATATTTATGTGTAGTTATAAAGCCAAAATGATATTCTTATGCGTATTCATATCTCATTTACGCCATCTCCAAGCAAACACCTGCGCGTGACGTTCAAATTCGCCCTGTTGGTCATTGTACACAAATTAATGATTGGACAGTTAGTGACAGGTGAAAAGAAGGGATATTTGAGTGCTCGTGTTTATTTTGACGTGGAGTAAATGAGGTTTGAACAGACATTCTAGACAGAAAATTAAGATATAAGTATGTGTAAGATATCCCACTACGAACTACTTTGATCAGTTTTTGAAGATATGAGGGTCAAAAAATTATGAGCAGTTGAGACCTAGTGTAGTGATCTTAGGCTTATACCTCAGTACCTAGGAAAGCTGCGATTTGTAGTAGAATGAGTTCAAAATACTGCATATTTAAAAGTCTATCTACTAATTTTGTGCGCTTTTTGATTTCCAGTTGTTTTTTATTCTTTTAAGATTGCGTTTATGTAAACGGTTACTTAGGCTCTGCTGATACTATCAATGTGAGCAAAAAGTTTATGTTGACAGGATTATCAAATTCATTTATTTCAGTGTTGATGTTTTTAATTTGTCTTAAATTACTGGAGTGATTCAGATTAAAATCTGTGAATCAACGGTAGGAACTAAGGAGCTGGATTTGTATTGGTTAAATCCATCTAAATGTTCTGAGCAACCTAATTTTAATCAATATTTCGAATGCCCACTTATCTCAACGGTGCTTTGGTTATGGATATGATCAACGGAGTTTGAAAAAGAATTGGCTTAATTCCCCATTAGTAGTTTCATAGTTTGTAGCTATGTATATAAATCAACCGAATGTGAATGTTACAAGAACCTATGAGCTGGCAGGTTTAAAATGTTCCTAGTTCGCTTTAGGACTCTATAAAAAAGAACATAACTCGCAGATTTAGGGCGATGCGGGGGTATTCCCACATTTATATTTGATTCTAAGAGTTTAATGATTTGACGAATTATTCTAGCTGCCACCTCCTAAGTTTTTTGTCTTCCAGTAAAAAAAGTGAGGTTTTCGTTTCGTCCCCTTTGAACACACTACTAACAAACCAGTGGCGTGCTCATTTAAAAATAATAATAATAATAATAATAAGTATTCACTTAATGTACAAAGAGAACAAACAACATGAGTAAATAAATATAGAATCAAAACAGGCCCAATAGAAGGCATTGCCTGTACATGGACCAATAATTTAAAGTTAAACTGTAGAATACCAATGGCAAAAAGGGCAAAAACTAGTCACAGTAGATTATATATTCACTTGATGTTTGTATTTATGAGTTTATGAATTTCAGTTCTAGATATGATATTCCGAAATGTAAATCTTTTAAATCTCTAGGTACAGTTTCATAAAAGTTTGGCGCTAAATAGAGATATGACCGCTGCATTATAGATTTATGCGGCTGAGGATCTACTATGCCACGAATTTTGTACCTTGTATAATAATTATCTTTATGTTTTTGGTCGGTGTTGAAAAATGTATGGTAGGGAGTGATACTGTGTAAGAAATAAAGTCATATCATACATTTGTACATCTGCGTATAATTTGTCAGTGATGTGAATGAAAGTAATGCATGTATGCAAGAGTAGCTACGTTTAAGATTGGTTTGCTCCGTGTAAAATTTTCCTATAAAGCTTAAACTCCACACATGATTCAGTTAGTCGGTTTGCTTACTTCATATGGCATTGATGACGTAAGCACCAAAAACAGTAAAAAGAGCTGTTTAAGTGTATGCCTCTAACGATAATACAGCACTAATGCTACTGAGCGATTTCATACCGATGATGTTATATACCTACGCTTTATTGCCAGAAAGTAGAAAAAAAAATTAAGATTTTTTAGATACTGATCCCTTTAAACTATTTCATCGCATCCGAAAATGATCAGCAACTCGGATAGCATATGTTTATCTAGTTCTCACTTTTTATTTCTTACTTATTTTGCCGCCACCAACTATAAAAACCTGTTTCATGATCGGTCTTGTTAAGATTCGACCAAAATCCGAGCAGAAATTTTCGAACTTCAGGAAGACCGGACCTTGCAGCTTTTCTCGGAGACATAATTGTAAAAACCCTTACACTGAGTCAAAAGTAAAGAATAGGTAAACCAGAAGCTACACTCAGGTAAATTTCTTAATCCAATTTTCAGACGTCGCTAGATAAGCGATCCGGCGGTAAATTGACGCGTACTCTGTACAGGTTCGGAATTATCTGTTCTTTCCATCAACAAGTTTCCGATAGCCCCCCCCCTCCATTTACAGTACACCACATCAGAGCTTCTCGTAGCAAGGCAAGATCATTCACTCAATTTGTATGTATTTGATAGTCTCTGATAGTTAGAACTCTGTTGGAATTGTGTATTGAACAATTGGGTTTACATTTCGAGCAACTACTTTAGATTTTGTATGTTTGTCCTAACTATCCAATAGCATTTTAGTTGTAAATAATTAATTTAATTTGTTAAAAATAATATTGGAAAATTAAACAAATTAATATTCTGTTTTTTGTGTTTATTTGGAGTTGGGTGTTTAAAAACACGATCTAAACGATCATCTTAATTACTTGTAATGCCCAAATCGAAAATGTAAAAAAAATATTATTTTTCCATAAATAATTAAAAATGCATCGAACCTTAAAAATCGAAATATCTCAAAAACGGCTAACTATAACGAAAATTTACAAGAGAGCTTTTTTATGTTGAAAAGTGCGAAGAATGAGTTTTTTTATTCAAAAAGCAAAAAGTTGCACTAAGAAAAATTTTTCGGTCATTTTAATACACTACAGGTACAGTAGAGAGCGCCCTCTTGCGGCTACAGTAAAACTATGTCCATGGTTCATTTTGTCGTACCAACAAACCCTTGTATACCAATTTTCACTGTTATACATCAAATATTGTTTGAAATATTTAAAAAAAACTATTTTAGAAAGTAAATTTAAACACCCTGTATTTCGGAAGCCACGCATTTTTCGACCCATGTTTATATAGACTTTATGCATTAATTTTAAAAGTTCTATCGAATCTTAAAGTTATGCAACAATAAACTGAAACACTCTGTATATGTGGGCTCCTAGTTTATCCTATTCTGTAGCAACTAATTACATAATCTGCTGTGCGGGTCCGAATCCCGTCCCAGGAGAAATTTTTCTCTTGGCTATAGATGTTGTGATTGTCCGTAGGTGGTAGACGGTCTCTGATTGTCGAACGCGTAGGTACCACCCGGCGGATCTCATAGGCGGGGCCAGAATGTGTGCATGTTGCAAGCACACGTGTTCCCTCGCCAGAGTCCGTGTGGCGTCCCCCTTTCCCCTGTATCCCCCTATAGCGCCACGGTACCCCATGGGTGTTTAGGCCTTAGGCCTTCGTGGTAGTTGAAGTATAAAAAAAATAGCTAATAATTGAGTAAAACGATCGACTTGCTACCGGTGGGAGTTATACAAGACTATATGTATAGTATATTGAGATGTGCTCATTATGCAATCCTCTCGTGATTCTGCCTGAATTGTGACAGTGTTAAGTTTAAACATTCTAACAAAAATACATACATATTACTTTATTACAGTCTGATAACTCTCGATATAGCAGCTCCGAACTGAATAGAAAGAGCGAAAAAAACCGGGGCCGACAAAAAATATGAAATCTTGTAGCGGATGGGCCCACAATAAAGGACGCCGGCTGTATCTCTTACAAATTCTAAGAAATTCTAAGCGTTGGTAGAAATGTATGCAACCATGGAATGTATGCCTGGTTTCAGAATTTGGTCCGGAATAACCAGAAACTGTAAAAAAGTCTAATATCAAATTTAAGCATTTTTTGGGATTTGACACTAATAAGGTTTTGTACAACGTCAAAAATAATCAGCAACTCCTCCAACATTCAAAATATTATGCTTGTTGACGTTTTCAACTCTTATCTTTTTATTTGTTCTTGGTGAAAGCATTTAAGATATTCATCGTCTAACACAACCTTTGTGTCAAAATTTTATTAGAATCCGAGCTGTATCTTTCGGAATATAAGAATAGAGAACCTCGTAGATTTTTCGCTGAAGTTGTTCGTACTCAAAACAGTTTTCCACGTGACACGACAGATGGATCTCCGGCAGCTTTTCGCTTTTAAGATTTCAATATACCAACACAAAAATACAGAAAAGATGATACCTACAGGTATCTCCCACTGTTACAGTATAAGGTACAAATTAGAAAAAAACAGAATAGGTATTTTTTATAAAAAAAAAGACAGGCGCTTCAGACAACTAGTTCTACAAGACCTTTTAGCTTCTACGTGTCAGATCGCTGACCAATGGTTTGAAGAAGGTAGACCTGCTACTATGCGTACACTGTAACGTCGCTTTCGAGCCTTTGGACTTTTTTCATACCGTCCACGATTAGTCCTGCCTCTAACTGCGTGCCATCAACGTTTGAACTGGAGCAGAGAACGGCGACATTGGGAGGCAGAATGACATAATCTCATCTTCAGCGACGAATCGCGATTTTGTCCAGGTACGCACGATGGTCGTAGACGGGTAAGACGCCGCCGTGGAGAACGGCGTGATATTGGATTTGCTGTTGAGATGCATGTACACACGACTGTTGAAGTAATGGTTTGGAGGGCGTTTATTTATGATAGCCGATCACCCCTGCTTTTGGTTCAAGGCAATATGACTGATGCGAGTTATGTTGATGATGTCCTACAAATCAGTTTACTGCCGTATCTAGAGGGCTGTCCACAGGCCCTTTTACAGCAAGACATCGTACGTCCCCATATTGCTCGTCGTACTATGAACTTTCTTCAAGAAACAGGCGTCAATTTTTTGCCGTAGCCACCCCTTTCACAGGATTCAAATCCCATAGAACATGTGTGAGATATGAGGGGGAGGAGACTATCCACATTGCACCATCCGTTACAAACTCTTTCACAGCTAATCCACGAAGTTCGAGTTGCTTGGAAAGAGGTGCCACATTTTTTTCTTATTACTTGTCAATAAAATTCCGCGAGAATGTAATTGTTTTACTTTTGATCTAAGGCTACGTTATTGCCAAACAATCAAGTTGAAAATATGTTTTCTGGGTTTAGCACATCTAATGTCACTGAGTATACCATATAGACATAGAGAGCTAATAGTGTTTCGAAAACACTCGGACACTATAAAATCACTCATATGTATACTGAAAGCTTTGTTTCAATTCATAGTAATATTAGCATTAGCATTAGCATTTAAAATGTATCATTCGCACAAATCTTTGAAGATTTCAGTCGGTAATCTTATTTATTTTCCAACTGTCTCCAGTATAGTTCTAATTATACAATTAGAATTATGGGAAATAAATGACATACAAAACCAGATTGAATAATGATGCAATCAAGCACTTAAACGATGAACAATGCACAGGTCAGCGCATCAAACATCGCCGAGAACACCATCCGGAGTGATTCTACTGGTCCGCAGATGTGTGGTATTACTTTATCACAGTCTGATAACTTATTTCTGGATAGAAGCTGAACCGAATAGAAAGAGCGAAAAAACCGATGCCAACAAAAAGGTGGGCACTGAAGAAAGACATTAAACGTAAACAGTGATCAGCACGTGAACAGATCCCTCGAAAGCATCCACGGATATACTCCAGTCACTTTAGGTCTAAACATCCTCGGCAGTGTATTTCTGGTGAATCCACAGACCCTTTTTCGTGTCATCTTGAGACTAGAAAAAGGATGACTGTTAAAATAAGTTACCTTGATCTTTCATGAGCTCCCAGTACAAAACATCATCGATATATGTTTGATGTAGGAACAACAAATTGGTTTAGAAAACATCCACTTTGAACCGAAATTGACTGGAGTAACATCGATCTACAGACAAATTCAGGGTCACTAGCAGTCGTCGGCGCTCTACGAATCTGCACAGGTTTGGACTTGTAAACGTGATTGTAGATGACACGACAGGCATCTAACAGTTAATTCACGCACATGATTGCATTGCATACGCATTACGCATTCAGTAGCGTATACTCGTTTTTCGCGAGTGGAACGTTTTGTTTATATATTGCCTAAGATACGATGTCTGACACAGATACAGCCGACGAAGTGGTTGACATCAGCGCAACCCCACCCAAAAAAAAGGGCTAAGAAGCTACATTTAAGTGCAAATGAAAAACAAATAATATTAAATATATACAAAAACCAAATTCAAGAAAAACCCGATTTGGTCGTGGACGAAGTTATATGTAAGGTAGCACATATTTCTCTAGTATGTCGGTCCAGTGTTTATAGGATCATTAAGGAATATAGGAGCACTCACTCACTTTCTGAGCCAAAACCGTATCCTGCAAGAAAAAGGATAACGGACGGAGTAGATGACTTTGACAGAACTGCCATCAGGAGGAAAGTGCATAATTTTTTCTTCCGAAATGAGATACCTACAGTAGATAAGATATTAAGATTAGTTAATGCTGATGAGGATCTTCCATCATTTAAAAGAACCACATTCCGAAAACTTTTGAAGGAACTTAATTTTCGATTCTTGAAACGGGGAAGAAACAGTATGTTAATAGAGAAAGAAGAAATTGTTGTGTGGATAAGGGAATACCTTAGGAAGATTCGGAAGTTTCGCGATGAAAAAAGAAAAATTTACTATTTGGACGAAACGTGGGTGAATGCTGGACATACTCAAGCGAAAGTTTGGGTCGACAAATCAGTAACATCATCAAGGCAGGCTTTTCTAGACGGTCTTTCGGCTGGATTGAAAAATCCTGCAGGTAAGCTCCTTCATCTATCCGGCAATTTAATTTTGATAAATTCGGGCAAATAATATGCTGTGATAGCAGATAATGTGTGATATTCTCCAAAAATGGTGCATTCGCAGTGTAGTCATTAGGAAAAAAACTTCGACCCTCTTTTAAGCGTTATTTTGAAATTTATTATCATTTTTGGGTGCAGTTAATTTGCTTTGAATGGGTTTTGAGAAGTTGCAAACTTCAATTTTCTACGTTTTTCAGTTTTTGATCAGCATTCCGTGACTCTTAAATTCAGCTAAATGAACTCAATTGCCTCATTCCTTCAAATTTAATCAATCCATAGTGTAAGGAATAATTTATTTCCAGGAAAAGGCAAACGGCTGATCATTTGGCTTTGTTCCCGAAGCACTGTGGGCCTTTGAATCAAAAAAGACAGGGGACTATCATGAGGAGATGGACGGCAATTCCTTTGAAAATTGGTTCTCCAAAATGTTACTAAAGCTGGAGAATAACGCTGTTATTGTACTGGATAATGCCCCGTACCATTCTAGAAAAATAGAAAAAATTCCCACAATGGCAACTAAAAAAGCAAACATACAACAATGGCTGGCCTCAAAACAGATCGATTTTGATGAAACAATGGTCAAGGGTGAATTGATCAATAGACATAAATACAAATACGATTTTAAAATGATCGACGAAATGGCCAAAAAACAAAATAAAACTGTCTTGAGACTGCCACCCTACCATTGTGAGCTGAACCCTATTGAGCTGATTTGGGCCAACATAAAGCAATACGTGGCGTCGAATAATAATACTTATAAATTTTCTGATGTTAAAAATCTCTTTCACATCGCAGTCAATAGAGTTACGGCAGAGGAATGGAAAAACTGTATCCGCCACGTTCGGGAGAAGGTTGAGGTCAAAATGTGGGATTTGGACAATGTCATCGATACCCAAATTGAACCTCTAATAATTCATTTAAACGATTCAGAAGATTCAAGTTCCTCTTCTGAATGAGTGCGCGCAGCTTACTTACTAATAACTAAAAAGTGTAGTTAACTCATTTGTGAACCTCTAACTGAAATTTACTGTAAAAGATAATAATTATCTTGTATGAAATTTTTGATGACTACCCATAATATCTTGATGCGGTCCTGTAATGTCTCCTGCGCCTAAACACTCACTCACGAGCAATATGCGTGTATTTGTTTGGGTTTAGTTTCTTTCTTCAGCGCCTAGAGTATAGAATATGTACTGTATAAATAAATTGTAGCAGAGCAACCGTAAAACGTGTATCTCGCTGCTTCATTTAGGATTAAAATATACTATACTCGATTCGATGGCCCAGTCAAGACCACTAGTTCCGACGGGCATAGGATCTGTTGAAAAATATCCTTGTAGTTTGTTTTTAGTGTCGCTGCACATGGCACTGCCTATAGTTGAGGCGCCCGCGTCCACAGTACCGGTTATACTGATGCTTGTTGTGATGACAATGTGCTACCGTGGGGTGCGAGTGAATTCCGGTTGACAATTCTTACAGAGAGTGATTTTCCTGCCTCGCAGGTACACTGAGGTCTCGCTCACTTCTCGCAAATACCCAAAAGACATCACAAAGACAACAACGACAATATTATTGTTGTTAATTTGTGTGTTACCATCAGTTTATTTCAACAAAATTCACAATAAAATAATAAGATACATAACAAAAAACAATAATGAAATTACAATGGGAAGAACTCATCTAAAGGTAAGTGGTTGAAGGCTTCTTGTATAGTAATTTTGTGCATTTCCGCAATATACTTCACCAACATTGTGGACAATTCATCATAAATTAACATGGACTCTTCTTCTCCATTAAATGTGTCGAGGATTGCTTGTGTGATTTGATTGTTATTCGGAACCAACTCCTCAAAATAATAAACCACTTTTGCTGGTTTCGCTTTTATTTGATAGTCGGTTACTCTGATGTAGTCTTTTCCATTCTTTTTGTACCTTTCGCATTTCATAGTCTGGGTATGATGTAGGTCCACTAAAAATATCACCGAAATATAAAAAAAAAAAATAATATTTGGAAGTCGATATTTAATACATATAAAATATTTGGCCACCCAGGTCGCGAATTCAAAAGTTACCCCTAATTCCATTTAGGCATGACATTTGTCAGGCCATTTCACTTCACGAGCCTGAATCTCAGATTCTTTCTCTCACCAAAGGGTGATTTTGCATGAGGTGGAACAGTGACGGAACATGAGTGAAATTGAAGATTGCGATTATGGTAGTGCAATAAAGGACTTACCTGTTTTGCGTAGCTAATTTTCTGGTGATAGATGAGGTGAAGGCATTGATGTGATGTTTCAGCTGGTTTGAAAGACATATATGGGCTCAAACATTGTTTGATACTTTTTGAAATACACATGTAACGCGTTGAAAAACGGACAAAGGATGTTTTTTTTTTAAATACAAAACGAACACACGGGACGATGCTAAAGAATGCCCTGGTATTGGAGCCCAAAAATCTGCAATATCTAATAATCATCATATATTGCTGCCAGATTGCGTAACTGTCGGAATCCGCTTAATGTACCTGATGTAAATAATGTAATCTGCCGCATCGCGTAGAATTGATGTTGAATTTTACCTATGCTTTTGACATTATATAGGTTTTTTACATAATAACCCTGTCAGCCGGTTTCTTTCAAGACTTGGTTCCTTGATGATGTGGAATGTGCCAAATTCTCAAGGCTCAGATTACATATATTCAAAATATAACACAAAATAGACTTAAACGTATACTTACAAGTTGTAATGTTGCATCTTCCGTGTCCATTTAGTTCAAACATCATTAGTTTCCCATCAATTTCATATTCACCGAACACGCTTAAAGCTGGTGTAATTACGTCGAGTTTCCAATAACAGTCCTTATCTACATCTAATCTGAAAAAAAAGGAAATGACCTTAAGTAGGTTGATGTGGCAGATGGTATCATTCTAAGCAGGGGTTTAGTAGATACGTTTTAAAGGTATTCGACATCATTGTAAAAAGATTCTTCAATTTCTTTATAAAAGATCCCATATTAAGTTATTCAGGCCCTGTCTTTGCTACAGATTTAGCATAAAACAAACTTCACTGGATGAAACCTTAGATAATGGACGACTTGTTTCTGGCAGACTTTGGTTTTAAAGAGGAAACTCATTCAGAGTTGACCATCTCCTGAGGTAACAGGGGGATGAAAAGGAAACGTTAGTGGGCTGGTCTTAGACGGTCGTCGGCGCTACTTTAAAATAGGAAAGGATCACTGGGCGTGCGCACCGATAAAATTTCCATAATAACAGAGTCGGATTTCGATTGGCGATCTAGCCCCAATAATCTCCATTATAAATATCCGAATTTATTCTTCACTACTGTCGGCAGTTGCAGATCTGTTGGCTGTCGGTCTCAAACCTATAACGCAGGCACCGATTTTTTCAAATCGTGTTCACATTATTCGTCGCATTTTCGTCACTTAAATTTCCTGTAATTACTGGGATCAGAAGCTTCTTAGTAATAGAACGTGTTTCATATATCGAAGAAACAACATATAATATCACCTTCCCCTGACCCCCACTTTTTGAACAGTTTTTTTATGACAATGATTAGAAACCCCTGAAACGTCAAAAACCGAGTTCTAGCGATTGTTATCTTTTTCGTTTTTTGCCTATAGCGCCGCCGCCACTAGACTGAAACTACTGGCATAGTAGTAACCTTGGGCAAAAGATTAGCAGACAGACAAACGTAAATGAGTGATATAGTTTTTCGCGATGTAGATGTTTGGTAATACCTAAAAAAACATCTCATTTTCGAACTTTTTCGCGCCTCTGGCGTGCGAAGTAAAATGGGTTTAAGACGGAGGAGTAAAAATTTTTAATTTGCCGAAGCAGCATAAATGTCAGAAAATCAGTAGGTATACACACTATCTTGGGTTTCATTTATTGGCCAGTGTAAGATAGATCTGAGAGACAACCGGAGCATAAGTTCAGAAGTTACTTTTACGTAACTAGTTACGAACATTTACTTCGCATCAGCGATCGCGACTATGAACACCTATTTGCAGAATCATTTATACACGATATTATATGAAATATTGCCACCAAATTATCTCAGTACGTCCTTTCTTAGTCAGTACATGATGCCGCGTCGCTTGGGCTGGCAGCACGAAACAGTAGACAAAATTCGTGCAACATCCGATTTGTAGAGGTTGGCGCGCTTCGAAAGTGACGCTTCATTTTTTGATATTTTCGAATGAATATTTCACAGTGTGCTGAAAACAAGACCCTACAGGGAGCTATCGTGCCACTTTCTCATTTTTCCCACTAGACTCTTTGTAAAAAAGTCGCGAAATTCAACAAAAAGTAAGCACTTCAACCCACCATAAATCTTGTGCAAAAACAAAATTTCAGTAAGTTTTTCAATGGCACCCTGTGCAATTGCCTTCTGAACATATTGTATGAATATCATCCAAAAATGTTAAAAAATGGAGTGTCAGTTTCGAAGTAGCTGAACCCGTGTACATGGCTTGAAACTCACTGCGTCGGAGCCGCCTTAATCTATCTGACCTAGTTCCATGTATTGTAATGGCAAAATAGGCGTAGGTTTTGTCAGACACATTAGTGCAGTAGTAGGGTTTTCATGAAAAAAACCCTCAGATTGCAGCAATGAGCGTGTCCGTACATAGCAGCCTCTTTTCTTTGTGGCTCTGGTGTAAAACTGTTCATTACAAAGCTCGCTTATATACTATATCTACTATACTAGATAATATTACCCACGCATAATGCTGGTATGTATAGATAATAATGTGCCCATCTCGTTAGTATACATCGTGTCTGCTGCCTTCCTACCCAAGATGCAATATTACAACCTCGTGGCGCACGCCAAGTTTTTAGGGCAAACATTTGCCAGACAAATCTATGATGTGTGAAATAGGCGTAGAATCACCTGGGTCAGAAGTGTATTAATATACTAACATCAACAAACCCCCTACAATGTGTGTTGTTTTTTCTTTTTTCGTTTAGGGCGCTTTTTTCCGCGGTCACTTGGCCGATTTTCAAAAGCTGCAAAGCTTTTTCGTCCTTGGCTTACTAGTAACTTAATACAAAAAAAGTTAAGTAACTTATTGTAACAAGAACACTTACTCAACATGCGTAATTGTTTTTTCTTTTTTCGTTTAGGGCGCTTTTTTCCGCGGTCACTTGGCCGATTTTCAAAAGCTGCAAAGCTTTTTCGTCCTTGGCTTACTAGTAACTTAATACAAAAAAAGTTAAGTAACTTATTGTAACAAGAACACTTACTCAACATGCGTAATTGTTGAATTACTCATTCCACCAATAAAAGGTTTTTTGAAACTCAATCGTAATGCTACTTGGCTGCTGTCAGTTTGAACTGTAAACGGATGCATTTCCAGGGGATCTATCCGTGGTATGTGCAGAGCTTTGTCACCTACAGATAAAAATCAAGTACAGGCTCAATAGTTCATGCTCAATTTAAAATATTTCGTAACGGGCACGTCTGGGATAGCCCAGGATCATTAGACATGTTATGCTTTAGAACCGTATTCTGCGTTTCTTTGGGTAAAAATGTCAAATATTCCTCAGCTATGAAGAATTGGAACTCCGAACCTTTTAGGGCTTATATTAACCTCTACATTATTACTTTAACAACATGATACTCATTAAAGCTCAGGCGCAGACAGGCATTTTTCTCAAAGATTGGATGATATATGATACTAATCTACAAAATGTATAAAAACTTCACAGAAGATCGGCTTGAAGAAAGTTCTTCTCAATATTGCGCAACCTTGCGGAATACTCTGTAATTCTAAGAACCTCCTGTTAGTATTGTTAATTTATGATAAAACAATGCAGTTCCTAAATACTCTATTTCAATTATCTACTCAGTGGACATAGTGATGTCATAATTTCGGCATGTTTTAAGCACTACTTACGTACGCCAACCGACAAAAATGACGTAGAAATTACGTCATTATGACGATCTAATGGCACGCCCAATTGCCGTCATTATACAGGGTGACTTTGAAGTTGAGTCATTAATTTTCAGATAATGATTGTAGAAGGAAGATAAACCAAAATATGTGTGTAAAAATAAAAAAAAATTAAAAAAAATGTTACCTTGTTTTATAAAGTATCCTCCCGACAAGTATTTCAGTGCGGACCTGTATTTGATCGTGCGGTCTTGGGGCACCGGCATGCCCTCCCCTGTGAGGTCTTAAGTCACCTGATTCACGAGCCCTTTGTACTACATTAACAAAGGCACGAGGGGTTGGTTGCACACGAATGGGAAACCGATCCGCATAAATCCGTGATGCCGCGGCAGCATTTTGTAAAGACTCCCCCCCCGTAAATAAGAATCATGTCCACAAGTTCACCATTTTCGTAAACATGTGCCATTTTTTATTTCGTTTGAGCCACGCAACAAACACCACTATTCACTCACGCGTTACCGACTGACACACTGACTGAATACAACTAAAAACATCGTGATAAAGCGTTTCAAATTCTTTCGCCTTTTTGTTTCCGATGCGATGAACCGATAAGGCGGATTATATCCGTTGTTGCCAAACACGAGCATATAATATTTTTATTGAGATAGGGCGGTACTCAAACTTCTAAAGGGCTATAACTTTGTTACTTTAATTTTACCACAAAAATGTTAAAGGAAGAAAACATTTCTTTTGATCAGATCTACTCACTGTTAAAATAAATGACTCAACTTCGTCATAAAGGATTTTTTTCGTGAGTCCTCGGTATAGCACAGTGCACTACCGGGAACCGATACTCAAATTTTCGGGAAGAACGGGAATAGGGGAAGACGGATGTGACGTCGTCCGAATGTCAAAAAATCACGTGGTGCAGGTACCTGTCTAACGTCTGTGAGATACTAGGGGGTGACAGGTCTTATGTCAATGTCATTTAAAAACAGGCATCTCAAATGAACATTTGTCTTCGCAGTGCTGAAAATTGAGTTAAATTTTTAAATCATAAATGGAAGACCACGTCCACCTGATTTTAAATGACGAGGGAGAAGGTCATCGAAGATATATGAACCGCACTTTTCATATCAAATGATTGATTTCATTGATCTATAAGTACATTGCACAAAAAACGATCGGTCTTGTTATTTCAGATTCAAACAAGGCAGCTACGTTTATCAAGGAGCTTAAAGCAAACATTTTGCACAACATGCGCCATCTAACCACTCCCGGTTAAACTTGAAACTGTCAAAACTTCGAGAGGAAGAGGAAATTCCATCTGTTCCCGCTCCGGTTCACTACGGGATCTAGCGAAAAAATCTATAGTAATTGGTATAAAAGACCACATTTCGGACTTGACAACTTTGAACTTTCACTGTGAACTCACCTTTAAATCAATTACCGAACTTTCAATGTCAAAATATTCAGTAGAGAAAACATTAAGGATTTTTTCGCGAGCCCACGGTGTAGCACAGTGCACTACCGGGAACCGATACTCAAATTTTGGCGAAGAACGGGAATAGGGGAAGACGGATGTTACGTTGTCCGAATGTCAAATAATCACGTGGTATGGGTACCCGCCTAACGTCTGTGAGGTACTAGCGGGTGATAGGTGTGATGTCAATGTTATTTAAAAAACTGGCATCTCAATCAAAATTTGTCTTCGCAGTACCAATTGAGTTAAATGGAGGAACACGTCCACCTGATATTAAATGACGACGAAGAAGGTCATCGAAGATATATGAACCCCACTTGTCATATCAAATGATTGATTTTATTTCAGATTCAAACAAAGCAGCTAAGTATATCAGGAGCTCAAAGCCAACGCAACATGCGTCATCTAACCACTCCCGGTGTAACTTGAAACTGTCAAAACTTCGAGAGGAAGGAAAAATTCCATCTGTTCCCGCTCCGGTTCACTACGGGATCTAGCGAAAAAATCTCTATTTTCATCATGGTGACGAACACGAACGAACAACGCTTACAAATAATTATATTTCGTATTGCCGTTCTCGAATACCTCATCTCCTCTACCAAGACTCGTCACTGCAATTTTTCGTGCGCTCGCAGCAGGACGGAGAGAAAGATGGGTCGCCTAACAAAGAAAGTGACGCGTAAACACAGAAAAAAATTACAGAAATTGCTGCAACTTTTAGATAGTTCAAGTAAATATATTGTAATTAATTGTTCCCTTCTGTTTTAGCCCCAATTCATTCAATGAAAACGTAAGTACACATGTGCCATGTGCCTATCAGGTTCCTGTTTATTATTGATATTCAGTATTCACATGAATTACTAGTATTAATTAAAATGGTTGATCAATTTCAATGTGCCCCTCGGATATACATGTACACATGTACTATGTACCGATTAAACACTTCTTGATATACAGTATTCACATGAATTACTGGCATGAATAGTTGATTGTTTTCAAAATCATCTCGTTATGCGTATGTACACATGTGCTATGCACCGAATTACTGTTGGCAATGTTATTGGCATATTGGTATTGAATACATAGTATGTCACTCTTTCAAAACAAAGCTGCCGGATAGTGTTTATAAACATGTGAAAATGTTTTTTAGGTGAGTCAGACGTCTCGTCGTTGGAGAGTACAGGGACGGACTCGGATTCAGATCCGCCCTTATCAAAGCATCCAACGCAAGTCCCGGAGCCTGGCTCATCCCAGGATCAGGGTGTACAAAATATACTACAATTCCTGGCTAATCAAGCATCTGCTATAAAAGGACCAGAGGTCAGTACAGACGTAGCAGCCCTGATATCTGATCTGATCTTATCCCTGTTTGGCAAACTGTCCAGCCCTTCAGCCTCCAATGATTAACCCAGAGTTTGGATCTTGTTTAAGTACAAATGCAGTTAAAGAGGATACATTCCTCAGTAAACTTCAATTACAGTTAGCATCTGGGATAAGTGCACTGGCCGTCGGCTTCGATAATCAATATGAAATAAAGAAATCGAATTCTACAGATGAAACACGAGCTGATTTGGAAAGATGCTGTGCTCCACTAAAAATAATCGCAGATGTTTTTCACGCGATTTCTCTTCATCATTGTTATTCCATTCTACCATTTTTGGATGGCAACGTTTGCAAATTTTCTGATACTTGCCCAATTGATGAATTTTTATTTGGAAAAACATTCCCGGACCAATGGAAATCCGCAAGTGAAGCTCAACGATTAGGCTTTTCAATCAAGAAGAAGAAAAAAGCCCTAGGATCAGCATCTTCCAAACCAGTCGTCTATAAAAAATTGGAGCCCAAGCCAGGTCCGTCGAGGGTCTCGTCGACTTTAAACTCCCGGCGGCAGCAACACAAATCTCGCATGAAAAAGGAGGAGGAGAGGTTTCGTTCGGCAAGGTCGTACCGGAAGCAGTAGACAAGGTACATACTCTTTGCGATATGTATGCGGGTCGCTTATCTGCATATGTAAATAAGTGGGCAACCATTACACTAGATTCTACTATTATTTTGTGGTTATCTGGATATAAAATGCCTTTTGTTAAGAAACCTTAACAAAGGCGTTTACCTAGACCTGCTTTTACGCTGCAGAAATCAGATAAATTAAAGGATAGCATAAGACTTTTGATAAACATAGGAGCAGTATCCAAAGCTACCTCAAAACCTGGCCAGTTTTTGTCCTCATTTTTCTTAATACCGAAACCTTGTTGGGCATTCAGGTTTATTCTAAATTTAAAGGAATTAAACGAATTTTTAGAACCACCCCACTTTAAATTGGAAGATTTCAGGACTGTCTTCAAATTAGTTTATAATCACTGTTTCTTCACTAAAATAGATTGAAAAGATGCCTATTTTATGATACCGGTGCGTCAGACATTCAGAAAATACCTCACTTTTAAATTTCAAGGTGTATATTACCATTTTAATTGTTTACCTTTTGGTCTTTGTACAGCCCCATGGGTCTTTACAAAAATTATGAAACCAATCCTTAAATATTTAAGGACTAGAGGTATAATTTGTGTACTGTATTTAGATGACTTATTAATTATCAGTAAGTCAATACAAACAGCTGAGCAAGACTGTCAAATTGCTAGGGATATTTTAGAATATTTAGGATTCTTAGTAAATTACGATAAAAGCTCTATGATCCCAGCCAAACAATGTACCTTTTTAGGTTTTGTTTTTGATTCCACAAATTTAAGAGTGTCCTTACCAACAGAAAAAGTGAAAAACATGATTGAACTATTAGAGACTTTTCTACGCCGCAATCGGTGTTCTGTTTTAGTTTTAGCTCAGTTAATAGGAAAACTAGTTTCCGTTTGCCCGACTGTACAATATGGTTGGGTGCACCTTAAGATTCTAGAACGCGTTAAATATGTAACATTAAAAAGACACGAGCAAAATTTCAATACCTCAGTAATAATTTCAGAAATAATGCGATCAGAAATATGTTGGTGGCATCACACTCTTATGAATAATGAAGGTGTAGCTATTGTTACAGATAGGAAATTCATACTTGAGATTTTCTCAGATGCTTCATTAACTGGTTGGGGTGCCTTTTGTCAGAATAGAGGTACTAACGGGTTTTGGAATGTGGACGATGCTAACAGACACATTAACTTTTTGGAGTTACTAGCCGCATTTAATGCACTTAAATCCTTTGCCTCCAATATATCTTCTTGTTCAATTCTTCTTAGAATCGACAATGTAACTGCTATAGCTTGCATAAATCATATGGGTAGTGTAAGATATAAGCACCTTAATAACATCACACTCCAGATTTGGGAATGGTGTGAGAATAGACAAACTTTCATAGTAGCATTATATATAAATACAACAGATAATTTATATGCAGATAGATCGAAATCTATCAACCTAGAATATGAGTTATCGAGTTTGGCTTTTCGAGAAATTTGTTCTAGTTTCGGGAAACCGACTGTGGATTTATCCGCGACACAGTTAAATGCCAAAGTTCCTAGGTATATTTCTTGGAAACCAGATCCTAGTTCTTTTACAGATGATGCAGTTACAGTGTCTTGGAGAAAAGAGTTTTTTTATGCGTTTCCTCCTTTCTCACTCATATCAAAATGCCTACAAAAAATTATTGCTGAACAAGCTTGTGGAATTCTTGTGGTTCCTAATTGGACAACTCAACCGTGGTATTCCGTTTTCCATAAATTATTGACAGGAATATCTATAATCTTTTCGCCTAATAAAGCCCTTCTCTCTTCCCCTTCTAGGGGATGCCATCCATTGTGGAGAACACTTTCCTTGGAGGCTGGGAGTTTATCGGGGAAGCTTTTCTCAGACGAGGAGTGCCAAAAAGTGGTGGCAATTTTGCATAAGCAAAGGCTATATTCCTTTTTTGTATTCATTAGACGCAGTCATTAATTTTTTGAGTGATCAATTTCAAAACAATTGTTCCTACTCAACACTTAACTCACAGTAAGCGGCATTAGCGTTGATTTTTGAGATAAATAGCTCAGATAAAACTATTCTAAAACGGTTTCTTAAAGGAATTTTCAATCAGAGACCATCAAGACCTAAGTATCAATCAACTTGGGATCCTCAACCAGTTTTAGAGTACTTATCTACCTTGTATCCCTTAACAGAAAGATCTGTTATGCAATTGACTATGAAGTTAGTTACTTTGTTAGCTTTAATTACTGGCCATCGATTACAAACGTTCACTTATATACGATTACAAAATATAGTTCGCCATACTGATAGAATAGAAATTAAAAAACTTCATCTTCGAAGGGTCTTCAACTCCTTTTAGTGATCCCATATTTTCGGGAAAACCCAAGCCTTTGTTTAGCCTCAACTGTCGATTTCTATGAAATAAAAACCAGAGGCTTTGATACTGATTTTCTTATTTTAACAGTTAAGAGACCTATTCGCCCAGTCTCTACACAGAGATTGAGTAAATGGATCAAACTGACCCTTCAATCAGGCGGTATTGATACCTCTATATTTTCTAGTTATAGCACTAGGCATGCAGCTACATCTGCAGCCTATAGAGCTGGAGTCTCTATTGAAATGATAAGAGAGAGGGCTGGTTGGACACAGAAATGTTTGCTAAGTTTTATAATCGCCCTCTTTGTAGTGATGTTACGGCCTTTGCTAAAGGTATCTTGAGTTTAAGCTCAGTTTAGTATATTTTTTTTTTATGGATTAATAGAGTTTGATGAAATTCTATACTACTTTTTGAAGAGAGAGTAGTGAACTGTTCATAATATAATAATTTGTATTAGAAGATAGTATTATTGAATTGTTTTGTTTAGATTCCTCTATTAGATCTTTACGAAATAAATATGGTGGCATGATCCCGATTCGGACTCTTCTTTGAACATCTACAAGTGGTTACTTTGTAATTCGAGAACGGCAATACGGAATATAATTAATTGTTCCATTGACTTACCTTAAGGAAAATTGAACCATATTATATGAGTATTGCCGTTCGAAGAATTACAAACCCACCCATCGTTTTTCATCCCTCCCACTGTTCCGATCGGGATTATCTGCGTAAATTGCAGTAACGAGTCTTGGTAGAGGAGATGAGGTACTGGTCTGTGCCGGGTATGGGCAGGGGCGGGGAGCATATTTTTGCTTTGAACTTCGTGCTGGTGCGAGCGGGAAAAATTGCTACTACAAGTGGTTACTTTGTAATTCTTCGAACGGCAATACTCATATAATATGGTTCAATTTTCCTTAAGGTAAGTCAATTGAACAATTAATTAAAATTTACTACCGAAATTCCGAGTCGATGACTGCACTTTAAGAGCGATAACGTCAATTGTTGTCCCAGTAGACAAGCAGGTCGTAGTCTAGTGAAAACAGCCTTCGCCCCAAAGGAACAGAACACGTCGATTCCACGGCGTTCTCATCGCTCAGACCAAACTATGGCGAATTTTGCGTAGAGATCTTGGCTTGCATCCTCATAAGGTCAATTTAACTCAAGAACTAAAGCCTTTTGATCATATGAACCGACGTAAGTTCTCGAATTGGGCTCTAGAAATGTTGCAAGTAAATGACCTATTTCATCGCAAAATCATCTTCAGTGATAAGGCGCATTTTTGGCTGAACGGCTGCGTCAACAAATAGACTATGCGTTATTGGTCAGGTAAAAACCCTCATGTGCTTCAAGTAACACCACTTCATCCACAAAAAATAACTATATGGTGTGGTTTTCATGCCGTCGTGACGTCATTGAGCCGTTTTTTTTTCGTTTATGAAAATGACCGTCACGTTACAGTCAATGGAGATCACCAAAGAGACAAGTTGCAACGTTATTTTTTTGATCAATTGGATGGACGAGACATTAATTATATGTGATTTCAACAAGACGGTGAAGCAAGCCACACAGCGGGTGAAACAATTGACATACTGAAATCAAAATTCGGTAAACGTGTTATATCGAGAAATGGTCCTGTCGAATGGCCGCCTAAATCGTATTATTTAACACTTTTTATGGGACTACATTAAATCATTGGTTTATGCGAAGAAGCCGGCGTCGTTAGAGGAGCTCAGAGCCAATATCGACCGAGAAATAGCGGCCGTTTCTGTGTGGCCGAGTCATTGAAAATTCGGTTCAACGAATCGATCGCTGAGAACATGCCCGTGGTGGACATATAAACAAGGTCGAATTCCATACATAAATCTTTTGAGTATACTTCAATTCAGTAATAAAATTTTCGAGATATCTCAAATGGTTTGCGTTTTATTTAAAAAGAAAGTCCTTAATGGAATGCCATATACAAAGGCCATATGATGACTGTATCACGAGGGTACGACGTCTATCTGAGGTTGATATGACGTCTATGTGACGTCGATAAGACGTACAGTCACTCGCGCGGTGTATCCAAATGCTCCTGAAAAATTGCACCACAAGCAGTGATTCCAGGATTAGTAGAAAGGAGCCGAAACTCATATTCTACTTACCTACCATTCTAGACCTCTCAGAGCTGTCGTTATCACCTCAGCAATTTTTGAGGAGCATCTATACAAAGTGTATCGAAATGGTTAACAAAGAACTAAAAAACACCGTTTGATCTCAAACACGTTCCACTCCTCCGGTGGTTAAGAGTTTGTTACTAGCAATTTTTCGAAAGCGCATTGCTTTTTCACAGGAGGCAAAAACAGGTCTTGTTTCCTGGGTGTTACCTAAGCCTTGTTGACTATGTGGCAATACTGTCGTCCCTACAAAATTGTGCCACAATCTACCTTGAAGATGACGACGCCATCGTGATGTCGTCTAAGCCCATAGATTTATTAAACAAAATAGCCGAACCATTGCCAAACGGTGAACACGGATGGAGCTTGGTCATCGTTCGAGCTCACCGTCAAGCACAATCACGCTTCTTCGCTGATGATCGGCTTAATGATATACCTACCATTCCAAAATTTGAATTTTTTTACCGCGCTTGATTACAAATACTCTAAAACATCTTGTTTATTGTTATAAAGATGAGTTTTTAATAAATTTATTATTTATGGGAATAAAACATGATGTATAATGGAAATTTTTAAATATCTGAACATGGAATATTATTATTAGAAAAGTGACATTAACAATGTATTTTTGGACGAAGAATTGCCGATACTTTTTTATAAATAACATTAAAGTAGTCATTAGTATTTGGATATCTAGTTTACCTTACTGTTCATTAAAAATCTATATTTTCTTTGTCGGTAAGTTTTAATTTTTCAGTACTGACTGTCCTAAAAAAGCCGTCCAAATGCGAGCCGTTTAAAGTATACTTCTAGTAGTAGTAGTAGTAGTAGAAAGATTGATTTAGCACATTTGGCTACATAAACAGAACAATTGTAAACAACTTAGAACTAGTAAATTCAAGCCATATGGTGTATGATGTAAATGATGGGCAACCTATAATTGTAGATTTAACAAGTGATTTCTCAATTTTACTTTAAATTTTGTCAAAGTTTTCTGGTCTTTTATCTCCGAGTATAATTTATTATATTCAATCAACCCTTGATGGAATACAGATTTGTAGCATATGTTATACTTTTTGGTCATTAAATGGAAGTCATCTTTATTTCTGGTATTATGTAAATGATGGTCGACATTTGATGATGTTAAATTAGTTAGACTTGATGGAAATATATTATTTTTTACTCTATAAATGAATATCATTACAAGATATTTGATAAAATTTTTTACATTGAGCCATTTTAATTTGCTAAGCATTTGCCTAATTGGAGTATATTTATCTTTATTTAGTATTATTCTCATGCACTTATTTTGTAAAATTTGCAGTCTTTCAAAAATGGAATTATTTGCTAAATATAGAATAGTCGAACAGTACAAGAAATTTGGAAGAATGATGGTATTATAGATAATTTTTCTGCTATATGAACTCAGACATCCAGAAACTCTCGATAAATATCCCACTTTACTACTAATCTTATTTATAACTTTTTCATAATGAATATCAAAAATTAATCGAGAGTCAACAAAAACTCCCAGGTATTTAAAATTTTCTACGAATTCAATATCTTCACTATCAATATTCAGTTGAACATTTGTACATTGTTTTTTTCCGATTAACAAGGCTTTCGTTTTACTTGCATTTAATTTTAGTCTGTTAGATGCTAACCATTTTGAGACAAGCTTCAAGTCTTCATTTATATAAGAGATACCAGACTGAATATTTTTAGTACTTATATAAATCATAGTGTCATCGGCGAAAATTTGAATTTTGCATTTTTTGACTATGGCAGGTAAATCATTTATGTATAAAATAAAAAGAAGTGGTCCCAGCATACTGCCCTGTGGAACACCCAACGTATTTTCAATTTTTGATGAAATAGTGTCATTAACTTTTGTAACTTGCATCCTTTTAGACAAATAATTTCTAAACCAATCTAAAACACTTCCTGTTATACCATATGCCTTCAATTTACCTAACAAAATATCTCTATCAATCGTTTCAAATGCCCTCTTCAAATCCAAAAATACTGCTATGACAACTTCTTCTGAGTCTATGGCTCTTCTCCAATTCTCAGTTACCAACTGGAAAGCTGTTTCTGTGGAATATTTTTTTCGAAAGCCTGCTTGCGCCTCCACTAAAATTTTGTTTTCTTCTATAAACTGCATTAATTGGTCATGCACTATGGACTCTAATAATTTTTCAATGTCTGGTAACACATTTACTGGTCTCATATCGCTGCATCTTTTAGAATTTTTTATTTTGGGAACTGGTGTTATTGTAGAGCATTTCAAATTTTCAGGGAAAGAACTGCTTCTCAGTGAACAATTGATCCAATTTAATACAGGATATCCCAAAATTTCGAAACAGTTTTTCAGCACGTTTTTAGTAGTCATTTCAGCACAGTTGTTATTTGATTTTAAACTGTTTACTTTTTTTCTTAGATAATTCAATGATACGCTGTGAAATTTTGAAAGTGTATGCAACATATCCCCCTGGAAACTGATTTTCATATAGTCAGGTGCAGCATTGGCAGTACCTACAATATCAACAATACTTTCCACAAAATATTCATTTAGTTTGTTTGCAATCACCAAAGAATTTGTTTCGGTAGCGTTTTCGAATTGAACTTGATTTACACAATCATGCGGCTTCGAATTGATCAGTCTTTTTAAAGTCTTCCACATCTTTACACTGTCGCACTTGTTATTATCGATTTGTTTATCGTAGAATTTTCTTTTTTTCTTGTTGTCGTCATAAAAAAGGCGTCAATAAATACGTTATTTTTTAGTCATTGACGTTTCCGACCGAATAATTACGTTATTTTGGAGTTATCATGTTCACTGGGGATTGACTTAGTTCTAAGCTTATAGCCACTTCCACCCAGTAAGGATGGTAGTCAAAAATAACTGCATATTGCCGTGTTTTGAGAACTCTGGTTCGAAATTACCTAAGCTAGAGCCCGTGATAAACTCGAGACTGTCTTACCATCTCTGTAGTAGTGCAGTCCGTCGGCGATACTTGCTTCTAAGCATTTGTAGAAATCTGCACTGGATCTATGACATAAATGAATCCCTGCACCTGTAGTACAGAAAATAAAATTGGAAACATTTCGAGACACATCCATAACTAATATTAATAATTGCAAATAGTCTCTTGTTCATCTACGCCTCTTAAAGTGCAGTTTTAGTACTTTAAGTAGCACCTTTAGAATTCCGTTTCGAAAAGACCTAGGAATATTGGACCTGGTCTGTTAAACAATCGCATTTGGCACTTTTTAGATGAAAATGTGCAACTTTTTTGGGTTATTCCGATTTCCAAACACATGTGGCCAGACTTTTATTTGCCTATGCGTACCGATACAGAATAGTACTTGCATATAAGGTATGCCTTGCTGGACAAATCGCAGAGAGCTGTGTCTTAAATCATATGTCTGTCAAAACCATATTTTGTAAAAAATAATCCAATAAAGATTTTGTTTTGACAAAAAGGTAATAGCATTCGACCAAGATGAGCTTTTCGATGAAATAAGCTTAGAGTTTTTCTCATCATAGTTCAGATTACGTGGAAACTCGCATTAGAAAAAGTGAACCAAATAATTGCTTACAGTATATTCATATCATACCTACTAACTATCAAACACCGATGCCCGATATTCAAATCTGCGCGTTCCCTGAATGCCTATGGGCAGAGAGCGACAAGCGAATTGAGATGACGATCGCGTATCTTGTTTGTTTCAGTGTATATTCTACAACCATACATGTCTGTTTTGAGGCGGAACAAATGTGGTCCGAAGAGACTGTAGTAAGATTTGGACCAGTAAGAGGAGGCTTTTTAAAATAAGCAAGGAATGTATAAATGAAGTTATGATACTTACGCCAGTTATACCCAAAGCTGAAGCTCAAGCAAGCGATAGCTATGACGCACAATTCTTTAACCAACATTTTCAAAAGCTATGTCCGCTGCGTAGCGCAGTAGTTGGTAGATACCTGTATGTTCATAAAAGAGTAATAACTATGTATAACAGAAAGTTGAGGTAATGCTACAAATCACTTTGCTAATAGGTAATTATGCCATTAAAAAACTTGTCCTGTTTGCAGGTATAAAAACATTCCTTCAAATTACATCTTAATATTCTTGCTTCGAAATTATTTTTAAGTGGGTTTAATATCAATAATTAGTGGTGATTTTAATACGTTCATCGATAAGCGCGTTCAGACAACGTAAAGCGGTCCATAAAAACACGCATTACCATCAATAATGCATCTGTAGATTCTCAGAAATCTAAACAAGACGAAAAAATGCTTAGCATGCATCCGTCACATTTTTCGGTACCTGCAATAAGGCCGTCCCAAGTAGTGTAGATGTTCCTGGGTGCAAAGGAGTTCTGGGTCTGAGTCTAACGAGGCCCAGGGTAGAACGAAATGCGGGACCTTTCAAGGTCTGCAGAGAGATCTCTTCTCATTTCGAAATTTGATTTGATTCTTGGCATTTTGGGGTCCTGCTTGCAATATCTTGTTGTAAACTGAAATATTTGCGGTACCTATTGTAGCACATGTTGCAAACTATACAATTCAAATGCGATTTGTGCGGCGGACATTTCAGTTTGCATATTGAAAATATCGAAGTAAATATGCGTACCCCAGAAGTTCTGCCATGGTTTTGAGTCTATTCTATTCGAATTCCTTGTTACCGCGCGATATTCAGCGACCGAGCTATGCCATACTTCATGCAGCGCTAGCTCGGAGCATCTACGTGCAACCTAATGGAACCAATAATATATAAATGGATTTTTCTAATTCTAATGATTGAGGTTATAAGGCTCAACGGGTTACATGAAACTTAAGACAAAATGTAGAATATGTTGTGTTGTTTGCCTAAAACTTACTAAGATTTCTAGAATTATAATCAGGTCCCCTCTGGATGTAGTTTTTGCAATGTCATAGTTTGTGCCGTCCGTCCTCGAAGGCTGTTGATAAGTCAGGTTATTCTACATAATTGATACAAACACGCTATGTACAATATGTCATCTGAAAGCAATTACCCGGAGGTAATTGCCTGTTTTCCTTTCAAAACTGATCAAAATAAACAAAATGATCATGATCTTTAGACTAGCTTTACATATCGGTTGTAGTCTTCCTTACTAAATAAGTACTTGTCCATTTATTAACTTATTTAAATACATCACCAACATGTCAACCACTTATTGGTCAAAAAATCAAAGTTTACACAGTACATATATGCAGTAATAGACATATACTGTTCAAGAAACTACAGAATTATATCAATCCGGTTTTGCCGTGTGTTCAAGCTGCTACACATGGAATATAAGAGCAGAAGTAGGTTTGTTTGATAAACAAAACGTTAGATTATTTCTTGAGAAACACTTTGGTGTAGGTATTGAATGATATGCTTCTGAGAAAATGTGGACAATCACATTGCTTGTGAATAACCTTGCACAAACCGATTAACGAGTAAATTATTTTTCTGTTGTCTAAACTAAGCATATCGTACCTCTATAATAGTACATCCTGAGGTACACTTATTTCTGGATAGAAACCATCTATCTGGTACGACATGTACTCTGTACTTTTCCTAATGAGTCGCAAGTCGTTACAAAACAGGGATTCTAAAAATGATTCATAGTGTTCAAGGTTTGACATCACCAAGGCATTTTACATCATGTTGTCAATTTCGTGAATGCTACGCGACACAACATCCAGATTCACATTTACAGAATTTATAAGACTATTTAGATGCGGATGGAAGCTGGAAGTTGTGGCGAAAATGAGTCCAAGCATTGCTTAACGTATTGTACCTGAAGTAAGCCAAAATAATACTACATTACCGCGTCCAAAAAGATATCCGAGAAATTATAAATCTACTTTGAAATGCTGAGCGTCTCATAGATGACACTGAAGTCAACTATATAAGTATAAAGTATATATTTGACTGCAGAGCTGTCTATGGGACACTAGCCTTGTCAAAGTAGATTTCTAATTAGTACGGAAGTGATAAACACAGCTGTGACAAACTTTCATAGATCTCGGATAATTTTATCTTCAGGTAGAATACATTAAGCAAGATCTTTACATTCTTCAGTAGTGTTGTTCTATTGGCATTTTCGAAGAATCTATGCTCCCATATTATCAATGCTTCTAAGATACAGCATTGTATATGATCTAGCGAGAGGCACCCTAGCGAACAATGAGCCTTGATGGATGATCGAACTTTGAGGGGTTATTCCTTTCGACTCGATGGATCACCGACGACATGATTTTGCATGTCTAATCAATAGAAGAAGCTGCTGAAGAGAAGCTGGAACATATGTTTAGAGCTAGCTCGTACTTTTCGGTATCTAATCCTCTTACTCTGTAGAGACCCAGTGAGAAATACGATTCACTTGTCTGGTGTGCTGCTGTTTTGACTACACCATCCATACTGGATACGATTGAGAAGAGGTGCAGTGACTCTTCCTGAGCAGTCAGTTTCAAGCCTGTCTCACATCGACGGGCGGTCTCTACCATGCCAAAAGCCTTTGCTTCTCTAAGCTGTGCTCCATAAGAAAATAATAAAGGTCAATTTATTGAAAAGTCATAGTTGTTGCCATCAGATGATAAATTATTTCTGCTGACACTAACACTCATCGAACTTAAGAAAACAGACGCAGCGGCGAGTCGCTTGTGTCGTTATTTTGTCAATAGAGTTTCTTGTTGCTCTGTTGATTTCGGTCGCTAACGTTAAGATAATATTGCGGGTTCACAGCAAAACGTGAGTGTTCAAATATATCATTACCTCTCATGACTTTTACATTAACTATTTGCGATGGTAGTAAAGAAAAAATTATTACATCATTTCCATTTTAGATGAAACATCGGTAATGTTCCTAGAGAAGCCAACGGTAAATTGGCAGTTGGCCTTTGCTAGAATACAAGAACCTTATTACGAACATATAGGAATCACAAAAATATTAGTACCTAGAGAAGGTCGGACATATTATGCCGGTTTTGTACCATCTGGAACACTTCAGACGTTCAAACAACGGATCCATAGAAAGGTTATTTTAGTCGGTTTGATTTTTTCCATTCCATTAAAAGATTGCTTGGTATCGATATAATACTCATTAAAACATTCCTACGAATATAACCCTGGTTTTATTATATGCGCTAGGCCATTAGGAAGGGCTTAATGAAGCTTAATTCCGTTAATAAGGATCACTGATCAAATCTACAACATAAAAAGGTTTTTTGTAAATGATATTATTTAGCAAAGTGATACTTAATGATCTGTTTGTCGTATTTATCCAATGAATGAAAGAATGACTGTTTATTCGTTCTAGTGGACTTCCATGGTCCACCCACCCTGACTTTTTAAAAACGAATACGTGGATCATGCTCCAAAAGGTTACGATATTTATATAGAAAAGATAAGATCTATAAAATAGGGTAAACTTTATTTCATATATTTACATAGGAATATTCCACAATCTAAAAAGCTTAACTCTAATATTACAACTAAGAGGTCACGTACCTACCATCAAGTGTCAATTTTTGATGTATAGCTCTTGTCACGCTTTTTGGCAGCGGGATTATTACTCAAAAAACATGTATAATGCCAAAAAATAATCGGTAAGATGTCAACTTGAGCACTAGACAGCCGCTAGTGAATGTCACTTAGTTCAAACGTAACATATTACAGGAAAACTTATATAATGTCAGAAAACCTACATAATGTTATAAGAACTCGACATAATATTACTTTTGAAGTTACTTACTACGGGTGTGTTTCACAGTTAAATAACCGGTATCGCTTCAATAAACCTAACTCTCTCACATATGAACATACAGTCTACGTCTGTGCATAAGGCCACAGACATATAGTACGTTCTTCTTAGTTTCTACCAGCGAATTCGAATAGCTTGGGAGCCAAGCCTATCACCTAAGTAACTCACTTTTAGTGCATACTTTAGACTCATTTGTCTACCAATGCCTACCAAAGTGACAACTTTGTATGAACCCACTAATAATACCGGTGGATACATCTACCTCCATTATCCTTCTGCTGCTCGTAACAAATTATGTAATGAATACCAAGTCTTGAAATCGTGGTGTACACTTTGATCCGAGAATTAGGAGACAAAGAAAAGTCCTTCACTGGCTCCTTCTACCTAGTCTGAATTCATTGGTTTGCCCAGTGTACAAATTGATGACGAAGCTGCCAAAACCATGAAAAGGACTACAGTTTCATTTTTAATTTTATGGATATTTGAAGCACTACAGTATCATGTCATTTCACCCTCTTTTGCCTCCTTTATTCAAAAGTTGCGGGGTCTTTAACTTTAAAACTTGTATGGAGTTCACAAGAATTAAACATAAAACATGTAATCTTAACGGATATACTCGTAACATTCCGTTATAATCAACAGCATGAAAATCCATGAGATACACCTAAAAAATATCAGAACTTTTGAGAATTTAAGGCAAGTTCAAAATTTTCCCCATGCCTGTCGTGGCAGGTGAAACTTTGGTCAAAAATGTATTGTTTTGATAATGGGAGGCAACAGTAGATAGAGTATGGAATGTTTCATTGACATTGTTCTTAAATATTACTCGGTACTATGGCAAATATATTTCGTCGAGAGGTATCTTCGAGTAGAGCTTGTTGCTTATATCCAAATGTATCTTGCCAACTATGGTGTCGAAAGCTGGCTTCATCTCCTTCCAAATCAATAGCGGATCTTCGTTTAGAGTCTTCAGTACCTGTTGGCTAATTTCGGGGTTACCCGGTATTAGGTTCTGTAAATCGTATATCAAAGTTCTAGGGTTGATGTCCGTTGTATAGTTGTGGACCTTAATATGTGTTGTCCCGTTCTTCTTGTATCTATGACACCTCATTTCCTGGTGGATCCTGGTATCCACTGCAAAAATGTGTTTGTGATACAAAACTAACCGCATATTGTTGGTACAATACAGATAATACTTTCGTCACTAATCTCTAGTACCACCTACGGCAGCGCCATATGAAGAAAGTGACTCCGACTAAGCCAGCATCAGATACACAGTGTAATTACACTCGCGCCATATGTTATCAATTGTCAGTAAGGTGTTTTATACACCACCACTTTATGTATACTCCTATTACTTCAAATTCTGCTCAAAATTTAAAGAGACGTTACTAGAATAACACGTCAAAAACGCTAGTTTTCTATTAAAATTGAATTCGCTGCTATTAAACTATAAACACTTCTGATCATTTCATGTTAAAGGTGCTCACAGTTATAATGCTCCAGCATCATCACAAAAAAATTAACGGATCAAGTTAGCCAAACAGACTCATACAATTAAAATCTGCATATTTGCCATGTTTTTTTGTACAATTTTGGAGCCCTTTAGGATTTGGCTCCCTGAGAAAATATGCTCCCCCTCGCTCTTAGAAAAGTTTTGGATGCAGTTACACTTTCAGACAAAAGTTACCTCTTCTCGATGGATAGCCCTCCCTCTTCTTCTGAGAAAAATTCCTGCGGGCACATATTCGACCCCTGCAACGAAGACTATAGTAACTCAAAAACCCTTGCTTAGTGTTAAACCTTCTGTCTGACTTACTATGATTTTCGTGGCATATTTTGAGGTTACGATAATTAATAGCGAAAACATTTCAAATATTAGCGGTATGAAGAATAAGAACCAAATTAATTCTGGCAGATGCAAAGAAGCTAAGTGCAGTTACTGAACCGTTAAATTCAGGCAATTTTAGTTCATAAATAGTGATGAATTCTTTTAACACAACAAAAAGGTTCAAACATAGCATCGTCTTCTTCTGCACGTTATGCATTGGGATCTGTCGCATCACCAGAATTCAACTACTACAGTCCTCGGTTTTGCTAAGGCGGCACTCACGTGTTTGCTTTTCATTCATTCATCTCCAGTTCTGTACCTGATACAGACCTATATCGTACTGATGAGGGCTAAAGAGTCCTGTCTGTGGTTGGTCGTAAATCCATTAGTTTTAAATAAAAGGTAAAATCAGAAAATTGGAACAAAGACGATTGTGGAGAAAAGTTGAAAATGAATAAGATAGAGAGCCTCGTGAAATGAAATATAAGTGTTACTATGCTGATTTTCTCACGATAGTAACATTGATTATTTATCAGAGAATGAGACCGCAAAACAATACGCTTCAGGAACTACCTTTACTCTACCCAAGCTTGCTTCCAGTAGATGCTAGAAAATTAAATGGTTTATTAGACCTATGTAAATCAAAAGCAAACAGTCTTCCTAGCAGTCCTGAGACTTACCTGCTTTTCATTTTTCTCTAAAAGCCAAGGAAGATAAAAAAATACAAAGAGGACATAATATTAACGGTGCCAAAAATACATAAGTTGAGAACGATGAGAGTGGAGAACAGGAAGATGAATATAATTTGAGTGAGATTGGCGTTAAAGAGGTTTTTTTCGACCATTTGGTTGAAAAATACTGTAATATTTCAATAAATATCCTACTAGGTCTAGAGCAAGTGTACTTTTTTCTTTAATTGATCCAACGGAAACTATAGTAAGTCAGCAAAACTTTTTAAGGTTTGTATTGTAATACCATTTATAACCTTCTATATACAAGAATTACTGCAGTGTGCAACATATTTTTGATGAGATCGGCATTTTTCGACAACGAAATCCATCAGAAAATCTACTAATGCCTATATCTCAGTTCAACCAAAACTGAGTTACGATAGTCTTCCTTGCAGGTGTTTGTAACTATCTGTACATCAGGCGTGGACGCGTGGATGGCGATCGGTTCACATTCAGTGGAGCAGCGGAAGCCGACTGCTAGACACATGCATCGACAGGACCGCGAAGCATATGATCGACTGGCGAGGGTCGGAAATATTTCTCCGACATTCAAGTTTTAAGGTTAATGTGCGATGATTAGAGAAATATGCCTAACAGGTCCGAATAATTACCACGGCTGTGAACGTATATCACTATAAAAAATTTGAGTTATACCCTCCTACAACCCCACCCCCAATTTTTCACCCCTTGAAAATGATCAGGATCTCCTGTCTGCGTCAGTTTTGGTGATTTTATTTTTGTCCTTTTTTATCACTAGCTTCGCTGTCACTAAAAACTATAAAGATTTTCCGTCCTTAGCATAGTAGTAACCTTGTGTCAAAATTTCATCAAAATCCGAGCGGACAGATAGACAAACAGATAGACCGACAGAAATTACTGACGTGGTTTTTCGTGATGTACATGTACAACACCCAAACAACATAATATCTCATTTTCGAAAATTTTCGCTATTCTAATACTTCCACGCCAGTGGTGTAGGAAATTAAATACCTCTTAGGGTGACGAGTACCAACCGAGATGTTGCTGGAAATATATGTAATTCGTGATGAAAATGGTTCTTTAGATGAATGTAGTAGAGTTGTGTAGCTTCAGTTCTATGGATATAACTCATGATTTGAACAGAGAACTCCTAAAATCGCCAATTTTAAATATTTTCAGCAGCAAACTAACTTCTTTTGAATCCTCGCGGCTGGTGCCACCCTTAATGCTTAATCCGCACTACGGCTTAACCGCCGCGGATTTTAACCGCCAGATTTTGTGAGTAAAGTAAACTAATGTAAGCGGCTGCACTGACGGTTTTTCCTGCGACTGATTTTAAAACCAGCGACTTGTTACAGAATGGCTAGCGGAAAAAAGCCGCGCCAAAATTTGTAGTTCATAAACCTTATATTGGCGCGCACACATTTGACGCGGCAACCGTGTGTGGTACTGTAATTCTTTGGAACACCTCATGCAGAACCAGATAAGCATAAGTCATCATGGGCATTACCAATATGATGTTCGTCCACTGCATCGTGGAAGGGCTCAATCCCCATGTTTTGCCGCGTTTGATCTGCGAGTTCCAGGTTAGTTTGGAGTTTAGTATTACCCATAGGTATTTGATTTCCCACGACAGTTGTAACTGTTTATCCAGAAGGTATAGAGGTCCTAACCACTCTGATTTCTTCTTTCTGGTGAAAGCAACTATGTCTTAGAGGGACTTCCTTGCTCTGGAGGCTATTTTTTTCTTTGTTTCCAATGTCATACTTGGCTAATTAACCACAGAAGTAATGTAACAAGCTGTATGATTTCTCCCTCAAAAAGGCGTAAGAGTTCATAGAAAGGCCTGAACAAATTATTGATGAGCTCCGTTCTCTGTCCGGAGTTCAATGCAAATCAGAAATACTTAAATTCCGTAGATGATTCCTGGACTTGACTCTAGACAGTCCACTTACCAACTACCGGCTTATACAGGAGATGCCCAGTGGTACTGACTTTGAGTGGTCGACATGGGGAACACTGAACCGTATTAGAACAGACATAGCGGCAGTGAAAGTTAACCAAATAATGAGAATAAACAATTCATTGAAAATGAGGGTGAGGGTGGGGCGTTGCTAGACACGTGTAATCTGAACGAAAATATAAGTTCACTCACAGGAGGCGGATCCGGTGGGAAATTTTGAGGCGGAGGGACTTCTCGTAGCGAATGTTCTTGTGGACGTGTGACGATGGAAAAACGGGGAGGGAAGGTTACCAACTACTGAAAATTGATGAGCGGGAGGACAAGAATTTTTTTGCGTATTTACCTTTCTCAGTAATCGTACATCTAACAACACAGTGTGAAAAGTGTTAAGATGGAATTTGGTTGATATAAACGCCATTGTGCTTAAAGCACAGAACTTTCCGTTCTGATAGTAAATGAAAAATTTCTCAGGATGTTTTCTTAAATCTTCATACTTTTTATGAAAGAGACCTTCCTCAAATCTTCGGCTAGTCAGTGGATGGACCAAATATTTGCGAAATTTTTTATAAGGTTTTCTTTTTTAGCTTCTTAAAGCAACAACACATACACCTCTTCTGAAATCCATCTTCAAACTGTAAAAATCGTGTCCAGTTTCGCGGTTTTTAACCGTAGTGTGTGCTTTTCGGGCGGTTTTGCGGTTTGGTGGCTTACCGCTTGCGGGAGAAAACCGTAGTGCGCCCTAAGCCTGAAACCAGAATCTCTCCCCCTCTAGACATAACTCTTTCATCATCCTAATTTCTTAGACAAGCCTTGCCTGATATGATTCTATCACTTTATACATACGAGACAGCTACAAGGCATTGCCTTTTCTGTTTTTGGAAACAACCGTTGTACTGTTTTTTTTACACCTCTGACAGTCTACAATTAACAATACATTCCAAAAAGTGCAGTCGTACCACTATGCATTTTTGATGCAGTTCATCGGAGTCACATTAGATACCACTCAAAGCAGGGTACAAAGTCATGTATACTATTTACACCCTCTTGCATCTGACTCAGAAAAGTCGCCTAGATTCAACAAACTGTTGGAATTAGACATAAAAACATACCAACTGAAGAAAGTCAAAACTTACGCAAGGTGAAGTTACATTTTCCATGGCCATTCAATTGAAACATCAGGAGCTTTCCTTGGAGCGCATACTCGCCATACCAATCCAAGACAGGTATATCAACATCAGTGGACCAAGAACAGTCGTTGTCAAAGTCGAATCTAAATCATAATGAAAAAGATTACATCTACAAATCTATCGAAAATGTCGTTTTGTCGTTGTCTATCAAGGTGGTACATAGGACCTTTGCCTTTACTAAACATGCTTTGCTTTCGACGGTCCAACGAAAGACAGTCAACCATGGACAGATAATCTCCCAAGCTTGTCTAATAAATGTACTACACAGCTAAAATCGTCGCCATCTACGGGTTATGTGGTGACTGGACCTCCAGTTGCAGACTGAGACTTATACAGTCATATATTCAATTTAATACTCTTGCATCAATTTCATTATCCGGAATTCCAGCTTGCTAACTTTACCCGTTCAAAATTAAAGTGGAGAGGAGGGGCTTTTTGAAAAGCACTGTACGAGTATATAGAGATGTAAGAGAAGAGAAGGAAGATATCCTAAAGGATGGCTTATAAGAGCTCGAATGACGTGTAGGCGCTGTGACTTTGATTATTTGCTTTTGCAAAATCGGTTAGTTCCCAGTTTTGTAGCCACCATCAAATATCCAATTAAGCCCTTCTAATCAATATTTTTGGCATTTTTAGAAAATATTTTGAAGAACATGAGTTCTGTAATTTGACATCTTCGAGAAGCCAGCTTGTTATAACTAGTTAAAAAGCAGTGGCAATCATAGTAAATATGTGAATCAATTAATTTGACATGCTACTGAGTAGGGATAACAGCTATGTTTTTTACATTAATTTGGATTTTTTCCATCTAATTAAAGTCGATTAGCAATTACCATCTAAATGTCTCGATATACAAAAATCTTGTATATAAATACGCAATAAATATGAAAAATTCGTGTTCTAACATAGGCTTTTGTATGAATATACAGTTCTATAAAAAGTAATAGTAATGATTGTGGGGAGGCGAAGCCGGCCAACTAGCCCACCTTAGAGTCTTTTTGCCAACCCCAGAGTATCAACACAGTACTACTCCACAAGCCTTCTACTGGTAACTGATTGTAGAATAAACCAGCTCCAGTGATGCGGTGTACCAATGTTGATCTTGCACCGATCTGGCTCAGAATTAACTTCCTAGACGGAGATTCGAACCTACCAGCCTCTAGTCTATTCGTAGCTTAACGCGCTAACTACCTGGCTATCCAGGCCTCCTCATTTGCAGCTGATCGGTTGTTTGATAAACAAGTGGATAAAAGTGTTAAATCTGAAAAACCCAGTGTCTCCAGCAACAGCTGCTAAAGAGATTATAACTCTTGCTAACTCTATCGAGTATGTGAAAATTACGCGACTTGATTTCGGAGGATTTCCTGGTAACGCAGTAGGCTATAGTCAGACTACTTGATTTCAGTAAGTTGCAGCCACTTCTGTCATACGGTGCTTCTTACTATATTTTAATATAAAACTAACAGCTGAAATATTTGAAATGGTCGCTGGGAGCTTGTAAATTGTTGCTTATATATTTTTTTAAATGTCGATGGATCTATGGACCACCTTGTACTTTAATTTGCCTTGCTGTGTAACCTTTTACTTTAATCTAGAAACATGCATTAATAAGTACAATTTTAAAAATCGGCGACTTAATACAAGGGAACGAATAGGACTTTTCCGTACTGCACCATATACCACTATATCCTTCTATTGGTATTGGATTAAATAAAACAAATACTTACTTCCCTTTTACTATTTTGGCATTAGTCGTAGCTCCATCAAGATAGCAGTTTATGAGTTTCATTGT
The DNA here is from genome assembly GCA_963669975.1 of Acanthoscelides obtectus. NCBI lineage: Eukaryota > Metazoa > Arthropoda > Insecta > Coleoptera > Chrysomelidae > Acanthoscelides > Acanthoscelides obtectus. The sequence goes on along the minus strand of CAVLJG010000007.1, from coordinate 64,065,073 downwards.
TAATGCCATCTGCCCTCCATTGTCCACGTTTATTATGAAAGGAGATGGAGCTTTCACAGGGTCCACTTTAGGAAAACCTATTTCCTTAATTCCTAAAATGGAAAATATATTTTCAGTATCTAATGTAGTTCCATAATGAAACAGAGGAAGGGTATCTATCAACTTTAATTGCTATGCTCTGCACTTTACTTGGAGACAGATATACATACGTATCTATCTCTGACACCAACAATATGGTAAATCCAGAATGATAGCAATATTATAGCAGCATCCTATATGCCATTGGGTGACAAATAACCCAACTTCGCTCTTCAGTAAGTTGGAATGCACTGGCAATTCATATATATTTTTCCAAAATACGTGATTTAGACCCATTTAACATTTGAAACTTATCCTGTGGTTTTGTCGATAATCTCCCATGCTTGTCGGGCCAATAAAGTCACATGTATTAAAAGATATTCTTTGCTGTAGTTTACGTTTCAATCACAATCTTCTTCAGTACAATGTCATTATATTTGATTTATTATATAAGTTCGATACTAACATTTCGGTGCTACATCTTCACGAAGTCAGTAAAAATCAAAAAAGTATTTTTATTTATTCATGACAGACCGGATTTCATTCCCGAAAATTCACACTTTCTGCGGCAAAGATAGCTTATGCCACATTCCGACGAACCAAGCATTTCAATGTAAAAAAATATACGTTCATAACAATAATTGCAATATTTTTCCCATAGCGCAATTGATTAAAATTATTTTTAATGAGCGATGACTATACGACTTATATTTTCATCCGTTAAAGAAAAAAATAGTTTAAAATAACCGTATCACGCTTTTTAATGGCCTGAGCAAAAAGAAGCTAAGTACAATAACATCATCATCATTATCTGCTTTTTTATTTTGAATGAATATTAAGAAGGAATTAAGCAAAGTATGGAGTGTCCACCCCTCGTAGGGGTTGCATTTCCAAATAATGCTGAATCGTATTAATTTGTATTGTTAGGCATTTGTAGAAAATTTTGGTATATGTATTGGAGAAGTTAAAAATTGCGTACAAACTTTCAACCCCTATTTCATCCCTTTGGTAAACCAATTTCCAAAAATGGGGAATATCATATTTGTTTGTACTGTTGTAAGCTTCAAGTAAATCAATTGAGAGAATACTTCCATTCTCAATCTTCGTTTCCATGAAATTCCTATCGCCTACTTCACCTCCCTAGACTATCATTTTCTAAAAATCCCCTCATAATGCCAACTTTTATGAAGAGCCTGTCTGCGAAATTTCATCTTTCTAAATACATCCAGCGATTTCGGTTGTGCATTGATACATTTTTGTTTAATATATGGAAACCAAGTTGGCGCCTGTATGGCATAAGTTGTACAAGTTGATGGAGGTATGGATATCCAAGAATTCTGGTTTTCTTTTGCCTACTAGTACCGTTCAGTTCATCAACTCAAACGCATAATCTGGGTATCCTAGGTGTCATAATTTGAGTCCTCTGAACTATGTCCTAAGCTCAAAAAAGACCGAATTGCGAATCCGAAGCCTGTAAGTTCGGTTAAACTTGATTACACATATTATGCGGTGTAGCAACCGAGTAACCTACTGTTTAATTGCAGGGACTACACAAAAAGATACGAATACAAAATAATACGATAGATACTTAAATAGCAACTTTAGCTTGTTTTCGTCTTGACAAGCATTGTCTTTCAAACCATATGATACAATGCTTCTTCAAAAAGCAGCTTTTTCATTGACCCTTCTATATAAGGCAGTATAATAGCAATAAAATATCTTACCATTTCTTATGGTGTGAGCTCCCTTTGGTATATTTTCATTCAAACATTCAACAAAATCTGGATGCGATCTATGACAGAGCGTAACACCAGGTACAGCTAAAATAAAAAATAGGTGGAAATTAACTTGAAACTGATTAACTGCTGCTCAATTCTCGCAAACTTTTGTTTCCAAATAGCCTCATGGAAGGTAATATTTAACAATGATGTCAGGGCACACGAATGATAATACCTGAACGGATATTGAATATGCTTGTGGTTTTCTAAACATTTATAAAAAAGTCCATATATACTCCTCTTTAGTGAAAAAAATCTACTGTTATACAATTAAAAAGTCTCGACCCAGGAACATAAATTTTCTCGAGTATATCCTTGATTGTAGGTCACCGATGTTTGGTTTGAGGTTATTCTATTTTTCCAAAGAAACAGTGTCCTTCCAATTAAGGAATGACATTCAGCTCAAATGAAGATATACATTTGAATCATATCAACCTCACGATTCTCAATTTTTTGAGTGTTCTAACATCAATTACAAAGACTCTCCAAAGTACAGAAAAACTTTTTTGAAATAGGAATTGTATTGTATTGTATGTGATGATTGCTTAGAAGACCCGCACACTGTTTGAAAGTGTACTTATATACTCACGCCAAACAGAAGCACTGCACAGACCAAATAAACACACTGCTAAGATTAAAGACTGTATCATGTTGAGAAGCTTTCTTAGGAACAATATGGTGAATGATAACGATTTCCGAGAAGCAAGTAAATTCAATAATAACAAGTCGCGCAGTGATACCTCTTCTTTTTATTACATGCAAAGATAAATCAAATGTGATCAATTAAGTTCCAGCAAATAGACATAATGCACTTTCGTAATAGCCGTGCATTTCCAATTGCGTCAGTTTTGTGGTATATGAACCCTAGTCAGGAAGCAATCTTTATTGTCGGCCCAGACTGATTTACACGCTTCTGAGGACGATTCCAGTTATAGCCTAGCCGACAAGATCTCCTCATCTGCATTTTTCAGACCGCTGCTCAGCACATTCGTTGTGATATAGACAATACTTAAACACCAACTGGCGCTACAAAAGCTTATTTCGTGGGTTTATCCTTCCATATAAATATATAAATTTCTTCCAAGAAGGTCCATATAGATATATGTGGAAGAGAAAACTTTTTGTATACTGTGAAAATGTTTCAGCCTCGTAAAGTTTTTGAAGAACGGAGATAGCCAATTTTCTCGGAGTGGGGCGGGATTACTGCGTGCCTGTTCTCCAATTCCAAAAATGTTTCCCGCTCCTGTCATTATTTCAGGGTTCCTAAGGACATTCTGAACAAAAAAAGGCGATTTACACCTTTCTCAGGATTTTTAAACATCCATTAACAAAGTCCCAAAGCAGTTCAGGGGGCATTGTTATTGTAAACTTTTGTTTTTCAATTGTTAACCACTCGCGTGTTCATGCTCTGCCTGAGTGAGATGTAGCTGGCGGAGGCTAAATTTTAGGAATTTCTTTAAACCATTTTTGTCGCAAATTTGGGCAAAGCCACATTCAGATTCGTTTAAAAGGGTCTTATTGAATAAGACTAAGCAAAATATCCGAGTCATAGTATTTTTCTCATAAGATACTACCAGACTAATAAAGATCTCTTAAATGACCCATTCACTACATCAAATACTTCCCGATTTATTGGCGATCATATTCAAATTCACTACCACAAATTCCCACCATGCTTAATTCACTTGTAACATCGCAAGACAATAGATAATAGAAATAGAAAATTCTCTCGACAAAAGCCTATATTATTTTGAAATTTCATATGAGCAAACTTTCAAAAGCTCTGGGTATATGTGATGTCGTGAGCTTGTTCCTTGGATAAATCGTACACGTAGATTTTGAATACCACAACATCTTGGAGTTGAGATCCCTAGGAGGGTTCTCATGTAACCCATTCGTTGTATCAAATTTGGATCCATGGCACTTTTTGACACTCATATTTGAATCCAGCGCCCCAAATTACCTAATTGTACAAAGGTTTATTTTATTGTAACGAGACACGGCTATCAAAATTCTGGCTAACAAAAACATCATTCAGAGATTTCGCTCACATTTCCAAAAACACCTACTTACCATATCCTCGACGATCAGCAGATAATGTGTCCCAGTACGGGACTCAAACCCTTAGAATCTTCGGACTAATGCGTCAATAGCTTAATCTTGATACATTCCCCAGTTTATCAAAGAGAACAAGATACGGAGTAAAAAATACAGTTTTAAACTATGGTTAGGCTCTACAGATTATAGCATTCCTGTTTTTTCTCATAACAGAGATTTTACGTTGTAACATGATTAGTCATAACAAATTGTTGATGTGTATATTCTCTCTTCAACAACATGGATTCCATAAGGATCCTGACTGCATGGATAACGATAGAAATATAAACTGCTACAGACCTTGTACCCAAATTACACTGCAATAAACTTCGAAAAACCCACCACCCAACCTGTAGGCCCACATGCACCTCGAAAATTACTCGTAGAAAAATGTTGAATCCAAGGGGTTCCACGTTACACGAGTTATAAAAAACAACGTAGTAAGTCATATCCCATCACACGATCAGTATTTCCGTACCATCAGTATTCACTGATCATTCCGTCAGTGTCAGTGGATTTCTTCCTAACGTTATACATCAATAATTACTTCCGTCTTCACGGTGATAAATACTTACGGATCAGAGTAAATGCTGATCGTGTGACATTCGCCTTAAGGTTTGTCCAGAAAATTCGCATAAAAGTGGAATAATAACTTCATTTTACAATTGTTCAGGTATTTCCATTTGGTCTTCATCAAAGTACCCCCCTGAGACAAGACGCACTCCTGTCAACGCCGTTTCCACTGTTTCTGCCTTGATGATGCACCATTTTGCATTTTTGGACCAGGAAGAAATCGCAAGGGGCTAAATCGGGTGAATAAGGCGCTTGTTCTGTCACGGTGATTGAGATTCGGGACAAAAACTCACGCATAACGAGAGACGTGTGAGCAGGCGCGTTGTCGTGTTGAAGGATCCAGCTGTTCCTCGTGTCAAATCCTGTCGAACTCGGGCACACTGAGACGACGTAAACTTGAATGTTGAAATTTCCGTTCACTGTCTGGCTGGTAGGGACAAATTTCCGGTGAACAGTGCTCCGAACATAAAAGAAATCAATCAACATTGTTTTCACATTGGACCTTGATTTTTTCGACACTTTTGTTCTCGGTTACCCGGCTTGTTTCCACTCCATGCTTTGAGATTCCAGCTCCACATCGAATTCGTAGAACCAAGACTCGTCTCCAGTGATGACCCGGTTGAGAAAGCCCCCCTTTTCTCTGCTTGCAGCCAATCCTCACAGCAAGCTTGCTTTCTATATTGGAATCAAGAGCTTCGGAACGATTTTCGTGATTTTTTCATTTCAAGTTTTCCTGTCAGAATTTCGTGGATGATTGTTTTGGGGTTTGAAAGTTCCTCAGCCATCATTCTAACGGTCAATCGACGGGCTTTGAGAACACAGCCTCGAATTAGTTCAACATTTCCCTGAGAGTTCGATGTGGAGGGGCGTCCCGAGCGATTATCATCTTTCACTTCTTCTCGGTCTTCCCGAAACCTTTTCAACCACTTGTTGACGGCTTCAGAGAATCGTTTCCATAATCTTGTTCCAAACACTCACAAATCTCACGGCCATTATTGCCTAGCCTTGCAAGAAACTTGATGTTGATGGGCTGTTCCTCGATCAGAGAGGGCTCCATGCCGACGGCAAGCTAAAAAAGGTTAGTTTCAACAAGCACACGGAAATGCTACTCCCGCTCGAACTGAGCATAGAGAGGATTGCATAGAGAAAGGGAACCACCGGGCCACCCTCCACAACGCCTTGACACGACGCCAGACATTTTTTATACGTATTTTACGGCCAAACCTCGTACATGATCCTTCAATTTTCAACTGTCGACTAGCACATAAGACATTCCGGATAGTTTTTCCTTATGGTTGTAATTATATGTTGATAGCTCATTTGTCATTCGATTTAGTATTTGCGGAAATTTTTACGTTTTTATGGAAAAACAGAATTCTTGATAAACATTGTACGATGGACTGTTGTGTGCAGGTAATATAGCGAAGGTACATCTTAGATGTAAAGCGTCGTAAAGTTTTATATTGAGCTTAAAGTGTCGTTAAGTAGATCGAATTGTTTTCCTCACGTATGTCGAAAATTGATGAAAACGGTAAACAGAGTGCTTTTCAAAAGTAAATCCCCGTCTTGATTTTTGGGCGGGAAAATTGTAACATCTTGTAACACATTTTTTGAATAGAATGAGCGGGCATGTGACACCTCATTCCGAAGCTCTTTGTGAACATTTTATCACCCTGGAGTATAAAATAACTAGGTACCTCTCAAAATGGCGGCTTGGCGGGCTGTTAAAAGTTCAGGGTTTTGGTTCAGGGAATTGCTTACAATTCAACTATTAAATTTTCTCTTCTTGGATGCATATTTCTGAATATGTAATGAAACATTTAATTTGAAGAAAGATTCAAAATATGTAAGATATTTTTTTAACTGAACGTCCCATATTCTATTGTACATTCAGGTAGACCCTTCATTAAGAAAAGTATTGAGGGCTGGTGTCATCTGTAAAGGAAGTGTCTTCGTTCAGTCGGACAATGCTTGCCCGAACTGCACAAGTTCATATGGATGTTACCGGATAAATCCGATTTTAGGATAAACCAGTTTTTACTAGGCAAAATCAGCTTATCCTAAGAGCGATAGGATGAACTAGTTTATCCTGAAATAAATTAATTATGATTAGGAAAAACTGATTTCTCCTAGTCTAAACTGCTTTGGACCGAGATTTAAGTAGTCTTAACTCGTTAAAAGGTAGCTGCGTGGCTTTGACTCGTTCAGTTTGCACGCGTACCTTGCGTGGGAGTTACTCATAACCTAGACATTTTGAAACATTTTGTGTTGTTTATTGATCGGAGTGTATTTCTGTATCTCGTTATCATGCATGACGCTTCATCAAGTGGACACGTAGGTCAAAAAGAGTGGAGGCATTGATCACTCGAAGGGGTTTTAAGATCTGAAGATGAAAAGTCAACTCATTTTAATGTTTTGACAAGGGGAAAGTATTTGGCACGTATGCAAAAAGTGGAAGAGGCTGTGAGAACGAAAAAGGAATCACCCTTTCAACAAAGAAGACTGAAAAGATTTGATGTGGTGGAAATCGGAGGTGTCAAGGAACTTACCGCACGAAAAATACAAATAACATAAAGTATTATCTCACCGCTGATGAGTTCAGAAATGAATTTGATATCTGCACACAAAAGTTTTTAGTGGAAGAAGAAGTGAACAAAAACATTGAACTTTCATTAAGAACCGCAGCAATCAATCATTCAGATGGAACAGGCCAAGGTGTCTTTAAGTGCAGTTGCACCAAGAAGTGCACGTCAAGTCGATGCCTTTGTAAGAAAAATAAAGTTCTCTGCAACTCGAAATGCCACAACAAGTAAATGATAAAAGTTATTAAACATGTTTGTAATAATATCATTTTCTTCAATTAGTAGTAAAAACATTACTTTTGTGAAGAGACTATATGTAGACTAGGACAAATCAGTATTGTCTAATCACACTTAATTGTTTTTAGGATAAATCAGGTTAGACTAGGATAAACTAGTTCATCCTACCCGTCTCCAGGTACACTGATTTGGCCTAGGAAAAACTAGTTTATCCTAAAATCGAGGCTAGTCGGTGCGGTAGCAGACACGTAAATAGTACTTCAGCTCGTTTTACCTGTGCTTTGTACGGTGTGAAGAAGTTGTATGTAGAAAAGTAATTCTTGCCTTGAACAGATATATCAGCTTCCTGTCTGCAGCTTCAGCAGTTGACGACATGTGCTTGCGACAGATCATGTCATCTGAACTCTAAGAAGTAGAAACGGATGGCTTTTAGATGGATTAGACTGCACCATTGATAATATCTAGAGTTTACGTCAAACAAGTCTTCTTGCTAATTCAAGCGCAGAGATTAGCCTGACACTTTAAATACCTGCATTCGATGCAACTGCTCACGTGGATATTCAATATTTTAGAACTAAAGGTCCTTATCCTCAACTCCTGACCCTGGAAGCATCCTGGTCGTTTACAAAAAAAGCTGATATGCCACCCTTCTACCCTCATCTTTCACACCACCAAAAATTCATTCGAACATCAGAATAAAACACTTATGAAGGGTCCATTTGAAAATTGGGCGTTTTTAATGTTTTTGTCTGTAGCGGAATGACTAAAGTTTTGAATTTGTTTGATATTAGTATATTAAACACTCGACACTACGTGGAATTAATTTCATTCTAGACAATAAGAAGCTGAAAGTGAAGAGTGGTCGAAGAGAGTAATGTCACTTTCCAAACATTGTAGTTCCCGCCAGCACGGTGTAACACCTAAGCGAGTATAATAACACACAAAACAGTATATTACAAATTATTTATATAAAATTACTAGTTTTCATTATCAGTTTTTTATGGAATGATCAAATACTCACGGTTTGCTCATAAAAACATTATAGTATCTTATATTAAACTGCTTCTTTTAAATAATGCTTTTAATGAAATGTTCAATACATATTCGGATAGATCGTTCCAAAAGAGGAAGATCGATATGAGATACTATAATATACGCTTCTGAAGATTGGTGTTGAGTTATGACAGACTTACTATACAACAAGCTCACCTATAGTTGTAGTCACCGTTCTTGGCGGGTCAAAGTAATTCTACCAGTATTCCTTTATATGTATATCTCAATCTCCCTCATACATACACATGCAACCTACCCCTGTGTGTGAACGTTTGTTCGGTAAGCTCAAAAACATATGTTTTCTAGTTGTGTCTCCATTTCGAAAATGTTATCGTTACGTATGAGTGCCCTTCAATCATATTTGTCAGAGTGACAACATACTTGACATCGGCGTGCAATTTAAGTTTTCCTGTTATCAATCTTCAATATAAAATTGTACAATGGCCGGAAATACGATTTATTAGAGTATTTCCAGAAAGAAAACGAAAACAGCAGTCTCCTGTACGCACTTCATGCGTACTGGAAGATCCGCCCATGGTACAGAGACTCGATCTGTTTACTTATTTCATATGGCGTTGATGACGTAACCGCCAAGAACGGTGACCACAACTATATACGTGTATGACAATCTGCCACCCTGCCTGATCGTCATTTGGAAAGATAGTGACTTCATATCTAGGGATATGAAGTATTCATAAGGAGCTTCAAAATAAGAGGTATCACATTCCCCTCATTCCACAAAAAAAATGTTCCATACTCTTCAACGGATGCCACTTTTACGCTAGAACATAAAACATGCATTAATTTTATTTTTCCGAATTTCGGCTTTCTAACTTGACCCTTTCAAAAATAATTATTGAGTGGGGCTTTTTGGAAAGCACTGGTAAACCTAATACTGCTACACATTTCTGTCAACTAGGCCCTCGACCCTCATGCTACTATTATTCTTAGGTAAAACCATTCCATTTGTTGGTATCATTTATTAATATTCTACTAGGCCGAGAATTGGACTATGCAATTATGCAATTTTCTTGCGCATTTTTATTATCGACATAATTAAACGTAATGAATGTTAACATACATTATATACATTCAATAATATAAAATCACAAAATAAAAAGTAACAAATTCCTCTTATAAAACTTTTACGGTCAATAAGTTATCAAATTCCATGATAAATATATACTGATGCATCACAGTGAATACTGGTCGTGTGACGAATGAAACACAGCTTTGACCGTATCAAGTCCGAAAAAAAATAACCATCTTAATTCTGTAAAATATTCTGACAAAGACTGCAAATACATTAACATCACCAGCTTTGTTTTCTGCAGTTCTAGAACCATGAGCGCCCAGCAAAATCAAGGGCGAGGGGCATGTTCGGTTTACAAGTTGTGCAGGATAAAAAATGCTGAGAACTGAAACAACCCGTTGGTGACAATTGGAGAGGCGGGGGGGTAGCAGAAATAATATATCTTGTATGTTGGGATGTTTTGAAGAGCAAAAAAAACTCACACGCCACTTCTTACCCAAGGATTGGGTATCTTATTAAGGATATTTCACTTTGAAGCAGAAGCCAGGGGAGCCGCATGCTCCGCCCGATGGGCCCCCATGTCTACAGCCACTGCTATTATTGGATTTTTCACTTTAGGATGCGACCTGCAAACAATTTACGTTAAACGTCCACAAAAGATTATCATGACTCTAGTCGCACACTGAATATGTACTGAGTTCTCACTAATCTAGAAAGGAACTGCTCATAATAGTAAGTTTCAAATTACAGGATATAAAGTGTTTTACAACGGTACACAAGGTAAACATGTCTAGATTTAAAGACGAGGGTCATTGCCGTCGGAAGTCGTGAACCTGAAATCGTTAAAGGGAAAAAGAAAGTAAAGATCGTGGTCGATAAAAAAATCTTAGGTCTGTAGGAAATATAGCTACAGAAAATAGTGCCACAAACACTTTTGAGAATTTTGACACCTTGTAAGAATGCAGTTTTTTATTACATCATCCGATAATAATTCGGCCAAGGAAATTGTTATACATATTGTTTCGGTACTACTTAGTTAAAGATGGTTTGTTGTCTTTGGGACACTCTGTACACAAATATTATTCATTCTCTTCGTCACTACTAGATGGCGCGGTACTCCTACCTGGGCTGTGCCTGAGGTTGGCAGTACTGATTCTTATGTCAAATTTTGACTTCTTAGGTGGCCATGTGTTGGCAACATTTTATTTATTCCGCTAAACGCAAACATCAAGTGCCGAGTTGAATATTGACCGAACTTTCTGTTTTTTATACTAATATACGCAATGGCTGTGAGTACTAAAGATTTTGTTTGTTAGAAAAATCCTAAATCCACCACCTTTCAGCAGAAACACCTTTATTAACTTGTTTTATATGCGATATTGTTGAATTCAAATATAACCTACAAACTGTAAAAGGGGCGCTAACATGTTTATCATGTAAATTTCGTGAAATGTTATAATAAAATCTTGTTTATATTCATATTTTAGGCTGCAGCTGCTGCAAGGATTGTCGAGGTACGTGAAACAACCAGAGTTGAGCGTATTGGAGCACATTCCCACATCAGAGGCCTAGGACTTAATGATAGCTTAGAAGCTAGACATGTAAGTACTCCCACCAAAAAGTTTTCACAAAATCATCTTCCATTTTTTTTTGGAAAATTTGAGAATGAGCTTAATAATTCCAACTATTGATGCAATTTTCAGGTATCACAAGGTATGGTGGGGCAGCTTGCTGCCCGAAGAGCTGCTGGTATTGTGTTGCAAATGATTAAGGATGGCAGAATTGCTGGCAGAGCTGTTTTGTTAGCTGGTCAACCAGGTAAGGCAATCGCACATTGAAAATTGCATTATTGATCAAACAAGTTTGTTTTGCTACTGATTTTTTACGGGTAGATCATTGAACCATGCTAGTTAAGGTGAAACTTTGAAATGACCAAAAGAATGGACTTATTCAGTTTCAATTTATTTACCTTATGGACAATTTCAATCATCACTTTCCCAATATTACAAGTAGCAATGCATTATGTACTACTTTTTTCAAAAGCCTAGTACTTGCTTCTTGGCCAGATTCAAATGCCAGGTACTAGGCTGAGTATTTGGTGGAGTGTTTTGTACTGGGTTATTTCAGCAAATGTTAGTGGTATTTAGATATTTGTATTTCCAACTCTCTTTATTCCTAGAATTGATTTAGCTTTCCAAGACACTAGGTTAGCAAACTTATGATATTTTCAGACTTTTGGTTTTGCAACTGCTCTGTATATAAATATTCACCATTGAATTCAGCAGGTAAAATATTGAGTTAACATTGAAAGCATTATGACATTACTTTTTGCAATATTTGATCTTTATATTTAGTAAAATAGGCTGACAACCAAGTACAAACCAAGTATTTGATGTTTTTAAATGATGATATGATAAAAATAAAAATGGTACAATACTTGATATCCTATTTTTCTATTTTAGGGACTGGAAAAACTGCAATAGCCACTGCTCTAGCAGCTGCTCTAGGTCAAGATACACCTTTTACTAGCATGGCTGGATCTGAAATATACTCATTAGAGATGAGCAAAACTGAAGCTATTACTCAAGCTATCAGAAAAAGCATTGGTGTTAGAATAAAGTAAGTAAAATATTTTTATTTATGACTGGATCCTTTAACACAGCATCTATAAAAGCTACAGTTTGACCATTCTTCAAACCATTTATTACCAAAACATATTTGGCTGACCACCATCACCTGTTTTCATTTACTTCTGAAAACAGTTTAAATCTCACTATGAAGATGTTAAGAGTGCTAGCAAAACACATGACCCATTTAAAAAAAAAGCTGTAGTCATTTTTGTGTTTATAAACAGAACATGAAAAATAATGTTTTTCATACTACTCAGTTTTTCTCTTCAATTATTTGATTAAAATTGTGATTAATGAATAGAATCTGTTAAATAATAGTTTGATAAGATTATTGCATTTGTTTGTTTAGAGAAGAGAGTGAAATCATTGAAGGAGAAGTAGTAGAAGTGCAAATAGAAAAACCTGCATCAGGTGTTGGCACTAAAGTAGGAAAGTTGATCTTGAAAACAACTGATATGGAGACAGTATATGATCTAGGTGGTAAAATGATTGACAGTATTCTGAAGGAAAAAGTTCAGTCTGGGGATGTCATCACCATTGATAAGGCCACAGGTAGGTAGTTATCTTTATACAATATGGTGAATCATGAACTACAAACATGTAGTACTTCTGGTTAGAGATGGCTGATATAGTTATTTTCAAATATCTGTGATATATACTCGGTGACACCCAAAAAAAATAATTTTTTCAACTTGATTTTTTGTCAATGACATAGTCTTACATTAAGAATGAAACAATAACATTCTCATTAAATTAATCTGTGACATGACACGATTTTCTTATAACAATGAGATTATGCGTATACTGATATTCTGAACAAAATACTGCAATGAAATGTCAATTATCAAAGCATATAAGCAGGCTTACAGGTGGCATATGATTCTCGACCTTACCAGCTCCATTCAAACATTAATGCTGTAATCCATGATGACATTTGCCATTGCTGTTAAGCACTTAGTTCCTGAAGTTGTGACCACATCTCACTTTTTCACAGTATTTAGTATTAGTTGTGGTTTTGTGATTCAGAAATATCAGTTTCCAAATCACAGTTGGTTACATATCTGCCACCAATACTTCTGGATAGATGTTAATAGTAACGTTTGGTTGTAGATTTGTCTATTAATTCTCAACTATTTTTAGGGAAAATTACAAGATTAGGAAGATCTTTTGCCAGAGCAAGGGACTATGATGCTACAGGCCAGCAGACCAGATTTGTTCAGTGCCCTGAAGGGGAACTGCAAAAACGAAAAGAAGTTGTTCATACAGTGACACTACATGAAATTGATGTTATCAACAGCAGAACTCATGGATTCTTAGCACTGTTTTCAGGTATGAGCTTACAACTATAGTTTTTCATTAGATATCCTACTTGATATCTTTTTTAGGTGATACTGGTGAAATAAAACCTGAAGTACGCGAACAAATTAACGGAAAAGTTGCAGAATGGAGGGAAGAAGGAAAAGCTGAAATCATTCCTGGTGTTCTTTTTATTGATGAGGTAATTGATAAAATCACACAAAAATTGTTTCAGTAATGGAATGTCTGTTCTTTGGTCTTCCATTTTATTATAAGATGTATTAAATTGCCACAATGAAACCATATTTATTTTTCCAGGTCCACATGCTAGATATTGAGTGCTTCTCCTTTTTGAACCGAGCTTTAGAAAATGAAATGTCTCCCATTGTAATAATGGCCACAAACAGAGGTGTAACCAAGATTAGAGGAACCAATTACAAGTCACCACATGGTATTCCATTGGATCTCTTAGATAGAACTATCATTGTCCCTACACAACCATATGATGAAAAGGAACTTAGAGAAATTTTGAGGTATGTATTGATGATAACAAAATCTTCATTATCATTTCCATTGACTTTTAATCTCAATCATCATAGTCTTGTATTATCCTGTTTCCCCCTTGGTGACTAGTTCACCCTTGATTGCTTTTTGAATGCGTTATTGAATGATTGCTTCAGTAAAATATCAGGGAACATCTTTCGTGATATCCAAATGCTTGATGTTGAAAATGCACTCTGTTAGGGTAACTACAATAGACACGATTTTTGGATAACGAATATGGCGACGATGTGGCTCAACATCATGGCCGACATGTCAAGCTTCTCTTTTCACGATGGTGCATTCATGTGAAATATTATCAACAATTGATTATGTGACTGCTGAAGAATTGCTGAAGCTAGAGTAAAAAATTAAAAAACAAAATGAGTGGTGAACATGGTATTCCTACAAGCCTACTAAAGACCTACATTTATATCATTGCTAGATCTTTGACCTACATCATTAATACCTGTCTAAAATATGGTATTTTCCCAGATAAACTTAAATCTGCAATTATTATTCCAGTGTTCAAAAAGAGGGATCCACAAGACATGATGTCTTTCCTCTTTTGCAAACCTTTTTGAACTGGTAGTTTATGAACTTATTATGAATCACATCACTAAACATAACCTGATGTCTGAAACACGATATGGTTTGAGAAAGAGTAAATCGACAAACTCAGCAATTCATCAATTTAAGTGCCAAATTATAACAAGTCTTGATAATTAACATATAATTCTTGGATTATTTAATCGGTCCAAAATCGGCCGCGCAGCTCAATTTGATGAAATCGGTGTGGATGATTTTATAGGAATAGAACACCGAAAAAGTGTAGACGCGTTAACGAGATTGTTGTTCATACGATTTGCCATTTAGCTGATAGGCCGACGCTTACGAAACTCACGTGCGATGACTGTAACGTTCATATAACATGACGATCATGATTTTTTCCACACAAACGTTTTCTCAATTGCAATGAAACCTCTGGCGTATATTGTCACATAATGTGAAATCAGTCACAGAATTTTTCTTTCAACATATGCTAGGACAATTAAAACCGCATTCAAACCTATAATTAATATTTGTTATCATTGATATAACACTTTGTCGTCAGCGAAGCTCAGAAGGCAGAATCATAGTGTAAATGGAGACGAGATGCTGATAGATTACAGCCAACTGTGACTGCCAAAAGATCATCTTAAAGCCACGAGAGCATTTCAATAATGTTTTGAAGTAATGAACATGTTGATAAATCCTGATCCTATTCATTATCAAGACCATTTTAACACTGAACTAAGTAAATAATGTAAATTGATTAGTGATTTTGTATTTCAATTCATTGTTACAAATATAAGAGAATAAATAAAGTGATTACATTTATTCTGAGTTCCACCAACCTTTTTCATATTTAGAAAATGAAATTCCCATGCGTCCCTTTTCTGACAAATCAAGTGTCAGTCGGTCACTTTTTTGCAATATGTCAGTTTCATCAAATCACAAAAGCTTTACATTTTGTTCAAAAACTTAAAAAATTACAGCATTCGGTGTGAAGAAGAGGACTGCCAAATGTCCGACAACGCCCTGACGGTACTGACGCGTATATGCAAAGAGACTTCGTTAAGGTATGGAATGCAGCTTATCATGACCTCCAGTCTGATTTCAAGGAAACGGAAGGCTCTTGAAGTTGATGTGGAGGATATCAAGAGGGCGTATCAGTTGTTCTTTGACGAGGGTAGGTCGGTCCAGTTTCTCAGAGAGTACCAGCAGGAGTTCATGTTCAATGAAGGTTAGTATTTAGATTCTTTGGAATCGATAAAAAGAACAAGCTATGCTGTCATTTTAAAATATAAAAATAATTATTCAATGTTTCATCACATTATTTTGCGATTTAAATTGAAAATTCCAGAGATGTGATGTGTTTCTATAACAAAGTTTGCTATGATATTTTTCCAAGGGACATGCAATCTTTCTTTATCATAATCTACACTATTTTCCGCAATAGTTGTGTCATAACTTGACAAATAGCTGGTGATGATTTGGTATTATTCAAAATATCCATATCAACCTTTCAAAAGCATACCTCATACTGATTCGTACCTTCCAGCAGTGCCGATGCTTCTGTGCGAGTTGTCCGGCTTCAATGGTCATATGTATTCAGATTATTACTCGTTCTAAGAGGGGTTTTACCGATGGGACACCAAACAGTATTGATAATAGTTTTTTACTCATAATTCTCACAGGCAAAATGTACACGTTCGCGAACTGGTTTGGTTGACGTGTTAGGTGATAATGACGTCACGTAACCAGACGGACGCGTTTCAGGGTATATTTTAGATTATCACTTGTTATTAGCATCTAATTTAAAATAACGAGGAAATATGAACAAATATCCACTTAAAATAAGTTTTGCAATACTGTCAACTCTCGGGTCCATTTTGGTTGTTGGTAGTACTGTTTCATTTTCAGATTGTTTTTCATTATTCTTGGATATCAATTATCATTTTTTTTTGCAGTGGATGACAGAGGTGATATGGACATTGAAACCAACTAGGACATTGTGTATTCCTTTAATTTAAATATACTGATTTTGTAACTTTCTTAATGTCATTGTGTCTGTGAATGGCGTATTATTTTTCCTCTGTTTTTTTTTAATTTGAAAAGGTAAATAAAGACCATGTGTTTTTCATATTCATTTATTAAACTCTATATAAATCTATGATAACTCCCTAAATATCTAACATCACAATCTGTTTTTATTACTCTTAATAAAAAGAACAACAAGATAAACTACTACCAAAGGAGTTTTGTAAAAGGCTTATCCCATTGTTCTTTTTATACAGAAAACACTTCATAACACCTGATAAACTTTATCTTCACAGCTAATTCTTAACCATTCTATAAACTATGTTCTAAATCACCTGATAATTTGTATTGCTGAAGCAGCATTATTGCAGCATTTCCTTGATTAGGCAAGATTTCTATGGCAACGGCATATTTGGTACATATTTCTCCGATGGCCTGAAGTGTATCTGGGCGCATATGGTGTCTCCTTCGGACTTAGTATAACCGTTTCTATGACAAACAAATATCACAGCCTTGCAGTTTGAAGCTTTTTGCACATTGTGTAGGAAATTATTTTTGATAGAACATTCGAGATATGCATTTGAACAGGACGCGAACGCTGATCATTCTTGCAGTTTCTGGCCTTGAACTGCAGGTTGAAATGGTAATTTAATCAATAATAGTTTAAAACTATAACTCCACGACCTGGTTTCGCGGCTCATATTTCAGATTGACTCAAATGATTTTCCTGGAGATTTCATGTAAAATTTTAGGGTCTTAGGTCAAACAGTTTGGTATGGAGATGCACCAAAAAAATTGTAGGGTCAGACAAAATGTGAATTTTATCGTTTTGGCGACCTTCCCATTTTCTCGCTGCTCCTGTCCCTTGAAGCTTAAGCAGCCTCTAGAATTAGCTCAAGCTCCAATAGTATATCCAATGCTTTTACGAAAGGTCCCCTCTACTTGTTTTTGAATGGGTCAGCTAAAAAAGCTGAAACTCGGAGTTATGAAATGTATGCATGAATACTAGACTTTAGTGTAAAAGTGGCAGTTAAAAATCTCAATATGGCGGCTGGGCGATATATTATTCTATATCGATCTTCCTTTCTTGAAAGGGTATATCCGAATATATAATAAAATGTGCTATATATTCATATAAAATCCTTCCAAAAGAAAAAATCTGTTTAACATACCATAGCGGTTAAATGATTAATTGTTTTCTTATCAGTGGTTCAATATACCTCATCTCTAAACCAAACCCTTTGACCTAGGGATCTGAGATTATTCAAAGCTTCATGCCTTTGCAAAAATTGAGCCTAATCTGAGACATGAGTCGCAATCGAGTAACATGAGAATGGCCAGTTCTGGTCCAAAAACCAATACGATCAATTTAAAGACCCAAGTACAAGATTCAATGTATATAGTCAGATAGGCTAGGCCTTTAGCAAAAAGACCGTTTGAAAAACTTGAGCCAAATATCTGTCAAACCGAATTTTCAGACTGCAATTTGTAGGTGATTTTATGAGTTTCTTGAACAAATTTACTTTGGAGTAGTCGTATATTATGGGTCCAATAGTTTCCACGGCAAGGAGTTGCAAAAGGAGGAACATTTATAAACACGCTAAAATTACATGTTTTCCGAACCTACAATCTTTGAGCGCGTGGTTCAATCTAAGACCCTGAATTTTTACAAAGCTCCGTGTCGTGGAAATTTTGTTTCACCCATTTACTATATGCTATGTATGTATATGTTGATAAATATCATTTGGTTCTGCCAAATTACTGGGCATGTGACATGTGACTACAAAACTAACATGAAATTACACTTTAGACACTGGCCAATTTCTTGGCATGAAAAAGGCAAATGATCTGGGATGGACTATATGATTTTTTGATGGCACAAGCTATCAAAGAAAACCAAATTTTCTCAGTATATGATTTACGAAATACTCTTTTGCTTGCCTTACGTCTACTCTAGTTACTCTAGTACCTATATATCTACCAGATTTTTTAAATACATATTTACTAGCACTTGTTGAGGTATCACAGTTTTTATCTCTACTGCCATGCAGGGTGGACTGCAAACTACAACAAACAGGAAAGAATAAAAAAGCAACATACAAAAAAAAACGAAAGAAGATTCAAAACATGTCTATGCTATATTATCAAGAAAAACTATGGACTATAAGCAATCCCATTGCAATACAAAAAAAATTGAAGAAATTGATGTTTTTGCACTACACGTTTATTTTTTGTTGTTTGAAATTTGATGACAATTTGGATTATTTGAGATTCTGTTTCTCCGACTCCCATTGTTTATAAAATTTTTTGAATCATGAATCAAAAACCTTTACGGATAATAGAGCTCCGAGAAACAACTCCTCAATCTTTATTGTTAGTGACAGTTTTAATCGAAACAAATGTCAAAAAAATGGATTGGTACTGTTCCTAAACGTAGTAGAAAACATAAGAATTATCAAAGCAATTAAGAAGCAAGCTATCCACGTGATAAGAACAAAAACAACACAATAATTACTATAATGTACCACAAAAACATATTAAGCGTGCTTAAAGATGTTCGTTACCTTTGCCATTGACTGCAGGGCGTCCTTTCTTTAAAACAGATAACTTGAATAATGTTGAAAAATATAGCACCGATAGTGTTCGCTGATTCTGAATTCACGTTTTGTAAGCATTTTCGGAAGGCTGCATCACAATCACAATGTGACCTGAAATATATTATTCATCTTGATGTTGTCGAGGCGGGAATAAAAATTCTTCTCAAGTATGGTGTTATTCATGCGTAAGATGATCCTAAAATACCCACAAAGTATAAGAGCGACCACAATTTTGGCCTATCTGGCGAACAAATTTGATGGAATTGTGTCTTGAATAAAAGTGGTTTGATATTAGTTTTCCCAAATTTCAGTTCACATTTCTTTCTTGAGCTATGGACGACTAAAGTCTGAATTTTTGCATTGCTTTAAATGGGCTGTCAGAACTGCACATAATCGGAGCCGTTCTGGATTAGTTCTTTTTATAACCCAGCTGAGGCTATTGTTTCAAAGAGATTTAGCTTGACCAACTATCGGTTATTTCCAACAATGGATTTCTAATAATCTGGAACAGTCATCTACAGTGCACTAGATCAGTTCATCTCTTAGTTAGGCAACATGATATCATTAATTTGTTTGCATGGCTGTATCTGACAGTTTTAGATATTTTCAAATCCCTTGTTACAATATGCACATAAAAAAGCTTTATCGCGAAATGATAATAATATATTTCATTATATTTTAAAACCATTGAAATCATATTAAGCTTTTATTTTCACGACCATACAGGGCTTGATAACACAGTGCGACACAATACTTATACTCTAGCTTCTAGCAGATTGACTTGAAACATTAATTTGTGTCTTCAAGTGCCTTCACATTTTCATCTATTAGAAATCTCTTCTTCCCTGTCAAATTATAATAATCTTATTTTTGAAATAAAATATAAATTGAAAATATCCGTACTTCCTCATTCACAGCGTTAATTTCAACAGGAGTTCGGTAGTTAATCAAGTCAAGTCATCAGCAACCATTACAATATTTAAATCATTCCAGCAATACTGTATGGGACTATCAAACCAATGATGTTTCTTATGAAAAACCTTATGACAAAAATCAATTTTCTACTGATAGTGCAAGTGATTAAAATATTCACCTTGTGAAAGGGGAGTGATTACATATTCCCTGCCTGCATTCACCGGCTGCCAGAAAAATTGGACAATTGTCATGATCTCTGCAGCATATGTCTTCCTTCTCGTGGATACCTAAGTCTGAATAATTTGTCGCTATCGTTCCTAAAAAATATCCCATCAATTATTATTTTATTTGAACCAAACTCACAGTATAAATACATGCACAAAAACATTGTTTTTGGGTAATGCTTCGGGAAATTTGGTTACATTATTAGTGGCGACACATGAACGTTCCCCAGGTAAAATCGCAGGACTGGAAGCTAGCGGATAATAAGGAAGTTGAAACAATTTGAATGAAAATCACCTGGCCCGCACCACTTGGTTCCTGGATAAATGAATCCGCCTTGATGTGGGGACTGGATTGTTCCGGATTTGCAAACCTTTTCCAACTTGTCTATCGCCTCGTCTGTCATTTGTCTCATCCTGCGAGGGTCTGACATCAGAAGCATATTCCGGATTTTTCCTCTAAAAATTAATAATAAGCCTTAACTCATGACCAATTACAAGCTGTTCATCTCGTCCAGTGGAGCATCTAAACGAGCAATGCTTATGGTCTGCCTATACAATACAGGGTGTTCCTTAATGATATGCGAATAATTGAGGGTGTGAATCTACATTAAAAATTAATGTTAGTTTGCTTTATAAACTATGGTCCAAAAATGATGTTTCCTTACAAAAACTCGAGGTGTTTTGAAGTTTCAGGAAAAAAATGGAAATTAATTAATATTTCCAGAACCGCTTCAGATATTTCACTGATATTTAGTACGCAGTGAAATTTAATAAATCTGCATAATTTTCAATGCAAACATAATTTTTAGCTAGTGGCGTGCGTATACGGGTATTGCCTTCGATATTTTTTAAGAAAAAAATGGTACGCCAATGGTTTATTGCCAAATAAAAAACAAATGATCTCTCTTGAATTGTTTTAATTCGTTGCGCCATTTTTGAGTAAAAAATAAAAACCGTTCTATTCTCTAACTTGCAAAATTATTATTAATTTAATTGGAAAAATTAAACACATTAGGGGTAATGAACAACAACAGCAGACAACATAAACATATCATTAAAACCAACGAAATGATTACAAAAATTGTTGAAAATTGCCCCCTTCACTTATGCATGCTTCCGCCCTCCTTCCCATGGAATTGCGCACTCGTTGAAATATCCCTGGAGTGTTTTTTATTCTATCACAAGCTGCAACTATTCTTTCTCTTAATTCCTCTACAGTGTTAAAGGGACTTGTGTACACTAGTATCTTAAGATAGCCCCACAAAAAAATCTAAACTGTTGAGGACTGGGGGCCCATCGCGGCCAATCCAATAATATGGATAAACAGTTTGTAAATAATTACGAACCGCTACACTGAAATGCGCTGGTGCACCATCATGCATGTACCACATATTGTTCCTGATTACTAACGGAACATCATCAAGCAGCAAAGGCAACTGTTGTTGCAGAAAATTGAGGTAAGTCTGTCCGTCAAGTCGTCCCGGCAAGAAGAATGGGCCAATAAAGTGGTTGCCAATAATTTCTGCCCATACGTTAACTGAAAATTGGTGTTGGAAATGGGTTTCGGTTACATCATAGGGATTTTCTTCTGCCAACAAATGATTATTGTGGAAATTCTGAATGGCATTTCGAGAAAAATTAGCTGCGTCCGTGAACAGAATCATTGATCCAAATTGCGGATTTTGTGTAATTTTTTGAATCATACCACTGACAAAAGGTCACACGCCTTGGAAAATCAATGGAAAGTAATGCCTGTACTCTTAAAATATGGTAAGGATACAACAAAAAATCCTCTAAAATTCTTCAAACAATTTGATGGCAAATAGTTGAGTGTCTAGCGATATTCCTCGTACTCGTTTCAGGATGTAGTTCGACTTCGTGCAGCACTGCTTCCTCAATTTCAGGTGTTCTCACATTTAGAGGTCTACCTTCAGATATTCCTTTTCGGACAGAACCAGTTTCAACTAGACGACGATGAACATTAGAAAAGGTTCGACTATCTGGCCAAGCACGATCGGGATATCTGTGGAGATAAATCCGTCTGGCTTGCTCACCATTACCGTGGTCAAGGCCATATACGTAATGCATTTCCGCCATTTCTGCATTTGAATAATTCACCATTATTAACAAGATTGTAAAAACTAAATAATGAAAAAGATGTCACAGCGAACAGATTTGAATAACAGACACTTGTCAGATGTCAAAAGCCAGTGACATATTCCAGAGCAACTAGATATTTATTGCTAAATTGCATTCTTCAATTATTACATTTTTGGACCATAGTTTATAAAGCAAACTAACATTAATTTTTCATGTAGATTCACACCCTTAAATATTCGCATATCATTAAGGAGCACCCTGTATGTTTCGGCTATATCTTGGCAATATTGCCGGCGGTATGTATCGCATACCTTTCTAGAACGTCTCATCAGAAGGGCAACGAAATCAGGCAAGAACTACTGACGAAATTGTACGCATCATCAATATATGAGAATATGTCGAAAATGTGAAACGTGTAGCAATATAGGCTGGTAGTAGAAATACAGCCCGTTTAGAATCGCCATCAGAATCTAAATTTCAGTGATATAAAAATGGTGTTTCTGAGTAGTCTTAAGGTACGCGTATACAAGTCCGCATAACGAATCAGACGTTCAATCAAACGGATTAATTTATCGTAGTGCGTTCACTGTATCCGTAGCAACCGCTTTGTCATTGGTTGTCAGTTTGCAATCTTATTTTTGGTGCAACATTCTGATTCTCGTCTATGATCTGCATAGATGATAGAAAAATTACGCGGTTCGGGCAGTCAATATTGTTACGTTAATTATCGCTGATAGTGTGACGCATTTGGTAAAGGTACGCGTCCGGAGGACCGCATCGAACTGATGGCACAAAACCAATTTTATAAAGCGTTGCAGATATTATTAAACACAAGTCCACCTGCTTATTCTCATGGAACGGATGAAACACAATGCAACATCGTCAGCCCGAATTGGATCTCTACGTGCCGTTGACGTCAAACGGATTGTCCATCAGTGGACGCCTCACTAACGACGACACCGATCGCGTGGATTCATTTTCATTATGTCGGCTGAGATTGTGGATGAAAATCAGAATACTATACTGGAATAAGATTCCAAATGGCCATGGCGTTGACAATCTGATTGCTGCGGTCGCAGTGGACACACCGAAATCAACCCGTTTTATGGGAAGAGTCGGATGCGGATCTACGGACACGTACCTTTTCACAAGCTTTTAATCAACGTGACCTGTTTATATGTATGTGTATCTTGGAACTGAATTTTAAACCGGTTAATAATCAATTGAGTTGAAATTTTGTACAGACGTTTGGTTTGCATAACAATACAAAATTAATGAACTGCCGCCATTTTGAATCCAATATGGCGGACGTTACAAAACGGCGATTTATCATGTCCATTGCAACACCTATGATGTGGGTATCAAAAAAGAGCTTGATGAGCGAAACAATAAACAAAGTGACATCATTGTAAATCTAATATTGCGGCCGCCGCAAAATGGCTATTTACATTTTTCGTACTCACCCCTATGATATGGGTATCAAACGAAAGAACTTGATGAGAGGAACACAAGGAACAAAGCGGCGTCATTTTAAATCCAATATGACCCCCGCCACAAAATGGTTTATGTTTTTCATAGTCACCGATGTGATATGGGTATCAAATCAAAGGGCTTGATACGAAAAACACGATAAGCACAGTGAGACCATCGCCCCAAGGTGGCGTTTGTAGTTACTATAGTCACCCGAATGATATATGAATCAAATTAAAGGGCAAGCACAATAAGCAAATAACGTCATTCCATATGGCGATAGACGCAAAATGTAGATTTATAATTATATGATTCGTATCTATTGAAATTTTGTAGTTCAAAAAAATAAGTTTTATGGAGTCCTATTTATAAAATGTATGAAAATTATATAGAAACTACCAAACTAGTTATTTAACATCATAAATACTAAAAATAAATGAAATCAAAAAATACATTTTTAATAAGTTATTGTTTAGCAGATAAAACGAACTAAAAATTCAGAAATATTTTTTCCGAATGGAAATTAAACAATAATGAAGGTCCTTCATCTCAAATTTTCACTCGAGGGTGTAACACACTTTGATTTAAAAACTTAAGAAGAAAGAGTTTCATTATCGTTATTATTAAATTTTTAGTTCGTTTTATTATTAGCTAAATAAAAGTTTGTTTTTAAAAATGTATTTCTTATTTTACTTATATGTTATGAATCTAAAAGGCTAATGTTCTATTTATGGGACAGGACGCCCTAAATAGAAAGTGGTGACTCTTGGAAGTAAGTGTCTCACCTGTCTCTCTGTACAACGCAGTATGGTGGTCGAGTGGTAAGCTCGATCATCCTGGACATACCATAGTCTGCTATGTATACTGTACTTCCCAATACATCGTTATTGAACAAAGCGTGGCACAGAACCAAAACGATGAGGCACTGCAAGATAATTAACTGGGATGCAGTTAATCTTTTGAGTATAGCTTAACGCTATATTAAGAATATCATACTCGATATAAGGTTGTTCAGATAAAATTGTATCATCATACCGTATGTTTTGATACAATCAATAGTATACTGAAAAGTCGTTGAGACTTATTTTTTATGTTCTGCCAACGTCGTTGCTTAGTGCAAGTCAGAGAGTAAGTTGAAAGATCTATTTTCAAAATACATACAGTGTGTTCATTTGAAAACTTCCCACCACGGATTTATCGAAAACCACTGATTGAAAGACGCAAAAACACCGAGACACGTCAAAAGATTTGTCAAGGGGGACAACTTTTTAACCAACAACTACTTCACTCCCTTTCACCCTCGGCCCCTCAGGGTCATTCCCTTGAGAATTTTAAATGACAAGAGGTATCAAGTAAATAGCTTGTTTGAAAGGTCTTTCAAAGTCCTTCAAAATCGGTCGATTCGTTTTCAAGAAAATAAGAAAAATCTTTATTTATCTTAATTTGTTCAGATAGAAAACAAAAACTCATGAACATATCAATTTTTATTTCAATAAGTGTTGAAAATGTTGCCTGTTGTTGGCCAAACAATGATATAAGCGATGCTCAAATTCCTGACGGACATTTTCATCCAAACTTCCAGGTTGGGGAGTAAGCACAATAGATTTCAAATGGCTCCGTGAAAAAAGTCTAATGGCGTCAAATCAGGAGATCTAGCAGGGCATTTTATAGGCCCTTTTCGCCCTATCCATTTATCTGGAAACTCGTCGTCTAGCCATTGCCCAACCGGAAGAACAAAGTGAGGAGGAGCGCCGTCTTGCTGGAAATATATCTCAGCCTCATCAAGAATACGGTTTACATCCTCTTCGATTTGGTTTTCAATGGCATCAGTGATAAGCGGATAGATGATATTTTCCAACATATCCGAATAAATGTCTCCATTCAAATTTCCATTAATGAACAATAACCCAATCACTTTGTTTCCTAAAATGCCTGCCCATACATTAATTTTTTGGGGGAACTGGGTTTGCCCTTCTACAAAAGCATGAGGATTATCATTGCTCCAATACCTGCAGTTATTCTTATTAACAAATCCATTTAGATAAAATATGCATTCACCACTGAATCATATATTCTTACATGAATGGTATTATCATTATTCGCTGCAGTCATTTGTTGACAAAACTATAACTATAACAATAAATACAGGATGTCTGTGTTGACGAAAAGAATTCGGGTTGTTATTTGGTTGTTGCCACGTCTAATCTTCCCAATTGCTGTTTATGTTGGTAGTTTCCGTTTTAAATTAAGCACGAATTGTAGATTTGGCAAACCCTAACGGGCAACATTTTGTACACTTATTGGAATAAAGAGAAATATTTTCGTATGCTTTTGTTTTCTATCTGAACAAATTAAGATAAATAAAGATTTTTCTAATTTTCTCTAAAACGATACTACTGATTTTAAAAAATCAACCGTCAAAATAATGGACTTTGAAATACCATTCAAACAAGCTATTACTCGATATCCCTTGTCATTTAAAATTTTTAAGGGAATCACCCTGGCGGTCCAAATCTTTTAACATGTCTCGGCGTTTTTTATTTTAATCAGTGGTTTTCGATAAATCCGTGTGGGAAGTTTTCAAATGAACATCCTGTATATGTACGTATTAGAAAAAGTGAAAATAACAAATTAGAGAAGCATTTTCCTACTGGTCAAATTTGACAAATTATCAGTAATGAAAGAATTTAAAGGTGCTAAAAGCACTGATCAACAGTCGCTAAGTAATGTTGAGTGGAATACTTCGTGAGTTTAATTTCATTATATAAATGAATAAAGAATGCTTTGCAGTCTGCACTTCTATATTTTAAAAGAAACAATTCATCTTTCTAAAACCATATGTTCTATCAACATGCACGTCAATGCATTACAATGTAGCAATATTTTATATATTAAAATCTACGTTGTCAAGTATACTTGAATAAGCTTCCGTGGGTTAAGCCCCATTTTTTAGCGAAGGGACTCTTTAATGCCTTCCTCTCCTTATTTATTTGTTCATTTTTAATGCTACTCGAAAGCTTCTCTGATTTTTTTACTTTGTCCGGCCGTAGATATAATTGTTTGCATTTCGGGTGTAATGCGGCACCATAAATGGCGACGGTGCTGACATTTTTAAGTTTAACCTGTGTATTTGTCGGGAGTGTAGTGCATAGTGGGGGAACTAAACTCTCGCCATGCAGGTGGCGGACAAACAGGGAAACATCGTCAACTTGATAGTGGAATATAGGTATGGTAGAATTGTCAGTATGAAATTCAAATTGTTTTTAGCCTCAAAACGACTAAACTTATGTTCACTAATATCTGCTTTTTTATATTGCTTATGTCAAGGACAAATATGTCTGTCCGCTAGGTGGCCCTGTCATCGCCCACCAAACAAATAATGGGTGGATTATTTGTTCGAGACATCGTAACATCCAATAGATGCATCAATCTCCATTTTCCTAATATATGTCTTGGTTGATTTATCTCCGTTATATTTTGTAAGTTGAAAATAACTGTGAGTGTCATTCTGTAGCAATATAGACTGTGAATAACCGATATTTGAATCACATGCATATTCCTTATTTTCTGAAAAATAGTGGAAATTGTTTACCATAAGGATTAAGTTCAGTTCTTTTCATCACTGTCATATAAAAATCAATTAATATCTAGCAGATACTAGCAGTAATTTTGCTTCACAATCTACCTGAATATACAGGGTGTTCCGAAAAAAGTGTGCAATATTCTACCAGCGGTTTCCAGAGCTTAAAATAGGAAAAAAAGTTTATATAAACATAGGTCGAAAAACGTCCCCTAAGGGCGCTACGGTCTTTTAAAGGGGCTCCCCTGGAGATGGTTTTTCCTTAATATTTCCGAAACGTGTTGAGATAAAGACATAAAATTTGGTATCCTAGCCTAGTTTTCTTATGCTGGATTTAAAAATATTAACAATTTTAGACAGTTTTGTTTGGAAGCGTATGTAACAGGAGGTTATTTTGGCCCCAAATTTTTGTGTGATCTATTTTTGAAATTCAATTTTAGAATTTGAAAATTTAGGGTTTTCTACATAAAAAAGGTACTCCTATTGAATATCGACAAATTGTGCCATTTTTGAATAAAATCAAACTAAAAAATTTGTCACATGATAGAAATTGTTGATTATACATAGTTAGCCATGACTGCAAACAAAAGTTGCTTTGATTCATTATGACTTATTTTGACGTTAAGCTGACATTGTTAGCAGTGTAAAATTACTAGATTAAAATCAAAATGTTTATTAAATCGATTTAAAATGTCAAGATTTACAGACAGGGAGCTGACTGCATGCATTTTGTGTACGGGTTTTGCAATGGCAGTTCATTGGCAGCCGTAAGAGAATATCAAAGAAGATTTCCCAATCGCATAGTACCTGGACGTCGAATGTTTACTGATATTCACCGGAATTTGTCAAATCATGGAAGTTTTCAGCGCATGCAGGGCTCAGGAAGGGAAAATCATCGTATGGATATTGCTTTAAATATGTTTGAAAATAATCCGCAAATAAGCATACGAAATGTTTCAGAAAATATGGATATACCTCGATCAATAGTAAGAAAAATTTATGAATACCTATTTGATAGTTATCCTAAAAATAATAATTTTAGATAGGAAGAATGACAAGAATGCAAGGATTACATCCTTATCATTTTAAACGGGTGCAGCATTTAACGGAGGCAGATTTTTTACCACGAATCGAGTTTTGCCAGTGGATATTAGCAAATGAAAACACTATTCCTAGAATATTATGGTCGGATGAGTCAATATTTACTAGGAATGGTGCTTTTAATTTCCATAACATGCATCACTGGTCAGATGAAAATCCAAAAGTTGTTCGCCGTACAAATTTCCAACATAGATTTTCATTGAACTTATGGGCAGGAGTAATTGGGGATCAAGTAATTGGGCCTATTGTACTTCCCAATCGTCTTAATTCAGAGGTGTATCTGAACTTTCTTCAGAATGAGCTCTTGGATATAATACCATTGGATGTGCGCCAGCAGTTTCAAGAAAATATGTTTTTTCAACATGATGGCGCCGCTGCACATTTTGGACGCAATGTTCGAAATTGGTTGAATGTCAATTTTCCAGACAGGTGGTTAGGCCGAGGAGGTCCTATAGCGTGGCCGCCACGTTCACCTGACCTATATCCATTGGATTTCTATTTTTGGGGGTCATTAAAAGACCTAGTTTACTCGACTGAAGTAAATACTCAAGAAGATTTACTTCAAAGAATCCATCAGGCTGCAAATGAAATAAGACGAGAACGGTTTTGCACTTTTCGGGCTTCGCAATCATTAGTTCGTCGAGCGAGACTCTGTATCCAACAAAATGGAAATTTATTTGAACACTTATTGTAAAGCTAGTTTTAAGTATATCCAGCTGTATGTCTTCCTTTTTAAATAAATTTCAATTTCATTCGTAGAAAAAATGTATTTCTTTTGTTTTTGCCTAAATGTTAGCTACGTCGCAATAGAAATATGTATTTATGTAATATTTACCAATTATTAAATTAGTTTTTTCGATGACATGGCTAATTATTCAACAATTCATTTAAATTCGCAGTACATTTCCTATCATGTGACAAATTTTTTATTCAAAAATGGCACAATTTATCGATATTCAATGAGAGTACCTTTTTTATGTAGAAAACCCTAAATTTTCAAATTCTAAAATTGAATTTTAAAAATAGTATCACACAAAAATTATGGGGCTCAAATAACCAGAGTCCGGCCCTGTTACATACGCTTCCAAATAAAACTGTCTAAAATTGTTAATATTTTTAAATCCAGCATAAAAAACTAGGGTAGAATACCAAATTTTATGTCTTTATCTCAACAAGTTTCGGAAATATTAGGGAAAAACCATCTTCAGGGGAGCCCCTTTAAAAGATCGTAGCGACCTTAGGGGACGTTTTTCGACCCATGTTTATATAAACTTTTCTTCCTATTTAAAGCTCTAGAAACCGCTGGTAGAATATTGCACACTTTTTATATTAATCTTATCTTTCAAATCAAAATCAAGTATCTTGCAATATAAACAATAACAATACCAAGCGGCCTTTTAATCTGACTATAAACGGGTTTCAAATTCGTGTCAGTGCCTTCTTTAAAATGTTGTGCTTTTAATTATCCAAGTTGTGATAGGTTGCGCAACCACGAGCGCTAATATGTATGTAGTTTTGGCGGCAATGACATTGGGCGAAGAATTCGGTCAATTCTGCTGCAAACGGCATGGACCACATTTTTGACCGAATGCAGAGAGTTGCGGGAAACCTGTTTATTTGAGAGATCGACACGCTGATTATGCCGCGATATGAACTTCAGTAACGTTGCGCTTGGAAAGCATGTTTCCTAATTTTGTAACAGACACTTCGTCCGATACTCCTGACCTCTCACCATCGTGCCGTGACTCCTGTCTGGATCCCCAGTCCAATAGTTCAATTTCTGGATTGATCCGAAACTACTCTATTTCCCTATTCTATTACTCTTAAATCTGTCTTCCTATAGGAGGTAGACTCGCGTACAGCCTGACATAAAATAATAGAATCATAGCTTCATTGAAACACTCGAAGCGCCCGAATGAATACTTTTGGAACCGCCGAACATAGTTAACTCCATTTAATGAATTTAATGAAAGTCAGATCAATTTTTTTTATTTTCAGACTCAAGTTAAAATATACAAGCACTCAAGAAAATCTGGTGTAACGATGGCAATACTAAGTTAACTTTGTGAAACTATATAGGCTAAAAGGCATTTTTTGTCAAAACACTTTCAAAAATGAAACAATCTCTGAAACATCTAAAAACCAAGGTTGAGTATAAAATGCTGTTGACGTGTCTCGTGGCTGAATTTGGTGTTGAAAATTAGCCGCTTATTACACCCGTTGGCCCCGACATCAAATTGATAACGTCTTCTATTCTTCGCTTGCGTTTATCTAGAAATGAGTTTTCATTTGGATCACAGATACCTATCACGGATTTTGGAAAATTCTCTTGTAACAATCGTATAAACATACCGATCACCTTATTTGAATGCCTCAAGTCTTATGCATGCACTGCCGAATTTGCATCCGCTGATGGATATCTCGCAGAACATCGATTCTGGACTCTGTCTTACCAGTTTTACTTTGAACTGTATTAATCGACCTTAAGCCATTTTTAATCGTAACCAGGTGTTGTAATCAGGTGTGTAGCAAATACAATTAAAAAGTCATATGAATTGTACAATAATTGGTTATAATTGAAATAAAATGCTTTAGAATCATTTTATATTGATAAATATAATGCGAAATGTATATAGTTTGTGGAGATGTTACTTTGGAATTATAAATAGCAACTTATTAAAACACATTTGCCCCCTTTATATCTTACATTACGAGTCACCAGTGATTCTAGATCGTGGTGAAATATTGTAGTGAACAAAAAAATTGCGTCCAGTAGGTTTACTCTGCACTTCCCGCGCAAGGCTATCATCAGTTCATAAAGGATTATGTTCAGCACAAATTACACCCCATCAAAATAAGACAACACCATAGACCTTATATCTTGGATAGATGATAGTTGCTATGCTTCAGTTCGTTGTCCCAGAGATCAAGCCTAGTCCAGTTGTCTTTGATCAGACAGACGAAAGCAGTATGTTTAAATAAGATTATCTGAGAAAAAAGTTAGTTACGAACATGTATAACAGGTCCATACATAGGCAGTTATTTCTCTATCGTTCGTAAATATTTCTCCACAATTCTAAGTTTTAAGGGCAATAGTACGGGGAAATCTATGATGTGTGAAATATTTCTAATAGTTGAGTAGAGTCACAGTAGCGTTTTGTATTTTTTTCCTCTTCTGTCCCCAGATCCGCCGGCACTAGACCGATTATTAAAAATTACAAAGCATTTTCGTTAGTACTAACCTTGTGTGAAAATTTCATCAAAATTCGACCGGTCCTTTCTAAGTTTTATAGGCGGATCAAGAATTAGCGGACAGACAGATAGACCGACATAAATTATTTACTTACTCAGCCTACACTACCGTTAGTAGGTACAGGACTAATGGCGCGACTCACCTACGGATTCCGAAGGGATTGGGAACCTACAGTTCATTGTGTAAATGACAAAATCACCATTCCCCAGGCATTTGTGTAAATCAATTAAATAACTCCACTTCAACGAGAATATGTATACCCACATGTTGAGTGGTGATTTTTACATTCAGACATTGAACTGTCAATTTCCAATAGTACCGAAATCCGTACCATAGACACCTTCACTAGTAAACCTACTTGCCACCATTCAAGTCTACATCTCAATGTCGTTATTGGTTGTTCTATTAGTGATATCCATAAATTTGAATTTTGGAAGGACGATCCTATAATCCACACAAACATTCCAAAATGCCATCTTGTACTCAAGTTCATACTTCTGATGATTTATTGAAATGACAATATTTTCTTATGCATTAAATTATAAACGTCCCTTGAAGCAACACGTTACGGTAAACGTTTATCCTATTAGAATCTATCTATCTATTAGAAGATTATTTTTGATTGATCTTCTTGACCTCAAATTACTAAATAATATATTCACACGTTGGATAAGGTTACATAATGATACAGTGTTTGGATGCTGCATAGTTATCTTTATGCAGTGGTCTGTGAAGGCTGACAGGTTTGCACGAAAAACTGATGATAAGTTTGTTGCATTGTTACCTGCTAGAATAGCATCCATAACATGTGAAAAAACAGTAAAAAAGATTTAACAACGCGCCATGTAAATATGTGCTGAAAAATTTAGGACACATAAAAGATGTCTCTTTGAAAAGATGGCATTTTGTGTCATATTTTGAGCATGCCCAAAAAAACATATAATAGA
The DNA here is from genome assembly GCA_963669975.1 of Acanthoscelides obtectus. Classification (NCBI taxonomy): domain Eukaryota; kingdom Metazoa; phylum Arthropoda; class Insecta; order Coleoptera; family Chrysomelidae; genus Acanthoscelides; species Acanthoscelides obtectus. The sequence continues at coordinate 64,032,406 of CAVLJG010000007.1, read as the reverse complement.
AGTGGGGTTGCAAGAAACAGACGAATAGACAGAAATGAGTGATAGCCCAGATTAAAGTATTCTGCCTGAAGATAGCCAACCCAGTACTATATTCGTGTGTCAGAAAAATTATCAGAGATAAAATGAGATACCGCAGCGTCATCCATGAGAACTTGGTACAGTTACGTTTCTGCTCTTTGGGATCATTGGCAATCTATTTTGAAAAGGTTACTGTCTCAGAGATGGCGCTGAAGTGAGCTTTACAAAGTGTCTGCAAAAGGTGTGGAAATCTCGAAACTGGAGATACTGCAGACCAAAATTTGTGGATTGACCTAAACATAGCTCAGTCCAAAACCCTGTATACAACAACTGACCGAAAAATCTTCTTTCCTCGTATTTACACAACAAAAAAGGTTTACTTGTTAGAAGTGTTTAAAGCTAACAGTTTTCGAGATATTTGTTTTTAAATGTTCCATTGCATTATTTGTACCATGATAATAAAATATTTTTCTAACATAATAATCAAGTTGTTTTGGATAATATCTGAGTAGCGTTGCTATGGTTTTTAACAATAACAAATGAGGATGGCAACAAAACTAATAGACGGAAATCTAACTACAAAAATTGTTCAAAATGAGCACCACCTTGTATAACACACTCTCGAGTTCGACGAATCAATCTTTGCTGCACTCTCCAAAGCATTTGGATGTTATTTTTCATTTCCTGGCTATGGTGGAAAATTCTTTGTCGAAGATCATCTACAGTTTCCACTGGCGTATTGTAAACGCGTCGTTTTAAATCACCCTAGAAGAAAAAATCCATAGGATTTAAATCTGGTGATCTAGCCGGCAACGATACAGGTTCTGATCGACTTATCAACTGGCCTGGATGTACTCTATTTAGGTGCTCTCTAACTAATATAATAAAATGAGGTGGAGGGCCATAGTGCATAAACCACATATTCACGCGTGTTTGTAGCGGAAGATCTTGCAGCAGAGTGGGTAATTCTTCAAGAAATTGTACATATGTACCTTTGGCCATTTAGTCTAGGTGGTAACTCAATGGATCCTATTAAATATTGTCTAATTATTCCTGACCATAAATTAATTTGAAATTGTACTTGGTGGCGGATTTGTATTATTGCATGAGGATTTTCGTCTGCATAAATGTGAAAATTATGCGAGTTAATGGGCCCATCCCTTCCAAATCCTGCTTCGTCCGGAAATAATATTAACGAAGTAAAACCATTGTCGTAGTCAAACTTCCTTAAAAGCCATGTACAAAATATTACCCTTGCGGTTTATCATCCGCGCTTAAACCATGTACTTTTTGCAGGTCGTATGTATGGAGCAGTTGCTCTTGAAAAATGGTATTTACTGTACATTTGGAAACTTGAAATTCTCGTGCTACATTCCTAACCCCAACTGTAGGATTTTCAAAGGCAGCATCTAAACAATTTTCTTCAACTTCAGCTGTATGTACAGTTCTGGGAGCTCCACTATGTCGGTCCATATCTTAAGAAAACCTACTATATGAGCATATAGCTACTGCGTCATTTCTGTCGTAGAGTTGAAACATAGGTGTGACAAATTCTCATAGATGACGCTACGATATCTCATTTCATCTCGGATGCGCGAACACAGTTTTAGATTCACTATCTTCAGGTAGAACACGTTATTCAATCGTTATAAGAATTTTCGTAATGAAAAAACCCCAAAAATGATTGTTATAAACATTTCTTCTTGTACTTGGATTTAAAGTGATTGTTTGTCCATGTGTTTTAATGAAGGAATTTTAATCGTTACAAACATCAAAACTTTTCCCCTCAATCTTTAACCGAATTTTCATTCTGACATTCATTCTACATTGGTAGTTCGAACTTCGCACATTACTATGGTATACAGACATATAGAATGCGCAAGGCTTTACTACAAAAATATGAAGGATGCGATATTTTCAAATTCTGGGACGTCTAAAAGAGCTTAATATACTTTTTGACTAGATCTACATTTGCAAGGTATTTTTTGAGCATGCTCAAAAAAACATAATAGGAGGATGGGATTACAACAAGCAGACATATTGACGAGTAAGAAAAAACACCTAAAAGATAATGTTCTAAGCTTCGACTTTTTTGTACTTAAAACTAAACCTAATGCTTCTTTGGCTTCATGTTTTGTTTTGAAGGAATTTCAGCCGTTACAGACCTCAAAATTTTTGCTTAATCTTTAACCGAATTTTTATTCTGAAATTCATTCTTGTTGTTCGGTAGTTCGAGCAAAATACGAAGAATGACATATTTTCATATTTTATGATCCCTAAAAGATTGTTCTGTATGCAATCGCACTTTTTGAGCGTGCAAATAAAATCTTATAAGAAGAGTGGGGTTACAAGACAATAGAAAGATTGACACAAATGAGCGGAATTTTCCTAATGAAAAGATACCTCAAAAAATTATTGCTCTAAAATTCTTTTTTGTACTCAGAATTGAACCAATCGCTTCCACCCTTTGCGAGGAAAACACAAAAAGCGTCGACCATCCAATTTTTCAAAAACAGAAGTCAACATATTTTACTTATTATTTTTACTGCTAATGTGTAATTTCTTTTTTTTTTCGTATGCTTTCGTTTGCACGTTAAGGTTGTTGATAAAATACAGCAAAGGGTGATTCCTTGGTATATTTAAAAAAATCACAAGCGTAATTTTGGTAATGTTCCATCGTCCGATCTTTGGAATTAATTGTTATAATGCATATTTTTAATGTTACATATGTACACGGGGAAATATATACATATATATATATATATATATATATATATATATAACAAATTCAATAAAACCAACAGAGAAATTAGACTTTTCACAAAAAGTCAAAATTTAATAAAATTGATATTATTTCAAAAATGAAACATTTGGCGACTAATATTGCATATCAGGATTGAACTTTTTTCCTTAGAATCATCCAAGAAATTACCTCTTGAAGTTTGGCTACCTTATTAACACCCTATATGTATTGTTTAATAAGATTAGTTTGTCTTTTCGATTTTACGATAATCAGCAGGATTTAAAAAATTGATTATTACGAATGTATTAACCCATGCAATTTGCGTGCTAATTTTAAAATCGTTTAATGTCTGATTCGTCTTTTACTGCCCCTGTTTCAATTGTGATTTAAATTATCTTTGTAAATAATTCAAGAATACAGTTTGATTACTCTGTCTTTCCGCTATGAATTCTGAATTATGGTTCAAATTTTATGCAGTAAGAATAACATTAAAAATGTTTTAATGAAAAAATATAAATGCTTACCTTCATGCTGAAACTTCAAGATGACACCTGCTAGAAACACATTATAGATGATTAAAATTACTGTAGAACAAGATTAATCTATACTACTAATATACTCAGGCAAACACAAGATTTTCAAAATAAATACTCAAACAGGATGCGAGATGCCTGTATAAAAGAAAATAGCTGTAAATCTAATGATTTTTGATTTTCCTGATATGATATTCTGATTGACATAGCCGAGTTTTAACGACTTCAGGCACTGACAAATGTGGAGCCGAACATTAAACAAAATAAATCGAAAGGGTATGGCCACTAAACATTCAATTTGCGCTCTTTATATCGACTGTCAATGTTACCTTTCAATTCAAGCGGAATTTTTGAATTGTAGAACCATGAATAAAACTTACCCCACTCTTTGGCTTATAACCAATGGAAGATATATCGATTTTCAGTAGGTAAATAGCCTGTCGTATAGAGTGAGCAACCAGAAAAGCATTTTCAAGCATTGCAATAAAGCATACTATACGAGAAAGGTGCTAAAGATCACAGTCAATTCAATATGCAGTGTCTCTCACATATAACATTTACAGTCTTTAGGAAAGGCCGCCAGGCTTAAAAGCAATTATAACAGTTTTATTTGATAAACCGTAGTAAATGTTTCATGATCATATTTTAACCTGTAGACGCATCTCACTTGAACATATTTGCGGAGAAAAAGGCAGCTCTTTTTTAAAGAATAGCTCCAAAACGGGAGCAGCTGTTCCAACTACATAATCTATCATTTATGCGTCTTAGACATCAGATTTTTTATAACCTCGATGTTTGTGGAACATCAAGAATTTTGATTTTCTCATGCTTACAGTATTTCCTTGTCTCCTGGCATAAAAAACAAAAACCAAGTACACCAAGAGAATTTAAGGCCAAATTACTGTGTTGAAAATGTATAAAATTGGCAACCCCAGGACTTCGCTATATCAATAATGAGATGATATTTTTAATACTACGTAGTTCTACTACATTCATACATGGAAACAATGTCACAACGAATTTTATATATTTTCAGCAAAAACCTGATTTAGTTTTGGATTCTCTTGGTTGGTGCCCACCACTCTTAGATTTGTTCATGTGAAAACACAATCTCATAGGTATATATTTTATGTACTCACTATCTCCCCAAAATATTAAAGTTCGCGTCCAGAGTTCCATTTCCGGCAACATCCCCAAACGCATAGAAATGTAGGAACTGTAAACTTACACCATTATGCATTTTTTGCTTTACATTACTACAAATATGATCGCATAACGAATTTTATTCCCTGTAGTCGTACAAATAATGGTGGTGAGGACAAGCTGAAAATTATTTATCCAGATGAAAGGACGCTCGTACAGGCGAGAAACTGAAAACTATCTAGTCATATCAAACTCTCATTACCGATATACATACATCTTCATCTTATATTTTAACTGTGTTGAGGTAACTCTAGTTAGTTAGTGATGCCATACAGCTATAAGAATTTTGTGAACCTGTGTTCTATAATACCAGTCATCCAGTATTTTTCCACACTACATCTTTTCATTGAACCTTAGCAAACATTTAATTCTGGAATAAGATTTCAGTGACGCACTGTATGTGTTAGCTAATATCATCTAATATGCATTGTTTTATTGAGCTTATAATAATTATAATATTTTTGTGGATATCAATACGTAGTCATAGATACACACATATTTGATGCCACCTGTAAAGTTTCAATAATTGTCATCGTTTAAAACATTAAAATATAATTCAAACTAACGGAGCACTGACACATTTTCAGCAAACACCAAACACCTGAGCGATGCAGGCTAAAATGAGAATTTGAAGATTTTCAGCATTGGTTTCTTTTGATGGCAACCTAAATAAAAATGTGAATAGACGGCAAAATGTATTTTTATCGCATTTACATTTTATACACGTTAAATATGCAATACTCCTAGTGAGTGTTTATCCATAATAACTTTAATATAATAACAAAATAGAAAATAAAATAATAATTGCTCACCCCAACAGTTGTTATTGTTATCAAAGATCGATCTAAGGTAGATGTCGCCAAATTCTCTGATTTCTGCAAACAAAAAGTCAAATTACGAAATAAAAAATTAAATTATAGACGTTGTTTTTTATTTAATACTTCTTCGAACACAAACCTTGTCGTAAATCAAACCCAGAGCGTACTTTTATTTAAACACATTCATTGAATTTTGAGAGGTAGCGTGTAGTTATAGACTTATTCAGGCTAAGGTTGCTGAGCAATTCTACGGTTATGCCAAGAGCTACATGATTTTTTGTGTCGATGTTTTACTCAACATGGACATAGTAATTGTCTTGATGCGCAGCACATCCCTCCAACCCGGTTCCTTCGCCCAAAAAGCCTCAAAGGTAAAATTTTGTTGATCCGATTTTTGAACTGCCTAAGGCCTAAGGTTAGCGGAACTGGGAAAGGCTTCCTCTTGTAGAAAGTTCCACAATCTCGTATCGGCCAGTTCTGGATGTACGAAGTTCGACACGGCTAGGATGGGAGGCCGAAGTCAGGGGGGTCTGTCTGGCAGGCATATCGCGTGGCGGCATCATGGAGGAGAGCTCTGAGGAGTAAAGCTCGTAGGTGTAGAGGTAGAAGAGAGCTAGATCGCTGACGGCCGCCGAAGCGAAATGGTCCAAGACTGTCCGTTAGAGAAGAGTCGACGATCAGTAAGATAGCGTCGAGCATAAATAATGAAGTTGGGGCGGCAGCACCTCAAACGTGTGAGCAATACTCGGGACTACGTCTTATTTGGGGCTTGTATAGAGTGAGATCATGCGGAGAAAAGTACTTATTAGCCCTAAACAAATGTCCTAGCTTTTTCCCAGGAGCTGCCGCCATTGACGGGATGTATTCGTGCCCGATCAAGTCCTCTGCTAACTGGACTCCGACCAGCCGAATTAAACGGCTCTTTGACAGAACTCGGCCATCCATCGAAACCGGATGAGTGCTAGGACGCTTTTTGTTTGTCAAGGTATAATACTGCGTTTTGGAAGCATTAAACTGAACAAGATTGTTGCGTCCCGAAGCTAGTAGAGTGCTGTGATCAGCAAAGCTGTGGATTGGGTTGATCGTACAGGAAAGGAGGTCGTTGATATGTAAGAGGAACTTATGTTATAGTTTTTCAACATTATTGATTCTCTCCGTCGTGCATCTACCTATTTCTCAGATTCACGATTGAACACATAGTGTTTCCTACACCTGGGGCCGTAATAAAGATAAGGACTTGTTTGCCTTGTTGTCCAGAAGTGGCAGGTGTTGCCAAATATCAGGCAAATAAGAAGGCCCCATATCGAAAAAAGGGAAACCTAATTTTCCTTTTACTACTTCTCTTGAAGAATAAAGTGACCTACCGGCTCCGGTTGTTATGCATAGAAAACACATCTTGTGTCTAGCTCAAATTATTACCTGTAACGCACATTTTCAAGAAAAGACTATATCAGTAAAATGAGAGAACCCTAGAGGCAGAGGCTGCCTTAGCTCGCATAGCTTTTTCTTGATAGTTGAGAACTAGCAAGCAAACACATTAAAAATTCATCAAGTAAAAATTTGCTCACATTTCGGGAACATTTGGGAAATTTGAAGATACTAAACACAGTTTAGTATTAATGGTATGGTTTCCCAAGTAAGCAGAAAGGGCCAACTATTATCTAATGGCTCATTCAACATTTACTTACCAAGATTGCATCACTTCTAAGTAAAATGAGATGACAGACAGCTACCATAGTTAGGAATTCGTTTGTACTCCAAGACTCTTAAAAAGAAATTAACAATTGTGTTATAGCTGTATCTTACCTACAACTAGAAGTTTTAGCAAGTTCATAGTTGTCATATCACAGTGGACACCATGCTAGTGTCTGAAAAATTTCTAATTGATTCATATTTTAAAGAAATGTTACTTATCATTTTTCATGTAATTAACTATATGTTTGTGTTTTCTTTGTTTAAGTGGTCAGTCTCCTATATTTACATGTTTTTTGTTTTTTCCCATATGTTAATATAATTTTTGTCTCTATCGACTTTGTCGCTAAGCATGTTGTGTGGCTAACGACTAGAAATTCTTCGACTGTCGCGCGAATCCTATCTTATGTTGAGGGGTCTAGATTGTATGTATATTTCAGAACGGTATTTTTGATTTTTATGTATGTTTTAAAAATTTTGAAAATAGATGATAAGCTGAACATATTGAACCTCTGAAATCAATTCGTTTTATTTCAAACTAAATACTATAGATCTATATGCGCCAGGACTCTCGTACCTAATCGAAGTCATTCTTTGTTTTTACATTAGTTTCTTAGAAATAAGTAAAAAATGCCTTATGGTAGTAATATCAACTATTCATAATAATGTACACTCAAAGGTTGAAGTCCGAAAAAGTTGTTTGACTTTTATGGTTCATTCGTTAAGCATAACAACATACAATGATCTAGAACTCTAATGACTCAAAAGTTGAGTAGAATTATTAATTTATCCTGATCTTGTCTTTAACTTATAGTTTTTGGGACACCCCATATGCATTTGTATTACTGGTTGCATACACTTATAGTAGGTGAGTCTGATGATGGTAAATATATTGTGGGGGAAGGTGGGGGAAAACGTCAACCGTGTATGAAATGAAAAATCCTGTTATTTTTTTTAACATGACGATGTATTGACGTTTTTCTCTCGTGTTCCACGAATAATTCGACTCACATCTGTTGCTTCGGTTGAGGTTTTCCTCAAGGAGCAGTCAGAAAATTCTCTGTCTACATACATACAAGAAAATAATGTGATACAAATCTACAAATCTTCTGCAATGTACCTTTTACCAATAATTCCATTGTGTGTGATATTTTGTGTCGGTACCACGTTAAGTACTCCCGTCCCAGAGTACGAGAAGTTCCTGGAGAATCCTAGATACCTGAACTACGATGAGCTCACTAATCTATTCAGAAAGCTGGAGACTGAAAACACTGGTCTGGTGAAGCTACACACTATTGGTAGGTCTGTGAAAAACCGAGAGCTATGGGCCCTAGAAATCAACTCAAATGTGAATAACCGCACGCTGCTTACACCAATGTTCAAATATGTGGCCAATATGCATGGGGATGAAGCCATCGGCAGACAACTGATGGTTTATTTAGCTGAGTATCTGATATACAATTATGGCAAAGTTGAGAGAGTAACAAGGCTTATGAATACTACAGATATATTCCTAATGCCCTCGATGAATCCTGATGGGTTTGAAAACTCAGAGGTAAGAGAATTGTTAGAATCTGCTAAATTGTGTAAACTACTACCTGCAACCTTTCAATTATTATTCTCCATGCTTCAGTAATTAACTTAGATCTTTAATTTAACACAACCTAGTATCTGATTTTATCAGCATAGCTTTTAATATAATAGAATATTTGATTGTAACTTAAGTCACTTGTTTCTAGAGCATTCTCAAAACACATCTAAAAGAGATGAAAGAGTCTTTAACTGTGGGACTCTCTAGATATAGGAAAACATTGAATAAGTGAAGGAAATTGCTGTGTTATTTTGGCAAAATCTTGTGATTAACCCTCTGGCACTGTTTGACCTTGCTTTCACTTCATAGAAAAAAATATATGCATCTATCACCTACCTCCTCTAGAACTCTGGAAGCCTATAAATATTACAGTATCACTATATTATCTTTTTTAGATTGACCAAGCTCTATTATATATTACCTAAGTTATTCTAAGCTCAAAAAAATCAACTTGTGTGGGGTGCTTGATTATGATACATAAACCATTTTTTACAGGAGGGGCAGTGTGAATCAAAAGATAGATATGTAGGTAGGGAAAATGAAAATCATGTAGACTTAAACAGAGATTTTCCAGATCAGTTTGAACCTCAAAGAGCTGGTAAGCTTAAATAATTTATTTTATAATTATGTCTATGGTTTTGCAAAAGATCTAACATTTTTCTCAAAACACAAACTAAATATACTAAGTTTCATAAAATGTTTTTTAATCTGTTCCAAACATGGACATGTAATTAATTCCCCTTACTAGTTAAAACAGATAGGCTTTATTATACATATTTATGAGAACACAATGATTAACTTCAATTACAGCTTACAGTTCCTAATGATAAATTCATTTTCAGGGACTCTACTGTCTGGCAGGCAACCAGAAACAATAGCACTAATGACTTGGATTATCTCAAGACCATTTGTACTTTCTGGTAACCTTCATGGAGGAGCTGTTGTTGCTAGTTATCCATTTGATGATACAAGGTACTTAAATGTATCACTTGGTTCATTAAGTGTATAAAATAACAAATATAATAAATGAAATAAGAGATAAACTGCCATTAAAGTGCATCTTCCGGAAATATTATCAATAGTATTTGCAGCATATAATCTTGTGTTCCTTTTTAAGAAATATCTGTACAAGTATGATATCCCCAAGCATCTAACATGTGTAAACCTGTGTTTTGTCAAATATCCACTAATTTCTCAAGAATTTTATTGCCGGAAAATACTGTGATTCACAGTGATACTATCTCAGTACAAATATTAGTAGTGGCTAAATTATTTTCTCTGTTAGACTGAATGAGCTAATAATTAGTCAGAAAAACAACCTCATGATGTGTTAATTTTGTGGAATAATTGAATGCAATGAAAGTCAGTTTTGTTCTATGAAGGTCATACTGACGAAAAACTGGATGAAAGTTTTAATCACATAATTCACCTCCATTTTTTTGCAGAGAGGAAATGATATAAGGACTAATTATTTATTGTTATTTATGATACTGGTGATAAAATATTATAACTGAAAGCTAGGATTATCAATAAACTGGTTTTATACCTCAGTAATACTTACTATCCTACCTTTGCTATGTCAGAAGGTTGCTTACCTTTTTAAATATAACAGTGGCATAACTTATCTTTGGATACTTATTTCTTTTTCTCAAGTTGACTATTTTTTATACAGTGCACTTTGACTAAATAGTTTATAATGCTGCAAACTTATATTTTTAAACTTTTTTAAAATCCAAACAAATATGTAACTCTTGAGCTTAACTTACATTGACAGTCTTGTTTTTTTCTCAGTGCCCATAGAACATGTTGTGTGGAAAGTCGCTCGCCTGATCACGATCTGTTCAAGAAGTTGGCGTTAACTTACGCCGAAAATCATCAGTTGATGAAAAAAGGTGATGCCTGCAGCAATGAAAATTTCGACAAGGGCATAACGAATGGAGCTTATTGGTATGAAGTCAAAGGTAATTTCGTGTTTTCCACTTGCCACACCTACTGGCGGGGAATTATTGTAAATCGCGAAAATTTTCGAAAATGAGATCTGTTTTTTGGATTCACATCACAAAAAACCATGGCATTCATCTCCATCAGTCTGTCTGTATGTCTGTCATCTTCTGTTGGTTTATCAGTCTGTCCGCTAATCTTATAACCGCCTATAATTTGAGAAGCACCACTATGCCAAGGACGCAAAAGTGATGTATTTATTGAAAAAGGCCTAAAACAAAAAAAGTAAAGATTTCTCAAACTTCTTTTCTGTATGCTTCTGAAGATCCTGATTATTGCTTATGGATTTTAAAGGTAAAAAAACTTGGGGTGGGGGTTGTTTATCTCAATTTTTTGAGGTTCCATACCTTTTCTCGTAACTCAGTAACCTGCGTTATTTACCAGTGAAAAACATTATACTTCAAGCTAGATTACAGTAGTAGACAACAATTGTTGTTTACTTGCTGAGGATGAGGGAGGTAAGCCACAGCATATATAGTGCAACAGTGCACCATTGAACTTTATTGCATTCACTAAATCAAGAAAATTAACAACTTGTTCCAGTAAAAATGAACTTTAAATTTTTGGCTATCTTTTGTGTATCCTCAACTTCTTGAATAAGTGGACATCAGCAAGGTGCTGAGAATAACATATAAGTTCAATCGTCACACATTGCAAATGCAAGAAATTGCAGGTTTACTGAAGTTTACTGCGCTCAGGCCGAGTAATCGGGTGCTCGGTAAAATATGCCGAGTAAACTCGAGTACCATGTACAAACCATGTACTCGGTGTGTCTCTAATAGGTGTATCATGTTGTTCAAGGAAACTCAAGTGTATGCCATGAAAATTTCCTGATCGAATGACGTAGTCTAATTTAGTTTTTACGTCCTTCGCTACTTTTTCAGGTGGCATGCAAGACTTCAACTATATCCATTCAAACTGCTTTGAGGTGACATTCGAGCTAAGTTGTTGCAAGTTCCCATTCGCAAAAGAACTGCCTCAAGAGTGGAAAAACAACAAAGAGGCGTTGCTCTCCTTCATGGAGGCTGTGCATTGGGGTGTAAAAGGATTGGTTAGGACAGAAGGAGGGGATGCTGTATTAGACGGGGACGTTGTGGTTGTGGGGCTAGGTCACAACGTGACTACCTCCAATAGGGGGGAGTATTGGAGAATGCTGCTGCCAGGGAAGTACGAAATGTACGCAGTGGCCTATGGGTGAGTTTCTATTCTTAAGTGAGGAGCTCACATGCAAAACAGGATATATCACATTTTACAAAAAAAACATGTTTTGGCGGTTTCTGGATCTAAGTCGTGATAGCTGTAGCCTTATATCAGGTAACCAAATAAGTTCGTGCAGTTGCTGTGTATTGCACATTGCCATGGATGTTGTTGATTGATAGAGTTTGTTTGTTACCTGTTGTCACTTTAGTATGAATCCTTCTTTTCTCACACACATAAAACGTTTCTGAAAATTGTTACATACCTATTTTTAATAATTGAACATGGCGACGAATAAAACAGTCATTCGAAGTTGTTTACTATATGAGTACAAACTTGGTACAAAAGCTGTAGCGCTGTACCGCATTCAGAGATGATGCCGTTAGTGATCGAACAACATAGAAGTGGTTCAAAAAATTTTCTTTGGGAGATCTCAGTTTGAGTGATGAACCACGCTTAGGGAGACCAACAATCATGAACAACGTGGATCTTCGACAGGTTGTGGACGCAAATTCCAGGACAACGTGCGAAGAATTTGCAGAAACGTTCAGACTGAGTCCTGAAGCTATTCGTTTGCATCTTCATCAGCTAGGAAAGACGTGGAAGTTAAGTAAATGGGTCCCACATGAACTGACAAATGATAACAAATTATGTCGTCTTACCATTTGTTCAGAAAACATTTGACGCAACGCTAATGAACCATTTCTTAATCGGTTATTTACTTGCGACGAAAAATGGATCTTGTATTCGAATTCGAAGCATTCGTATCATTGGTTGTCGCCTACTGATTCGGTACCACACACGCCCAAGGCTTCCTTGCACCCAAACAAGGTTTTGTTGTGTGTTTGGTGGACAGCAACTGGAATTGTCCATTATGAGTTTTCGAAAGGGGTCAAACCATCACTGCTAACTTATATTGTGAGCAGCTTCAATGAGTACAGGCAGCACTCATCCAGAAACAGCCTTCTTTGATCAATCGGAAGAAAGTGATATTCTTGCCGGATAACGCCAAGACTCATACCCGCAAAAGTGACCCGAGAAAAATTTTCTGAACTCGGCTGGGAAACGTTACCGGACCCGCCATATTCTCCCGACATTTCGCCCAGTGATTATCACCTTTTTTTGTCTCTTGACAACTGTATGAGGCACCGACAGTTCACAACTCGAGATGGTGTAATAAATGCAGTCCGCCAATGGTTTGACTACAAATTCAGGGAGTTCTACAATACCGGCAAACAAAATTTGGTTCTACGTTGGCAAAAGGTCATTGAATGTGATGGTAATTACTTCGACGAGTAAATAGTGTATGTTTCTGAATAAAAATTTACATTTTGCTACTAAAAACCGCATGAACTTATTTGGTTACCTAATAATATATTCATTTCCAACATTTCTCTGACAAGCATAATAAATTGCAAAACTATATTTTTATGAATAGGCTCATCTGCTGGTCCTTTGTTGTAGTACTCACGTCGTCACGCTTGTATTAAATCTTAAGATCTGTTTGTAGTCTTTGAAAAAATTGAAAAATCCTCATGCAATGATGATCCTAAGCATCTTTTTTTAATGTGTGTTGCATTGTCCATTTTTCAGGTTTCTCCCATCAGAACGAGTGACTGTAGTGGTGGAAGAAGGCAAGACCACCATCCAGAACTTTACACTGAAACACGAGCCCGTCGAACAAGGTAAACAAACAAAAAAGGCGGATGGTTGGTACTGGTCTTAAAAACATAATTAAAGCCGGGTAGGGAATTAACTTCTAGCTTTTAAGAGGAAACTTTGAAAACACGTTTTTATAGAGTTAATGTGGGTAGTCCGTACTAACAACTCTCTATTCTACTTTCTGCACATATGCATAGGTAGTTTGCATAGTCTTTGATAAATATTCGAGTCAGCAAAAAGTTGATGATATGGAATCGTCTGTTAAGTAAGAGGTCAGATATACAAGTTGTAATTGAAACATATTAATTTTTCTTAGTACATTATTTGCAATATTTTACTCATGTTCATAACATTTCTGTAATGGATCAATTTGTGAAGTATTAGACAAATTTTTGCTGCTTGGCGTATCATCCTGGTTCAGTAAACCTAGCAAAGTCCTATTACTTGACCGTATTACTTATTATGAGTGGTGTTACTACGGATAAATGTAAAAGTTTCTAAATTATGAATTTGATATATAGCATTCTGGTTCATCATTTTACAGCATAGAATATACCCTAGTAATATTTCATTGCATATCACATTGATAAACGAATATGCTACATGGCAAAAGACATTTACATGTCCAAAATATTATGACTTATCAGAATGCAACAAAAATTGCAACATAAATATATTTATATGCTTAAGAGAGACCATAAGTAAAATCAGTGACAATCTGTATGTTCCATCTATATTTATTGTCCTATAAAATTTACTCATTGATGAAATTATATATATTGTGAAAATACAAAATTTTGATTAGATTTGTTCCTCTGCGTAGGAGTCTTTTGTCATGCAGTATACTGCATAAATAATATTTCTCTCTTCTTAGAATAAATACTAACCAATAAATAAAATACATATGTTTCGAATTATACTTCTTGCTCAATGTTGTTTATGGGACGAACAAATTTAGTGTTCAACTGTACTGTGATTTCTATAAACATTTTATTTCTGTGAAATTTTCGAATAATTATAATGTATTAAATTATGATTGAATAAATAAGTCTATCCTATAAACATGTGTATTTTGTTTCAAACTGCTTCCTAACACTGCACCTTGTACGAAATTATCGCAATATGCACTTTACTAAAACGCAACACTATTCACAACAAACAACGTGGTTGATTCGTCGTTGTCTGTATAGGCGATACGTAAATAAATAAATAAGTAAATAATCTTTATTGGTTCTGTAGATCATTTGTGATGACATAGAACAAGTCAAGGTACTCTATCTTGAAAACTACCAAAAACATTCCAAAATTAGATAAATAAAAACAAAATCAATACATATATGAAATATATAACAGTCACAAAAACAAGGAACAAAGAAATACAACACAGTACATATTAAAGGACATTTGCCTTTGTTTAAGTATGTTAGTCAGTTTGTTAATCTATCGGCCTGGTTACCCAGAAACCAGACAAAGTCAAAGGAAAGAGAATGAAGAAGAGAGTGTAAGAAATGCAGATACAATATTAAGGAATACTATGTCTGAAGGGTACATTTTGTTAAAAGTAATTTTTGCAAACTTGTTAGACTGTTTAGTCCACTGATTCACGTAACAAACGTGACTACTACCTCGAGACTACTTTTATAAAAGAAGAGGCTATTGAAGCAGGTTTGCATGGAATAAAAAAATCCGGTTAATCTAACATATGATGCAAGCAAATAAAGTTATAACCAGCCTGATAAGACATGGCATACCTGCTTAGGTAATGTTTGATTTCCTTCCCAGTGTATGGAGCAAATAGAAACTTTGCCTACTTTCAAGACGGATATAAGTCTGACAAATCTGCAGCAGCCTGTGACAATCTAAACCAGCAGTTCGTTTCTCCAATAGCTACAACGTTCAATGTTTTTCTAGGTCTACTATGAATTAACCATGCCTTCTCCAGTTCTTTGTAGTGTTTTCAATCGTGCAGGGCGGTGTAAAACTGGTATTTACTAATTCCCAGTATCGGTTCTGGCCCAATACCAAAGCCATTGGCCCCAGTCTAGTCAGGTGATCTGCTCTCTCGTTACCTGGTATACAACTATGTCCAAGTTCTTATAATAGGACCAAAAAGATCGTGTCACCAATCTACTTGCATTCAAGTCTATTGAACTCGGACCAAAATATTAAACTTTATTCGAGTCGAACTGACTTGAGTATTGCACAGCTGCCAGGTGATTTCATTCTTTTCGTTCATTAAATAACATCGGAAAATAAGCGATACACAACCTAAATTGCGAAGAAATCGAGTCTTTTTCTGAACTAAAATGGCAGTAGGTAGGTTCTGACGTTAGTGACGTTTTGTATAATCATCCAGGTTTGAAGTGTAGGTGTTCTACAACTGGGCATCTCTAGGAGTTGGAACTATAAGATAGATCCCTCTGCTGTTACTAAAGAAATACTTCCTTTTCAGGTAACTTCAAGGATTTGAGGTCCGTTGATACAGATCCTTTTGATGAGTATGGCTTCGTAATACACGATAATTCCATATTCAAACATCACAACTACGATGAACTAACTAGGTATCTACAATTCTATCATACCATGTATCCCAATATTACCAAACTGCATTCTATAGGAAAATCTGTGCAAGGGCGAGAACTTTGGGTTTTTGTTATCAGCAATACACCAAATGAACATGTTGCTGGTATGTTAAAAAATAATGTCAACTCTATAAATTAATTTTTTTTATTTTGAAAGATACAAACAGTAATGTCATGTTTGAAAATAAGATGTATGACAAACCTATAATGAATTTCTCCTTCCTTTTAAGGCAAGCCTGAGTTTAAATACATAGGAAATATGCACGGAAATGAAGTAGTGGGGCGAGAAATGCTCTTGTATTTAATCAAATATTTATGTGAAAGATACGGAATAGATGAAAGAATAACGAAGCTTTTAAACACTACCAGGATACATTTATTGCCAAGCATGAATCCTGATGGCTATGAAATCTCAAAGGAAGGTAACAAACACTACATGATTTTAAATGTCATGATCACAGAAGCTAATAAATGTTTCTTCTAGGTGACGCTTCCAGTCTTATTGGACGCAACAATGTAAACGGTTATGATCTCAACAGGAATTTCCCTGATCAGTACTGGACAAATAAAGTAATAATTCGCAATCTTACGCAAAGTTTCAGTGGGTCTTTTTATATTCTCAGAATAGCTAGCATAGGAGCTTTATTGCATTTCCTTAGAAAATATACTAGATTCATCGCCGTTTGGTCTGGCATAGCATGGACATATTTTACCACTACAACATTACATGAATGAAGAAATGCAAAATACAGTTTAAAATTAATTACGGCGATTATAATTATAATTTACTAGATTTGCATGATGTTTGTATGTCAAACCGTAACATTGGAAAATGTACGCGGTCGTCAACGAAACTGTTTATTTTCATTAGGTGTGAAAGAAATCAAAGCAGCAAGAAAAGAATCCAAATTTATCGGTGATATTTCACAAGCTGTATTTTGGTGAAACATCGTCGGATCTAGACTTTAAAAAAATCAATTTGAAGCCTTCAGATAGCGCAAGAAACAATTTTTGCAAACCTTTCGCCTTCTTCTTTTTAGTTCACGGGCTTGAATTTTATTTCTGTTAAGCCATCATATGAAGTAGATAGCCCGTTTATTCAGTTTTAATATCCTGTTTTTAAAATCTCGACGCGATCATTTGGCGCGAAGATACCTGACTGAATGAAAATGGATCGTTTTGTCATCGGTCACTGATATCTTGGTAACCGGATCGCACAGAGAATGTAAGGGTATTTCCGAAAACTGGAATGAATCTCCTATAAGATTTGATTGCAGTCTTTTAGGATTTTTTTTCTTAGTGTCGATTAAAAAGAAAGTAAGTTACTTTTCGCTTTGTGTTGAAAAACCGACCGTATTTTTGGGACTGCTAATGAGAAGGTTTTTAGGTTTTTTATGCCTCAATACATCCCTAATAACCCTGCTCGACGGCAGATCAATCCATTGTACGGTTTTTCCCGAACCGACAAATACCTAAATCCGCCTTTGAGACCCCCCAAAAAGTATTTACTATATTCGCCCCTGATCCCCATTTTTGTTTTTTGGAAGTCTCCGTGAATAAAAGAATAAAAATTTTCTGATTGCTTTTTTAAAATTGAAGGTGTTACAGATATTCAGTAGTGGCAACAAAAAAAGAAAAATGATTTTTCCATTTTCAACCAGATTGCGGTTATAAGGTATACATTGAGGTATAAAAAACCTAAAAACATTAGCCTGCTCATTAGCAGTCCCAAAAATGCGGCCGATTTTCCAATGCAATGCAAAAAGTAGTAAGTTTTTGACTTTCATAAAATCAACGCTAAGAAAAGAAAAACAAATTTTACGCAAAGTTTGCAATCAAATCTTATAGAAGATTTATTTAGAGATAATTTTTTTCTTGGGCTATCTGTTAGAATTGCCTGAGAACCGTTGCTCCTAAAATTTTTCTGCCAGAAAACCTGAAAACTATAATCTTGAAGGTTCAAAATGCTTTTTCGATTCTACGATCATTTTTCACCGAAATTAGAGCCTGTCAAAAATAACCGAATAATTTGGATTTTTTTCGTGCTCCTTTAATTTTTTTAAGTAGTGTATATATGTTACGGGTAAAGTTAGAATAATGATTAAACTTAGGCTTACCCGGGTAAACTGCACAATACCCAAACAACCTGGGTAAAGTCCAAAATATTACTGAAAACCGCGTTCTATCCACTTTCGTGTGGTTAATTTTAAAAAGTAACGCCATAAATGTTATAAAAACACATTTTATTGAAAGGACGGATTTTAAAAATCAAAGGTTACACTGAAACTGTATCCTTACAAAGTACAAGATACGATAATCTATTTGTTTAAACAAGATAAGCTGTTATGACATTTTGACTTACAAAGATTTCCAATAACCTTACATGTACACTTATTGGTCATGCATTTAGTTTTACAGTTGCATCGTTTGTAACCTTGACCTCCTAAAAGACATTGTTCGTTTGCAAGTTGTCGTAAACTGTTCTTCTCCAGTGATACACTTTCCATGTCTACAAGTTTCTCATTGCACACAGAAAATTGGTTCCTAGAAAACATCTCGATAGTTCCTCTCTTGTGTGCTAGCTTATAAAAATCGTCGTCAGTATTTTCGATTACTGTCATGAGAATATTTCTAAAATCACCCCTCCCTCTATCAACGTCTGGAATTCTCCCTCTCACTGAAGCTCCAGCAGAACATGGCGGAAACTTTGACTTAGACAAAGCTTTCATTTTCTTTGCTTGATTTTCTAAATGTCGTTTTGCCTCTAGTCTGTTTGACCGTATGTTTTTTTGGCACAAACATATCACAACATATGTTCCATGATGTACTTGGTTTGTCACACTCTGAACATTTCCCCTGATTATCTGAAGTTTCCATATTACCAGCGTTTTCTCTATAATTATTGTTGATATTTTGCATATTTCCATCTTCAGTAATATTTTCTTGCATGTTATCTGTTTCTGGGTTACTGTCCATAGATTGGTCTTCATTTTGTTCTTCTTGAAGCTCTTCACCTACACCAAATTCCTCCTCAACTTTCTCGAGCTCTTCTTTGGTTCGTAGATTTCCAATAGCTTCTTTTGGAAACGCTGATGTGGATAGGCCGACTTTAATATCATGCCCAAACATGGCAGCATAAGGAGCTTGTTGTATCCCGTCATGGTATGCGCTATTTTTCATTAACTGGACAAATCTTATACCTTCTGACCATCGCCTGCAGTTTTCATTATCCATCCACGTCATAAGCATATTTTGTATATCTTGATTTGCTCTTTCCACGCTGCCTTGTGACTGACTATGACGTGGTTTGCCATGGACTATTTTAAGTCCACTCCACATTGTACATAACTCTTCAATGACACGGTTGGCGAACTCACGGCCGTTGTCCGATTGTAGTATGGATGGGGCGCCGAAAATACAAAATATGTCTATCAGGCTCTTAGCTACTTCCTCAGCCCTTTTCGATGTTAATGCACGTATTTGAACAAACTTAGTTAAATGGCCCTGATACACCATGATAAGTTTATATTCCCCATCTGGATGTGATTGCATGTCAATCAGGTCCACTTGGCAACGGCTGTTCATCTCCAAAAAAAACCATCGGCTTAACCACAAGTCCTTTTTTGGCAGATTTAAGTTTTTTTTGGCACCCTTCACACAAGCGCAGATATAACTTAATAACATCTTGAGTTGTATTCTTGTACTTTTTCTTACATTCACTTTCCATACGATGTTTTCCACCATGTCCTATAGCTAAATGTGCATCGTGCAAAGTGCCAAACATTTCGTCGTTTGCAACATAATATTTTATGCTAGATTCACCTGATGATACACGAGCAATAAGCTTTTCAACGCCTCTCACAGAACATATGTCAAACCTCTTTAACCGTCGATATTGTAGAGTAGTTTTAGTTTTAGCATTTTTTGCCAACTTGACTGATTCTAACATTTGTTGGTATTGTTCATTATTAAAATAAAAACTGTTTGCACTTTTTGAAGACACCAACTCATTGAAAACTTCATAAAAACGCTGTGCTAAACGCGCGAGTCCGCTTTCTTCGGTTGCCATTTTAGAACTGCACGTGGTGAAAGATGATGCAATAATAATTTGTACATCCAATTAACTTTAACCACCCGAAAGCGGATAAAACACGTTTTACCCGGGTAAAGTTCGAAATGTGTAAAATTTCAAAACTATTTTGGACATTAACCACTTTTTCTAGGTATTGTGCCGTTTACCCGAGCAAACCTAAGTTTAATCATTATTCTAACTTTACCCGTAACATATACATTATAAAGTCAAATTCAAGGTGTTTAACTTCTTATAGAATCGACAAAACTTCTTAATTCATATTTTTTTAGTACAATGAAATAATTCAACCTGAAACACAAGCTGTGATGGATTGGACGCTTTCAGAACCATTTGTTTTGTCAACCAATCTGCATAATGGTGCTTTAGTAGCTAACTACCCGTTTGATGATACTGCAAGTGGATCAACTATCGAGAACTTGTCACCAGATGACAGGGTTTTCAAGTACCTGGCGCATACATATTCTAACGTAAGATTTTTGTATATGTGCTTTTTTAAAATTATCTACTTTTTGCTTCATCTAAACTTCATCCAAATCCAAAATGGAACGAATGTAAACACAGAAATGCATTGTGCGCGAAGCTGAAGAGTTGGAACAGGGCACTTCTAAGAACGAAGATTGAACGATAAAAATGTAGCTAATAGGTCATTGGATTTTTGTGTTATTGTACACCGCCTCAGTTGATTGCGACTCTGTGATGGTGCTGGTTGTAGCGGACCAAGCGATCAATAACAAATTCACCAGAGTGCTGTTTTATTCAACTGTTGCTGAGCTGTCACGCGCCCGAACATGTTTGTTACGTTTTATTCCATCTTGGATTAGCGTTTGGTTTAGATGGTTTCTGTTTGACTGCGTCACATGTCACGTTATTAGATATTAAGGACGCACCGAGTACCACTTTTTTCAAAATGCCAAGTACCGGTCAGATTCGAATAGCGAGAACCGGGGATTCGGCCGGATACTGGAGTAACTTGCTTTAGGTTATTTCAGGTACTAAGTGATATTAAGATTATATTCGAGATTTAAAACTCGCCTTTATTATCATGATGTATTTGCTTGTCCAAGAACTTAACGCACCACAAAAAACGGTTGTGCAGCTTAGACAACTGAAAAGTGCAAAAAGACAATACTACGATCGTGCTGTATTTTGCCTAGCTATAGTAGCTGTGTTCCATGAACTTAGCGTATTTTTATTAAAAAACAAAGTAATAATACCATATTATATGAAAAATGAGCTACGCAAATATCATAAGTCAGGTATTTGCGTAAGTAACATATAACTCTACTTACTGGAGAAGACTGTAGACATTTACTAAAAATCATCCAAATCAGGAATTTGATACTCACAAAAATATGCAGTAACCTGGGCTTTTTTGTGATTGTGCTTTAATTTCTTGGAGATCGTATCAGGAAAGTTTGGGAGAACCATATGAGCTCAGACTCAGCACATCGTCTCTTCAGGTTTTTGGTATACGATATAAGTGTCTTGCATTGAGATCGAGTAATTACTCGACCGAGTAATTTAATGCTCGGTGAAACAGGGTACTCGTTTAAATGGAGCAAGTATGCTGAGTACCGGCTACAAATCGAGTACTCGGTGCATCCCTATTATACAGGGTAGGGTGATTCACAAGTCGTGACCAAAAATGAAACATCATACACAGGATCGCATTTTAATAATATATTATATAACATTCTTTCTTCGAGGGCTTCATTGGAACAAAACAGTGGCGTACTATTTTTGTTTGGAAAAATAATGCCACTAATCCCCTGTATCTCCGCCACTGGTGCACGTTAATTTTAAGTAAAGACTTTTGAATATGGACAATACTTACATACCAAATTTTAGATCATCCCAGTTGACGGTTTTGAAGATATTAAAAAAAAAAAATTTTTTATTTTTAAACTTCAACAACCCGTATCTATTTAATGAAGCCATCGAGGAAAAAATGTTACATAGAATACCCCCCTTAAAATGCGGTCCTGTGTATGATGTTTCATTTTTGCTCACGACTTGTGAATCACCCTGTATAGTAGTGTGTGTGTTGTAATATAGCTATCCGTAGGCACATAGAACTATGCACGATGGAGTGCCGTGTCCGATGTTTCCGAAAGAACATTTCCAAGGTGGCATCACAAATGGTGCGAAGTGGTACAGCGTGACAGGAGGAATGCAAGATTGGAACTACCTCGTGGCTGGATGCATGGCTCTGACGATAGAAATCGGCTGTTACAAGTATCCTTATGCCAAAGACTTACCGCTGTATTGGATGGATAATAAAGAAGCTCTTGTTACATTTATTGAACAGGTAAAGCGGCTACACCTTTAGTAATATTTGTAGTATATGAGTGTCAATACCAACCATATACGCTTTTAGGTACATAGAGGAGTGTCAGGATTTGTGGTTAGTACAATTGGAAGACCTATTCAAAATGCCGAGATTATAGTTGAAGGTATCAATCACGTGGTACGAACGGCAAAATATGGTGATTATTGGAGGATACTGCTACCAGGGAATTACAACATAACTGTGGCCGCTAGAGGATACGAAAGTTACACGTCAAATGTCGTGAGTATAATCGAATATTATGTCTCATTTTATATCTACCCTTAATGTAACACAATTGATTTTTGAAAATGTTGAATGTTTCAGACAATTCCAGAATCGGGTTACGTCCAATACAATGTGACTTTGATGAAGGACGACCCTCTACACTGGGCAAGCGCCTATGATTTTGGCATAGGAGAAAATCAGTACCATCCCAAATACCACACTAATCAAGATATATATTCCAAAATGGCTTATTTAGAAAATAAGTACCCTAATGCTGCCTCTTTCAAAAGTGGCGAAGATTACATCTCCATGGCTGTGCATTCTTTGATCATCACAGACCAGGTGAATATTTGAATTAGCACCATTTAGGCAATTTTAAGTATTTTGATGCCTTTTCCCTAAGTTTCAAACCACTATTAGAATAAACTTGAAGTGCATGATTGGACTATTGATAATATGATTCGAAACATTTTTTGGTCTTTAATTGTGTTTTATTTTAATAATTTTCAAGCATGTGGTGGATGATGACAAAAAGTTCCACATCGGCGTGATCGGGAACCTATTCGCTACTCAACCGATAGGCAGAGAGATTGGAATATATCTGGCACGCCACTTACTGGAAGGTTACCATATAGGAGATTTTAAAATTATGAAAATATTGAAGAATACTGTCGTTCATGTCATCCCGGTGATCGACAAGGCCTTCGAACAGATTTGGGGTGACTATGAAAAAGAAGCTCTGGGAAACGTTAAGCCTGACAAGTATTTGTGCAACAATATATCTTCAGATTTCAAGCAAGTTGGTGAGCAGCTGGTTACCAGCAGGTGAGGGCACAATTTCTAAGTATTCTGTCGCAGCATTTTCCAAACATGTTTTTTTCCAGGGTTAGCAACCATCAAGACACAAAATCTGTAGCGAATGCTCTCAAACATCTACTTTTAGAACAAAAGTTTGATTTCATTTTGAATATCGAAGGGGGATCCAGTGGAGTACTGTAAGTTTGATGATATAGAGAATATTTCAGCATTTGAAATCGTCTTGAGCTTAATGCTTGATCTTTATCGTAATGGTTATTAAATTTCTTTGGAAGTTCCCCTTCTCTCATAGAATAGTTCTTCACAGTTTATGTAATATAATCCATATAACTTTTTTAGGTGCCCAAATACCAAAGACCAAATCCAGCTATACAAAAAGATAGCCGAACAATACTTGTCAGTTTTAAAGTACCCTCCAGTTTGCAGTGGACCTGCAAAAGGAACAGATGAACTTTTGACAGAATACCTATACCGCGAATATAATGCACCAATGTTAACCGCCAAAGTAAGTTGTTGCGAGTATCCTGCGATAGGTAATATTCCGTTCATCTGGAGGGATAATTTGGATGCTATCATGAAAGTTATATCTACAACTTTGACGGGTAAGGAAAATTGTTTCACCTCTATAATTTATATATGATAAAACCTATCTGACGCTTAAGGCAATTCATTCTAAAAAAATCAGTACGGATTAGTTGCTCAAAGGTTGAGGTTTTGACATAATGTGTTTTTGTTGATTATGTTTGTTTATTGTAACTGCGAATAATTTCAAAAATTAGATATGTTTTTTGGGTATTCCATGACATGTACTCCACAAATCGCATCGCATCGTTTTCGTGTGTCTGTCTTTCTGGCGGTCAGACCGTCTGTTCACTAGACGTTAACCCCCTTTATAACTTGAAAATAACTGCTTCAGTTTTTATGAAATCTTAACACAGGAACAAAAAGACTTTGTAGTTTTTGTCTAGTCCAGTACGAAGAAAATAAAAATCCCTCAAATTCGTCTTTGAAAAATATTGGTAGTGGTTAAACATTGGAGTTTCACATCACATATCTTCCCGTACATTTGCCCTTTAAACTTAGAGATATATTTTCAACAAACACGTCGTATATCGGTCGTACGGCAACGCTGCGAAGGTATATCTAGTGGTTGGAAGACGAAACCTGGCAACTAGACCAACTTTGACTTTTTTGCCGACTTCGTTGTGTCAACACTGTACTACTCCACATGTTTATTTACTAGTAGCTGATCACTGAATAAACCAGCTTCATTGCTGCGGTGCACCTACTTAATCTTGAAACAATCTGGTGCGTGAACGTACCTCTATGGATATAAAATCCTGTCTGCGCCTGACCTCCCACCGCTGGCGCTGGTTTACGGCATGCTTGACTAGCAACGTTGCCAGATGGTCGATACAGTTGGTGGGGCAGGGAAGAAATTTCTAGATCTCAGCATTATTTGTGGACTGAACGTATGGCCCTGTTTGACTGACTTGATCCGCTTAATTTCATTGTTGTACGTGTTTTTCTTCAGAGGGGTTAACTTGTGCCGAACATAAGTCATTATGGACTGATGGCAATGTTGCGTGAAGGGTGTAGTAGTACTTAACGCCATTTTTTACGAAACACACCAAAATTAGCTTGATAGAGGTGGTTTGGAAGTACCTTTATTTTTATGCAAATTTTCAATTATCTATCAAGAAATTTGAATTCATGTTATAATTATTTCAGGTGTAGAAGGTGTAATTCAAAACGTCTTGGGGGAGCCCATGTTGAATGCAACAATTTCAGTTACTGGCATGGAACTGCAATTTGATGTTACAAAACGATTAGCTCATTTCAAGATTTTGCTGCTTCCTGGGCAGTACGTTTTAGAAATAGCATGCCATAACTACCAGCCTGAAACTTTGCATGTGGAAGTGGAGGAAGAAAAAGTATTGTCACTGAAGGTAAGTACATACTGTGTTTAGTTTTCCTTATGATAAATTAATATTACTAATTCTTAGGTTATTTTGAAACGTGGCGAGGAAGAAGTATACGGAGGTACAGTAGTGCATCCTACCAATGAACAAGAATCTGTTACAGATGGTTCATTGAGAGAGCCTTTTAAAGGATCTGTCAAAACAGGAATCAAAGGTTACTATTCTATTCCAGAATTTAAAAAAGTTATGAGTCATTATGATGCATTGCACTTGACTCTTAATGATATTTTTAGGTTATATCAAGGATTACTCCGATCATCCAGTTCCAAACGCCAAAGTTACGATTTTAGAAAACAATTATACA
The DNA here is from genome assembly GCA_963669975.1 of Acanthoscelides obtectus. Taxonomy (NCBI): domain Eukaryota; kingdom Metazoa; phylum Arthropoda; class Insecta; order Coleoptera; family Chrysomelidae; genus Acanthoscelides; species Acanthoscelides obtectus. Next base: position 64,006,617 of record CAVLJG010000007.1, on the reverse strand, counting down.
ACTTTCTCCGATTCGAATGGAAAATATGGAATTCCTGTGGTGCCAGGCAAGTACACGCTTGAAGTTACAGCATCTGCTTACCACAAAAACGTCAAGTTGGTTGACGTGAATGCAGTACATACGAGTACATTTCCAAAAGTGGTCATCGTTAAATTGAAGAGGGACCAAAATTATTTCGGAGTTCCAAGATTGCCGTTTGTGTTACTCACAGGTAAGCAATAACACATACATCAATACCGTCAAGAGAGTAATTGACTTGTCGTTTTTTTTAGGTTTCATTTGTGCCAGTATTTTCGGTTTAGGCATATTTTGTTATGTGGCATGTAAGAGAAAGAGAGCAAAATACGATCCATTATCACAGTATACTTTCTATGAGGATTTTAAAGACCTTGACGAGACTAAGGAAAATGAGCTTTTCAGAACACCACTACAAAGTGAGTATTGTCATCACCTATGTTAAAATTTTCCATTTAAACTTTCGGACTAACTATATTTAAGAAAGGATCCGTTTAACAGTCGTTTAAATGAAATAGAACAGGGTTCATTAAGATTATTTTTACTTCCTTTCCCCTTGGAGAGGAAGAATTATAATCGAGAAATTTAGAAAATGAGATATTATGTTTTTTGGATGTTAATGAAATATCATGTCACTCATTTCCGTCGGTCTGTTTATCTGTCCGCACTTCCTTTACCTGTCTATATCTTGGAAAGTACTGGTCGGATTTTGATGAAATTTTCACACAAGGTTACAGTTATGCCTAGGACGAAAAAAAAACAAGCTTTTTGACATTTCAAAAGATCGTGATCGTTTTCACAAAGGTTTTTTAACAAGTTAAAGATTGGGATTGGGAGTTGTACGGAATGGGGGAGGGTATATGTCGTGTCGTGCGGTCAGATATGGGATAGGGCGACGTTGTCAGATGGACGGTAACCACAGGTAGGGCAGGGAAAGAACGTCTGTAGACTAATTGTATGGGTCTTTTTGACTGACTTGATCCATTTAATTCCCCTATTGTATATGCTCGTAACTAACTTTTTTCTTCGAGGGTTCAACTTGTGGTGAACTTAATTCTTTATGAACTGATGGCGTTCCCTGGGAAGAGCAGAGTCAACCTAATTGGCGCCATTTTTCATTTTTTAGATATCTTGACACTCGTATCATTCAGTAGTTTCGATATCCCTCTAAATCCCAAATCTACAACAGGATCTTTTTGTTATTTCAGAAAAGCCTCTCATAAGGCCTTATTACGATGATGATGAGGAGGACGAGAATATTGACTATCCTGAAGATGCAGCTTCCAGCAGCTCTGACGAGGAAATTGTTCTTCTGAAGAGTAACTAATATTTTTTTATAACTCTATAGTTCGTAGATACCCATTTACAAGTTTTAATGCACAAACATTCCACAAAATCGATGACAATTTCTCGTTGCCCAAGAACTATGTATTATTCTGTTAATTTTATTCTTATAGCAAAATTTGTCATTTTGAACAAAAGCTAGATCATTCCACTTGACAGTATTTTGAGAAAAGTTTTTGATCTTCATTGTTTTTAGATAACTTTTAAGAATACAAGTAGAATTAGGGCATAAAGTATTTCCCACTTTCGATTTGAACATATTTTTACTACATTCGTGTTTGCTCTTATGCCAATTACCAGTGTGATCTTTGATACTATGTTTGTATATTTTTTCAAATGAACAATATATTTTATATATTCATGTAATTATATATATATATATATATATATGTATGTTAAAGAATGCAATACCTTTATATTTATTAATATTGAATAGTTTTTTTAATGATTTAATAAAGAATATTTTAGATGTATGTGTCTTTCCAATCACCTAGTTTTAGCCTTACAATCTGCATCTCAGAGATAGTTATAAGTTTAAAAATCAGAGTTTAGAGTAACAAAGAAAATAAGTTAAAAATTTTACAGGTACAGAATCTTAACGATGAAGGACATGCGTTTAAGTCTTTTGTGGAAAACCTTTTATGTAGAAAACATATAAATAGTAGTATGTATGATTATGGAAAAAATAATGTATGTAAAATCATATTTCTCTATTTTGTCAAATAACATAATTTTAATACATTGGAACAGAAAATGAACCACTTAATATATGTATATACGAACTTGAAAAAATATCAGTCACAACACTGCTTTACTTAATAAATTATATAATTAAAAATTAGATCACAGTCATCGATATGTACGATAATACGATACAATGGAGCTGCATTAGTGATAACGTTTTATTCATATTTCTTTATATCAATTCCTTTAAAAAAGTGAAATCTCAAGTCCACGTGAACTTAGTCTATATCTCCGTTTACAAATGACATCATCAAAGAGTAGTTATATCAAAGACCTCATTACAAAGATATATATTGCGCGTACCTTAAGGACGTATTTGAGAAAATTTGATAAATCTTAATATTCACCGACATTCATATTATCATTTTGATAAAATTAGCATATAGGTACGCATTTTAGCAATACATGTCAATTTGGAATTGCAAAAAAACATTTTTTTTTATGAATTGGTGCAGATGGATGGTTATTCAGCCCTCAGTAGCCTTACGATCAAGGCACAGTTTCCATAGAAAACATATCAAAAACTCTGAAAATAAACGTACAACGTAGTTAGACAGTGTTGTAAATAAATTATGAAGTTTGAACATATATACGTTTTGCTCTCAGGCACATCCAACAATATTGAGTTGCATCAGAGAAAAAAATGTCCAAGAAAAAATCAAAGCAGCAAATACACATGTCGGTAGTAAAATTACTCTCCTGAAAATCATGAGTCAGTGCCTCTTCCTGTGCTTCCTTAATTCTATTTCCTTAACCACGTATCATAGACAAAATTCAGCACGATCATAGCACCCATGAGTACTGAAAATGTAAAAACAGCAACCCACCAAAGGTAGGTTTCCTTCTTGGTGGGTCTGAAGTTCTTCAGGACCCAGATACCCACAAGTACTCCCGCTAAAGCGCCAGCCAAGTGGGCTACATAGCCTACTCCATTTGATCTTCGGAGCCAACAGCGTTGGTAGATGGACATTGCCAGGTCGCCCACTATTACTGTGAGGTAGATGAATAGTTGAATGCAGGGAAATGACATCTCACGCCAGTTCTGAAAAATATAAGAAGACAAAGTGAAGTAGTGACAAAAGTTGTAGAAAAGCGAAGCATGTTTCGAGTGAAATCTATCATTGAGTAACGAGAATCTAAACGACATTTTTAACTATAAGTAACCGGCAGGCTTTGATGGAACAAATACCTCTAAGCCGGGATAATTGACATAAAATATATTACAAATTACTGAAAACGAAGCTTTTTAACGCCCATTTTTAAGTCAGGGAATAAGTATATTGTTGAAAACTATCGTGTGGTGTGTGTACAGTCATCTATCCCGAAACTGATGGATTTCTTGATAAGTAGATCTCTACAATATGAATCTCAAAACAGCAGCAGCATGATTTTCGTCAGGATAAGTCAAGTTGTCCGACTTGATATTATACAGTAACTATTTGTGCAATTCGACAGAGCAAGGTCAGCAGGGGGACTCTGTTAATTTGGGTTTTACAACTATGGTTGTGCAGGGAAAGCTCTTGAATTGGATAAGTAATTAATTATCTGATATATCTCAAACGGTATAAGATTCTGTGGGTGTAGTACATCTCGTCTTATTGGTGTTACGTCTGGAATCCCGCATCAACGGTAGATCGTAAGAAACTACAAAATTATCATTTAAGGTGTACTCGTATATATTGAAAAAACAATCAGTTGCGCATATAATATGTTGGGTTTTATAAATCGCCATTGTGTTGATCTGTCACATTTTTCTTTTAAAATTTTGTAGTGGTCTTTGGTTGGTTAGTTACTTGAGTATTCTGTAATCTGTGGATATAAAATGGGATTCATTGGGGAGGAGTATAGTTATACTTATACTCTTCTCTACATAAATATGACTTCTCTTGAGCGGCGCAGGTTGGAATTTAACTTACTTTCCTTGCACAAATTACCAATGGTCATATGAATCGTCCTCAACAGTTAGCAAACATTCCACTTAATGTGACTTATGGTTTGAATGAACCCATAATTCGTCTTCTTAGGTCAGGTAATATATACAGGGCGTTCCTTAATAATATGCGAAGGGTGTGAATCTACATGAAAAATGAATGTTAATAAAGTTGCATATTTTTTCAATACAAAAATAATTTCTAGCTTCAACAGTGGCGTGCGTACGGGTATTGACTTCAATATTTAAAAAAAAAATGGTACGCCAATGGTTTTTGTCAAATAGAATTATTTTTGAATTCCCCGTTCAATTTAAAACAAATGATCTCTCTTGAATTGTTTTCCTTCGATTCGCCGTTTTTGACTAAAAAAATAAAAACCGTTCTATTGTCTAACTTGAAAAATTATTATTAATTTAATTGGAAAAATTAAACACATTAGGGATAATGAACAACAACAAGCAACTGGCAACATAAACATGACATTAAAACCAACGAAATGATTACAAAAATTGTTGAAAATGGCCCCCTTCATTTAGTATGCATGCTTCCGCCCTCCTTCTCATGGAATTACGCACTCGTTGAAATATCCCTGGAGTATTTTTTATTCTATCACAAGCTGCAACTATTCTTTCTCTTAATTCGTCTACAGTGTTGATGGGACTTGTGTTCACTAGTGTCTTAAGATAGACCCACAAAAAGAAATCTAAACTGCTGAGGTCTGGTGACCTTGGTGGCCATTCTTGGGGCCCACCGCGCCCAATCCAACGTTTTGGATAAAGTTTGTAACTAATTACGAAACGCTACACTGAAATGCGCTGGTGCACCATCATGCATGTACCACATATAGGTTCTTATTACTTACAGCCAGTGGCGTCTCGTGAGGTAGTGCCACGGTGCCATGGCACTACCTTGTCTTCTTCAAAAAGAATATTTTTTTCAATCTTCAATGTTTTACTTTATTTTCTGCTTTTTCATTTTTTTTGGTATAAATTATATGAAGTGACAACACTGACAACGTGACAACACCGCAAGCACCCGCCCGCACCCGACCGACGCGACGAGACGGAAAGCATGCCTTGACCTTGACGTCATCAACTTGTGCCAATTTTGGGCCGGCCCAAATAAAAAGAGAGAAATTTTACCAGCATCGCATACGAGCGACAGAGATAACGCTACGCTAGACATTTTTATATGAGGTGAATAGCGAAAGACAAGTATAATTTGTGCCAGGCACATCATCAGTCGTAATTCGTTATCAAATGATATCGGCGGTGTTTTTGTTCGGTCGGTCGTTTCGTTATGATTACGTCTAGTGCTGATTTCGGTCTTTTTTTACCTGAAAAGTGAAAAATACCTTTTTTGTTTTAGTACGTCTAGTGTTAATGAACTGCTCTGTTTTGTGATCATATTTTTTACTGTTTTATTAAAACTAGTGAAAATGAATAAAATCGGGATATTAAAAAACTCATTTAGTGGTTTTTCGCTGGATCAAAAACTGCAAATTAAAGAATTAGGACGGCCAATACCCGATTTAAAAATTGAGAAACAAAGTGGTAGCGGACAAAAATCGCGCTGTCGCAAATTTAATAAAAATGTGTGCGATAAAAACAGCTGGATATGTGGTTGTGAAGAAACGAATAAACTATTTTGTTTTGTATGTGTTCTATTTGGAGGTGACGAGACTTGGTCAAAAAAAGGTACAGACGATCTTATACATATATGGGATAAAATGAAGACCCACGAAAAATCCCAAGTCCATATGAATAATGTTTTTAGCTTTTCTATTGTTGGTAAATTAAATATAAGGACTCAACTCAATTCGGCTTATCGCAATGATCTAATTAAACATAATAATCAAGTGGATAAGAATCGATATGTATTGAATAAAATTATTAATTGTATAAGGTTTTGTGGAGCATTTGAGTTAGCCTTAAGGGGTCATGATGAAAAGGAAAATTCGGAAAACAGAGGCATATTTAAGGAGCTGGTGAATTCTAGCGCCGAATTAGACAACGAATTGAAAGTCCATATTCAAAGTGCCAAACAACTCAAAACGAGCTTCTTGAGTGCATGCTAGATGTTTATCATGATGAAGTTAAGAAGGAGATTGTAAATTCTCCTTTTGTTGCAGTAATTGCCGATGAAACGACGGACGTAGCCTGTGAATTTCAGTTAGTTATTATTTTCAGATATTTGTGTAAAGGACAACCAGTTGAGAGATTTTGGAGATTTTACGTCCCCGACGGACACGATGCCGAATCAATCGCTGCATGCGTTTTAAATGTTGTAAATCCATTACTAGATCAAAATCCAAACAAATTAATAGCTCAAAGCTATGATGGTGCGTCTGTTATGAGTGGTGAATTGAAAGGCGTTCAAAAAATTATTAAGGAAACTTATCCACTTGCAAATTATGTTCATTGCTATGGACACCAGTTAAATCTAATTATGACAAGCGCATGCTCTGTCAATAAGCAGGCTAGAATATTTTTCCATAATTTATCTGGATTGTGCTCTTTTTTTTCGACGTCTCCTCAAAGAACAAAAATTTTGGATGAAATAGTTAATCGCAGATTGCCAAGATCTTCCCAAACACGTTGGAATTTTCAGTCACGAGGTGTTCATACAGTTTATGAAAATAGGAAAGACCTGATTGAAGTTATGGACAATATAGAAAGTACTTCACGCGATTCTTCGTCGATTAATCAAGCCAGTGGGTACAAATTAAAGCTGCAAGATACAAATTTTGTATTTTGGCTAAGTATTTTCCATAAAATAATGCCACATGTTGAAATTGTCTTTAACCAATTACAAAAAGTATGCACCGATTCTGTTAAGGTCAAAAATGATTTAGAGAATTTTGAAGCAGCAATTCAAACTATACGAGAACAAATGGATAGCATTATTGACGAGATTGAACGAGTGCAGAGAGAAACTGATGAACCGGCAAGAAAAAAAAGGCAAGTTGAAGAAGGCAGCAAAAAACGGGAAGCGTTAGAAATATACGTATGCGATGCAGTATTATCGCAAATAAGAACAAGATTTAACTTTTCTGGGCATTTAGTTGCTTCTAATTTATTTGTGTCTGAAAAGTTTTCTGTTTATAAACATCAGTTTCCTGAAGCACATTTAAATGACACATGCACACAATTTTCATTTTTAGACAAAAACAGGCTTAAAACTGAGTTACAAGTATTATATCAGAGAGAAGAATTGAGTACTACTTCTGGAGCTGTTCCACTATCCATTTTATTGAACGAGGAAGGATTAAATTGTACGTTTCAAGAAACTCTTAAGCTCTTAAGTATTTTAATCACTATACCGATGTCAACATCTGAAGCAGAACGCTCTTTTTCAATGCTGAAACGGATTAAAACTTTCATCAGAAACACAATGAAGGAAGAAAGGCTTAGTGCTTTAGGAATGCTGTCTGCAGAAAAACATTTTGTTAGTGGCACTGAAAATTTTAATAATAAGGTAATCGAAAACTTTGCTACCAAAAAAGAAAGAAGAATGGACTTCATATAAGAAAACTTTGAAGTTATAGGTACTTCTCCACACTTGTTTTATAATTTGGTGCACGTGTGTAAATAGTTTTATTTTTGATTTTTTTTTGGACATATAGATTTATTGAACCTCAAGAACTTTGACCACTAACTATCAGGGGTAAGTTATAAGTTATTCTTTACAATTTTGAATCGATTTAAAATTATGGCTTCCATTCTGGCACTACCTCACTGAATTGGCACGAGCCGCCACTGCTTACAGCAACATCATCAAGCAGCAAAGGCAACTGTTGTTGAAGAAAATTGAGATAAGTCTGTCCGTCAAGTCGTCCCGGCAAGAAGAATGGGCCAATAAAGTGGTTGTCAATAATTCCTGCCCATACATTAACCGAACATTGGTGTTGGAAATGGGTTTCGGTTACGGCATAGGGAATTTCTTCTGCCCACAAATGATTATTGTGGAACTTCTGAATGGCATTTCGAGAAAAATTAGCTTTGTCCGTGAATATAATCGAATCGAATTGCGGAGTGTAATTTTTTGAAGATACCACTGACAAAAGGTCACACGTCTTGGAAAATAAATGGGAAGTAATGCCTGTACTCTTAAACTATTGTAAGAATATAACAAAAAATCCACTAAAATTCTCCAAACAAGTTGATGGCAAATATTTAAGTGTCTAGCGATCTTCCTCGTACTCGTTTCAGGATGTTCTTTGACTTCGTGCAGCACTGCTTCCTCAATTTCAGTTGTTCTCACACTTAGAGGTCTACCTTCAGATGTTCCTTTTCGGACAGAACCAGAACCAGAACCAACAAGACGGCGATAAATATTAGGAAAGGTTCGACTATCTGGCAAAGCACGATCAGGATATCTCTGGTGATAGATCCGTCTGGCTTGCTCACCATTACCGTCGGCAAGGCCATATACGTAATGCATTTCTGCCATTTCTGCATTTGAATAATTCATCGTTATTAACAAGATTGTAAAAACTAAATAATGAAAAAGATGACATAGCGAACAGATTTGAATGACTTTGTCGAATATATATATATATATATATATATATATATATACAGGGTTATCCAAATCAAGTGTCCACCATTAGTAACTTTGTTATTAGTGAAAATACAAAGTTGTTTGAATTAGCAAACTAGTAGCATTTTTAACGCTGGTAAAAATGAGAAATAAAAAAAAAACAATTGAGAGTCGTTATTTTGATTTTTTTCAGTAAAATAACATTTTTTTAAATGGAAACCCCTGTATATTATATTTTTTTCTGTTAAAGCATCAAATTTTAAACAAAAAAGCTTACAATAACTTTTCTCCTAGGTTACAAATTGTTGAAGTTATGGCCTCCAATCTGAAACAATTAAATTGTATCGACAAACCTTATTTTCAACATCAACTTATAATCTTACAAAATACAATAACAATTTTTTTTAAAGAAGATGCTCGAAAACACCACCTTGTTCTTCAATACATTTTTGGGCACGTTTTTCAACTGCTCGAACTGTCTTAAGTATGGTCCTACCATCTATCTGGGTTATCTTTTCCCTAGCTGCAGTCTTTAACGCGTCAAGGTTATCGTACCTTCGCTTGTAAATTTGGTTCTTTAAGTAACCCCACAAGAAGTAATCAAGTGGGTTTAGATCTGGTGTTCTGGGAGGCCACTGTATTGGGCCATTTGTTCCTATCCACTGATCATTAAAAGTAGTACTTAGAAAATGATAAGTACCTCTGGAGTTGTGGGCAGGTGCGCCATCTTGCTGAAAATGCAGATGATGTCTACTTATAAGATCCAATTCGTCTAAGAAATTAGTCAGAATTTCTGACATAAATTCCACATATCTTTCACCAGTTAGGGTTCCCTCATAAAAGAACGGGCCAACAATTTTTGAACCAATTATACCGCACCAAACGTTGAAACTGAAACGGACTTGTGGGCCTCTTGGATGTACTAACAAAAGATTTTCTCTTGACCAATAATGGTGGTTTTTTCTATTAAACATTCCAGAATTTGAAAAATTTGATTCATCTGTCCATAAAAGGTAACGAAAGTTATTTACATTTTGGCGACAGAAGCTAAGATACCAATGGCAAAAAACAAGTCTTCTCTCTGGATCCCCTGCCAAAAGCGTTTGAACTGGTCGGTACTTATACCGAATAAATTTGTATTTTTTTAAAATCCTTTGAACAGTACCATAACTGAAATTAGAGTCCTTGAGAATATCTGCTATTGAATTCTCACGATAAGCTTCAAAATATCCAATAACTGCAATTTCCGTGGCCTCGCTTATTATGAATTCTTTTTTTGCCCTTGTTTTAGCAAAAACATTTTCGTTGCCCCTAAATTTTCGATAAAGTCTCAGAAAATATCGTTCATACGGTTGAATGGGAGCGGGATATAATTCACTGTAGTATTCTCTTGCTCTCAAGGAGGATTTTCTGCACACTAAATAGCATTCTAACATATCACACTTTTCTTCATGGGAGAACATTTTTCTTTAAATTAATGACACAATAAAGCTTATAAACAAGTATTTACACTAATGTTTGACATTATTTGATTTTATCATTGTTTTCCAAAGCCTTCTAGTTGCGAGTATGTCCAGTTTAACAATTTGTCGCTTATCTTAATGCTGTCAAATCGCGAACGCCATGTTGTTTTCATAGCCGTCTTAATATTATAATACTGCAAATAATTAAAAATATTTATCGTTATTTTGACTTTATTTTTGACTTTAGCGGAAAAGTTATTATGAACTTTTTTGTTTAAAATTTGATGCTTTAACAGAAAAAAATATAATATACAGGGGTTTCCATTTAAAAAAATGTTATTTTACTGAAAAAAATCAAAATAACGACTCTCAATTGTTTTTTTTTATTTCTCATTTTTACCAGCGTTAAAAATGCTACTAGTTTGCTAATTCAAACAACTTTGTATTTTCACTAATAACAAAGTTACTAATGGTGGACACTTAATTTGGATAACCCTGTATATATATTGTTTAGTAGTATCTAGAACATCTGTTAACGAGTTTGTAAGAAGTGTTAAGATCGTTACAATGCAATTCTTTAAATCAAGACTGTTTTGTATTTGTAACACGGGTTTTACCTGTTGATTGAATAAATAAATAAATGAAATAGGTAAATCAATGATTTTTCCTAAACTTATAAACCACATATATCGAAGCTATGCCCATCCCTAGTGCTGTAGTTTCCAGGAACGAGAAGTGACATATTAAGTTTTTCTGCACGATACCCTTAGAATGTGTCACCCTACTGTTGTAAGGGAGATTAACCTTCTATTAGGAGACGCGAGGAAAACATTTTTATCGTCTGTCGTTGACTGTTGTTCATACAATGCATGGTTACGCCTATCGATACGCGGAATAAAAATCAAACCTGTATTCTTTTGGTCGAAAAACTGCTCCGTCCAAATGGGTGTGAAATATATTTAAATATACAAATGCAGCGATTAAAATGCAACTTTGTCTAGTTGAAAAAAATTCTTTATTCAGATGCAGGCTAACGCGTTTTCACCATCTGGGCTTTGACGAATAAGTAGATAGTGAAAAGCACTCTAAGTAACCACAATAAATAGAAAGCACTCACCATAAGTATAGTGGCGATGTGTGCCGTGAGAATAGCATAAACTCCTCCACTACCGCCGGCAAGGTTCACATCTGGATCAGTTACGGAGCTACAAAGCGATCCTGCAAGTACCCCAGCTAAATAGACAAGTACTACCCTCCACCACTTGTGAACCATCTCCAATGGGATCCCTAGAAGAAGCTGCACGCATAGGTTGACTGTGAGATGCTCCACTCTAGAACAATAGTGGATTTCAATGATATTATTGACAGTCAAGTATGGTATTGATTAACATAGAAACGACGATAATATATTTGTTCGTGGGCGTAAGATTACAACGTTTAACAAAATAAGAGACAAGGTCTACGAGTAGAATTCATCATTTGCCGTTCCTGAGCAACAATGATTAAAACTACGTGTGCCAAAATAATAATCCTCACCAAATTTGATATACGCTAGCAAAAAATTAATAGTTTATTTTTTAGTTTTTTGCCACTATCATACTAGAATTGTACTAATGTTGGATAGATGTCTCATACGGTGTTCGGCACCCGTATTGCATAACTTAAGTGACATTATATCCATTTTTTATGACATTATATGCAGGTTTTTTGACATTATGTAGGTTTTCCTATAAAATGTCACCTTTGAGCTACCTGACATTCACTTCATTCTCACTTGCAAGAGTTGCCACTGTTGATGTTGTCAATTATGTTATTTCATTTCATGCCCTTTGTTTCATAGAATTCGTGTTTCCGGATGTATTTCAACAATTTTCCATCTTCATTTCAAAGTGTTAAAAATAATTTCAAATAAGTCTCAGTACATTCGAGCGCCGAACAAATTGCGAACGGAGGTTGTGCGGAATAAATGGAAAAATATAAGATGACGGGCACGTGGCAATGGGTTCTCGATATTATGCAAGTGGCAGAGTTTGAGAATTAGGCAACAGCGCATCAGAACACATCCCGGTCCACGCAGTATCCTTTACATTTCGGTCCTTGTAAGCTTTTGAGCGCAGATTCCAAATGCAAGGCATCTTGTAGACCTCCATAATTAACAATTCTGTCTAATGGTTTCGCAACACAAATGAAGACTGGAAGCGCATGGATTAGCATCCGGCTTCCGGTCGTGTGCATGATACACTTCAGTGGAAATGGCAAGTCGTCCAAAATACGACGGCCGCCGTTCCACCATGAGCCCTCTACCCGGACGACGGAAACTTTGTTCTATGTGTACCATAAGATTAGAACTTTCAGGCATAAAAGTACGTACTTACCGAACGCTCAAAATGTTTATAAACGTTTGTAAACGTAGTCAAATGCAGGGCGTGTTTGGTGTGGACTTGAATCACATGGTAGCGACAAATGTCTATGAACGTTGGTGTGTGTTTGCCAGCGTTCCATCCAAAGTCGGTAACATCAAACGATTTGTACTTGTTTGTGGATTTTTGCAATTTTGGTGTGGACGGACAAACAAAATACATGGTAAATATAATTTTGCATATTCTGCTAATGCTCTTACAATGGCAGTACATACTTCAGGAACTATTTTAGAAATTAGCTGCTTTGAAACCCTAAACAAATACATGAGGCTGACATAAGAGTCTCACAAACTACATTCACTGAACCTCTTGTTTTTAAGAAATTGGACACCCAAAATTTGCGTTTTTTATTTTTTTTGCGACTTTTCTGTTCAGTATAACGAAAGATGTAGCACATATGGCAGATTTGTTTTTTATTTTGAAAGAAGGCATTTTTGATATAATTTATTTTTTTGCCCGACACACCAACGGAACGGAACGTCTACTAACACGTTCAAATCGCGTGGGAAGCGAATATGTTTGTTCGGTGAGAACAACATATTTGTAGGCATTTATAAGCATGTACATTATAAACATTTGATACCATCGTTTGCGAAAAATTTTTTTGGTGAGTACACGCCTTAAGATTTCAACGGAGAGCCGACGAACAGTTTTCGGACCGCCAAACAGACAAATTCCTGTCGTGTGTCCAGGCCTAATGATCTCAGCGGCCTGACGATGTTCAAACGCGGCGACGACCGCGAAAAGCCGACGTCGCCTCTCTAGCAGTATTCTGCCAATACCGAATCATCACCTGCAAAATACGTTCTTAAAACGTCACTTTAACAAAAACAATTCATGAGTGTTTCGTTTATCTTCCACCCCTTTTATAAGACAGCAGAGTTACTTGGGTACTATTTATTCCAACCTTGCAGAGCATGATGAGAAAAAATGCTCAATAATTATTGCTACCGTAACTCACCCAATATGAACGAACATATATGTGAGATATCTCCACATCTCCAACCTCTTCGTAGGGTCGTAAATGAGATGGGATGATATGCTTTCTTGGCCTTTTTCTGTATATTGGTCTGCCACAAAACAAGTTATCTGCAGGATAGAAATCAGCACCATACCGAAGGGTAAAGGCCAACATTTGTACTGTTCCTCATAGTTGGCATCTGCATATTTACCTCTTTTGCGACGTCTTGGAAGTACGTGCTTGATGTACCTGTAATTAATTTATCTCACCTGTAAATGGCTGAAAGTACATTGCACGTTTTCTAAAAGTATATCTTTTATCCGTTCATAAAACCGCGTAGTATCTAATCCGCCAGCACGGTCCATATAGACCAGATGAACAAAAGTTCAGCAAAACCTCTATCGGAGCTAGGAAGTTGATAGAAATACGACACCATCAGATTTGGTCACTGCAGCAATGAATAGCAACTCTTGGTCGGAACTGTTGAAGTATCTCAGCTCCCTTTAACAGTCAAATTATCTCTAAGACCGGTAGATGCTGTCAGTTCTGGTGGTGTACTCGCTATTAAAAATAAAGTTGGCGAGCATCAACCAAAAGAATTCAAAGCTCAAATAGTGTTTTGCTGAAAATATCTAAAACTAGACTAAACCCGCGGCTCTGCTCGCGAGGAAGTAGTGTAAAGTATAGGTGATTTTGGTTCAGTATGAAGGAGAAAGAAATGTAACATCAAAGTAATGCAATATCAAAGTAATGCAATAGATACTTTGACAATGAACATTTTTTTATCCAACATAATAGTACAACAATAAATTAATTTCAATGTTTCGATTTGTTATATCCTCGACAAAAAGTAAGGAGCGACATTTATCTGATCTTAAAATGATCTTGGAGGTCATTGTCAGGGTGATGGGCAAGGATATACTTGAATTTAACATTGTCCGCAGTTTGCATTCCAGGAAATAAAAATAGATGTTTCCAATTAAAAGTTAATTTTGGAGTCAAAAATAGGGGTTAAATAAGAAAGCTGTCTTAACTTTCAAATGAGCTTGATGGTCATGGTCAGGGTTACGTTCAAGGTCACTATTGAATGATCCTTTTCAAAACTTACAACTTTATGAAACCTTGTTTTGGAGATATTTTAACCTTTCCCTACTTTCTGGATACCCTCAAATATCCAGGAAGATTATGGTCAAGGAGATGGGCAAAGACATACTTCAACGTAAAACTTTCGGCTCTTTAAATTACTGGTATCAAAAATAGGAATTTCATTCAAGCAAACTGGCTCGACTTTCAAATAATTTTCAAGATCACATTAGATGAATATTTTCATGCCTTACAGCTTTGTTCTACATAAGTTTTCTCTAGGAAATTTTGATCTATCCATCATTTCTGAAAACTTATATATTTTCACTGATGAAACCATGCCTTTAACCTGCCTCAGGTTTCTATTAGTCTCTCCGTATTGTGATTCAGGCGTGATGCTGGCAAGAGTAGACGGGCGCTCACATTTATAGAGATGGTATATTTAATACTGAGGCTACACAGTTCCACCACCATCGTATTCGGACTTCGTTTCGAATTAAATTTCCCATATTTTCATCACCAACATACTAATTTAGTTTTGAGTTCTTTTGATTGGTGCCACCCTTACAGTTTATATATTTGAAAAAAACCTTACAAAAAAATTAACGTTGTAAGACATTTATTTAATTCTTGAGAACAAAGATACTTGCATCATTCCCTCTTTACAATTATTTATTAACGGTAACTGCTGTCTGTCATTTAGCATTCTTTCATTTTAATATGAGTCATACAGGGTATATTGGCATATAGCATTGTTTTTGAGCGACATTTCTCGAATATGTAGACGCAAATCGAAAATATAGGAGGTAGGTGGAAATTCGTAAAGGGCATATTGAAATATGTGAAAATATCAACTTTTAAAAAGCTTTTCCGATACTTTTCATCGCCTTTTTTAGTACCTAATGATCAGACTAGTAGGAGAAAGCTGCTTACACGTTGATATATTTGTCGAACTTGTCCCTAAACTTCTCATTCTGTACCATAGCAATGAACTCATCGTGACTAATGTGACCATCGTTATTTTTGTCAGAATCAATAAATATGCTTTGTACAATCATGTCTTGTATTTTTCCATCATGTTTCAGCATTTCCCTGAGTTCTTCTTCTTCTAAAGTTCCGTTATGGTTCTTGTCAAACTGAAAGTGAGTAATGAGAGGGTTATGAGCCAGTCAAAAAACAGCCTGCGAATGTCCGTCTCACCACTTGTTTGTACTGCTAGACTGATAAAAAGTCTAAATTGGTATATTCATGTTACACTTAACAATAACCGTTGTTGACATATTTTTTATGATTCACTCCTTGCCAATACCTTTTTTAGGCAATGATGCATCTCATATCAAAAGATAAATAAGTCAGTCAGTCTCAATGATATACAACGCTAGCTGGAGGTGTCACTTAATCCTATTATGTATTATTATAGTAGACGATGAAATTGGCATTCTAATAATATACAATTATCTATAATTATCTGGATGGATCTCGTAACTAGTGCATTGTTGACAAATAGATTATACTCTGTGTGCTTGGATTATGCTGCCAACTTTTTAAATGCGCTAAGCACTAATATTCTTTTAGGGTTACCGCAATATACCTTTGTCCTCCAGGCAGCTGAACTTATTTTGCTAAAATCATCCCCCAAACTTCATTTTTAAGCTAAAGACACTGCGACAATTTTTTGACAAATTATTTTTTCAAACGAAGCAGGGAATCTTCACTACAACTATAGATGAGATAAACGAGGACTATGGATAAAAGCTGTCGTAAGTGTTTAGAAGAGGTGGCTTGTGCCACCTTTCCTTAATGATACATCTTGACCCAATTTTACGTTTTTATATATAATTTTCTCAAATTAATGCATGGGAACTACTAGGTCATTGTACTTGAGTTTAATTATTATCTTTAATGATAACTATAAATACACTATATTTCACTTTCAAGAGCAACATTGAAAACAAGTGATACATTGACTACGATGACGAGGAAATAGGATATATTTATTGAACATTAAAAAAATTGATAAATTATTGTTGTACCATTTTGTTGAAAGCTATATTATTGAGAAAACAAAACATGCATTGGTATTGTTCAGACTTTTGAACAAATTCATTTTTATTAAGTACGAAACTGCTAACGAGAGCTTCAAGGTAGTTTCCACTGAAGAAAGTTTCAATTCACTCATTTGTCTACAATAAATATACGATATTATTTATAAAGTATATTCTTAATTTGTCATAGATTCCGAGAGGTGTTAGGATGATAAAACCTTAGACAGAATTACAGGCGTGCCTTGGTGTTATTAACCAGTATTCGGGCATTCTAATTGATCCTAAAATTAATTTAGAGATTGGTCGAGTGTGTGGTTTACTGACTTGCGCAGCAAAGGGTTGCTGTGAGACTCTGCTTCACTGTAACGTACCTACTCTTGTTGTTTAATAAGGGATATCAAGGTCTCATTGGAGACATACCATGGGGGTGTTAATGATTGTACGCAATGCATTTTGGTGAAAAAACACCAAGCCGCACATGCGTAAGTTTTCAAATGATTAATTTTGATCAGCCACCGATCCGCCCATTCCAATACCTCGTCCACCACACTTTGCAGTTTGTCGTGAACTAGATTCCCAGAACACGACTGGCCCACAAGGGCAGTGTCATCAACATAAGCATAGACTTCTCAGTTGTCGGGACAAGGGACGCCATGACTAAAAAATGAATAGAGGGTCGTTCCAAGAACCGAACCCTGAGGGACACCGCGTTGTCGACAAAACGTTATTAATTTTGATCCGAAATATCCTGCCCTCAAGGAATGATTTCGAAAGTTTTAGGAGCCAGAAGAGGACGCACATTTGGATCTATAAATAGAGGAGGGAGGAGGCCCTTGTGCCACACCTTGTTACGGGTGAAGCCGCTGGTTACTCGCTCAACAAGCCTAAATGCAACTCCGTACTAGGCTCAGCCCGCAAACCAAATTGCATATCAGAAATCACATTGTGGTCTGCCGAGAAATGTTTAAGGTGACGTAGAATCACCTTTTTCTCGAGCTTAGAAGGGGCTGACAATAGACTAAGGGACCGTAATCCTGGAGAATATCGAAGCAACCTTCTTTGGAATCAATATAACATCAGGGTCCTTAGCCCTGCATTGATTATTGCCACGAGATAATAACTTTCGCGAAAGCAGCTTCTGCGCCTTTTAACCTTGAAGCTCTGCTGGTGTACAATGAGGGATGTCGAGAAATTCTCCTGATGTACTATGCAACTATTCGGTTGAAAAATCTTCCGAAGAAGGCTCATCACTAATGGAGACGCCACTACCACTGACGCCATAGGCCATAGAATATCTCATGACGGATCTTACAATGTGTTGCTTCTCGTTGAGATCATTATCAAGGTCAAAGTTGCGAGATTGTCTTTCTATAGCATCAGCGAAAACCTCTACATTTTCCTCTGTCCCCAAGACGGTGGATGTGAGGGAGTTGTTTTCGTTTATCGTTTCTGAGCGACTTCGCAACTTTCCAGAGAGGAATACTTGAGTCAAGCATCCTCCCCAGAAAGTCGCTCCATTACTCATTGCGGAATTCATTAAAAGCATTTCTCATTACATGAACAAGACTGTCGCTCTGCAAATGTCATCAGGATGAGCTCTGCTGTTTGTTTTGACGGGGGTAAATGAGATGTGAAGGCATAATAGTAGCTTTTAAGATGTTGATTTCCGAAGACTGTTGAAAATGGTATGGACGGATCTCGTTTCGAACGAAAGAGTATTACACACCATGCGTAAAGAAGAAGAACGTTTAGCCACGATAAAATTGCTTCAGATGAGAAATATCCGTATCTAACTCGTTTAAGAAAAGCTTGCAAGCAGGGAAGAATTCGCATTGGTTTTAGACAATATTGAAAGAGAAGAATTCTCACCTGCAGACTGAATAATCCCAAAGCATTATTCCAGTTTAGTTAGTCTTTAGACTGTCATTCGCATCATGAAAGCAAGCGAAAGAACCGAAGCATCAGTATGGAGCACCCAGTCACACTTCCGTTGTTTCAGGTTTTTAGTCGATTTCACACTTCCGCAGTTCCGTATATTTAGCCGATTTTTCGTCTCGCAAAGAAGGGCTTTCAGGTAATTTTCTGGGCACGAACGCGGACCTTTTCATACTGGCAGTCACTTGACATGAATTTGCTCAACAACCATAACAGGTTAAAGGTGAGAAATACGCTGCGAAGCAAGCGAATATGGAAGGAACTATTTTTCAGTTTCAAGATATAATTAACGTCTGAATCAAGACATAATTGCGAAGCGCGCTCAAGATCGTAACAACATTGAGAGCATGCGTGTTTGTAGGAATTAAGTAAAACTTCAGTCAGGTTAATTGGGTCAATGCTTTCCACAGCAGTAATGTTTGGATGTAAAAATATGTACGTTTGGTTCACAGACCGGTCCATTTTTTTTTTGGGTAATAGGGGAACCTATTTAATGATTTTTCATTGGAAGATGAAATGCTCCAATATATGAGATATGATTTTTCTCCCCGTTTTTGTTTGTCGAGATAACAACATAAAATTGGCGGTTGGACTATGTAATTCATGCTTAATCAGAGCAAATTAATAGTGGTACAAACGACTTCAAAAAATGACTTTTATGACTTTCCAAAGTCGTAAAATTGTACACAGTGAATAAAATTTTTTAATATTCTTGGTGTTTTGTGTAATTTTTTAAAGTTCTTTGATTCATCACCTTTCCAACGACATACAATACGTCATAGACATAATTTGTTATGCGGGCAAAATAAGAGAAAACAGCTGGTTAGGTCAATGATTTTTCAAATCTTTCACGTTTTTATTTAATTTGAATCGGTTATAAAATATTTTCGAAATGACTGCCCTCACTAGATGAGAATAATGAAAGTAATAAGCGCAAGAAACAGGTAGGAATACTTCTTATGCAAGTTGATTTGAAATATCAAGATGTAAAAAAAATGCGATTAGTCTACGTGAAGTCAATGGTGTATTTTACATGACGTAGACGCATACTGCTTTTAGATATTTGATCCCCAGTATCTGAAAACTTAACCATGCCAGGTCTTAGCCACAGAATCAGCAGTTTTTTTAGACGATAATGCCCTGTTAGGAGACGTACGGTGGTCTTTGTGACCTTTCTGATTAATCCACACACATCTTCTTTAAACGAGGGTTTCCGACCTTTGACAAACACTTTCTCCTGCCTCTGACCTGATTTTTTTTAATCCTCATGAGTGTTCTACAATCACTACAGCATGATTATGAACGAATTTAACTTTGACGTTATTTATTTTGATTTTAGGAGTAGCGAAGATATCACCTTTAAGTTAGCGTTTTTCTACACATATGCTATCCTCTAATTAATTTGAGTGTTGTGCTTTAAGGTCTACGACGATAGGTATTAATGGTCGAAGATTACAATACTTGAAATAATTAGTTTTAAACCATTTCTCAGCAAAATTGTATACTTTCTCCATAAAAATATCACGTGTTGTAAACCTTGACCATTAGTACTCTATACTACAACTATTTAAAACTGTAATGACTCATACGCGTGATCAACACGTGATCAGAGCTCGATCGCGGCTTCCTTCCAGTACAGCCGTATAGCGTACGACATATGTCGTTTCTGTGGCTTTGCGGTGGTCAACAGCACAGACAGAGATGGAAATAATGGCTGATTGTTCTCCGCCGGTAGAACCAATGAAATCAAAGACGCGCCTCGACCCGTAGACTCATAGGCGTTGGCAACGCATTGGAACGTGTTTCGTTGAGCGATCGCATATTGTGTGTTTTTATAAGAATTGTTGTGTGATTGTTATTATTGTGGTTTCTGTGGTTACTGTTTTGGTTATACTTAACCATGGAGAGTACAAATGGCACGAGTGGAAGTACTGAAAGCCAGGGAACAAGTAGACGGCTTCGTAAAGCACTGAAGAGGGACGCGAAAGAAATCGTGGTCAACGTGTTCAATTATCTGAACAGAACTATGTCGCAGGGAGATGCACTCGCGCGTTGTGAAAGTATGACAGGCGTTCCAGAGTGGACCATTCGCAGGGTGGTGCATGAAAAGAAGAAAACTGGAGCTACTACTGATCCAAAGTTTAATCTGAAGGGACGAAAGGCCGTTAAATTGGATGACGATAGCAAAGTGGCGTTAAGCCGAACCGTACATTCATTCTTCTTTAGGAATGAGATACCAACCCTCAAGGCTGTACATGCAGCGATCAAGGAAAATGAAATTATACCCCAAATGAGCGTCGAGGTAATGAGGAAATCCCTGCACGAAATTAATTTTCGTTACGAAACGCGTAATCGGAAGTCAGTATTGATAGAGAGACCTGAAATAGTCGCCTGGCGTCGAAAATACCTACGCGAAATGATTGAATATAGGCGACAAAGCTGAAAAATCTATTATTTGGACGAGACATGGGTAAATGCAGGTCACACAGTTAAAAAAACCTGGATAGACAAAAGCGTAGTGAGTAACCGACAAGCAAGCATTGAAGGTTTGTCAACAGGTCTTCGTGGACCGTCAGGGAAAGGTCAAAGATTGATCGTAACTCATATTGGTAGCGATAGTGGCTTTTTAGAAGAGTGTGACTTGATTTTCGTCTCTAAGAAAGGAGGTGATTACCATGACGAAATGAATGCCAGCTGCTTCGAGAGCTGGTTTCAAGGGGTGCTTCAGCGAGTTGAGCCCAACTCTGTGATCGTCGAGTCGAGCCGAACGTGTACCCACTATGGGATCTCGAAAAAGTGACATGCAGCAATGGTTGCGCGAAAAAGGAATCCCGTTTGACGATTCATGTGTGAAAGCGGAATTGTATGAAAAAATTAAACAGCACAAACCTGCGAACATTAGTTACGTGACTGATGAGATGGCCCGTCAATGTGGTGTCACTGTGCTGCGGTTACCGCCCTACCACTGTGAACTGAACCCAATATAGCTCATCTGGGCTCAAGTGAAGGGTTATATTGCGCGCCATAACACAACCTTCAAATTACCAGACATTAAGGTTTTACTTGAGACTTCCATACAGCTAGTAACGCCCGAAGCTTGGCAGAATGCTATCCGTCATGTTGTGAAGGAAGAAACAAAAATGTGGCAGCTTGACCACCATATCGACACCATCATAGAGGCAGTTATAGTCAATTTCAACGAGGAAAGCGATAGCCACAGTTTATTACTGTCAGATGTAAGTGGAAGCGACGATGAATAAAGGTAATTCCCAAATTTTTGACTTACAATATGTTTCAAACCACTCTTTATTAAGCATGTGACAAATCTAGTTCACCCATGTTAAACATTCATACCCCGCCTATGAACAGCCGACTACTGGTAGTTAAGTGATGTTCACGTGAACATCGATGAGTCATTACGGTTTTAGATAGTTATAGTATAGTACGTATGTACATACTTACCCGGGTATCGGATGTCAAATAAAGTTGCAGAGCGGTATTCCTAAGCCTACCTGTTTATTGGTATTCAATTATTACTATCATTATTACTATCAAGCCGAGGAAGTCATTTCGAAACTGATTCAAATTAAATACAAACCAGTAAAACTTATAAAAATCGTTGACTCAGCTATCTGTTTTCTCTTATTTCTATTTATGATATCGTTGGATACGTAACAAATCACAGAACTTTTATAAATAAGGATAAGTTCCAAGACAGGTATAATTGTTTTTAATTGAATTTTGAATTTCAAATTTATTATTCACTCCGCACAATTTTACGACTTTGGAAGGTCACAAGTCATTTTTTTGAGGTCGTTTGTATTTTTATTAAACATGCATTACACAGCCCAACTACGTTTATTTGGTGTTATTATCTTAACAAACAAAACAGTTATAACGACAGTGATGCGCAATTTCAAAGAATTTAGCATAGAAACGAAAAGAACTTCTACCACAGTAACTGGAGCGCTAAAGTTTTCAATAGAAATTATTTGATAGTCCCCCCAATTACCTAAGACATTTAGTCGACTCATGTACCTACATAAATACTTTGTATAAAGTGTCCAGAAAACTGAAAAAGTATGTATACATTGGATCATATTTTTCTGACGGAAAATTCAATACTCTACTATAGCAGTTGAGGAGGTGATATTTGTCGAATTTGAGTGTTTTTTTCTATAGATTGTCGAATATCTCAACAATTTGAAAAACGAAACCCTATAGTATCTTATTTCAAATTGCTTCGTCTGAAAGGGCCTATCCAAATTTGTAATAAAATGTAGGTCTTTTCGTTTGAATAAATGTATGTTTGAGTCACCACGTAGTTACGAATCATCCTGTAGAGATAAGAATATTTTCCAAGCGCACTACTAATACTAGTACTACTACTAATTTTTGTGATTAACTTTTTTAGATATAATCCGTAATAACGGAGTTATCGACCGAGCCCACATTAAAAAATGGTATGTTAAAAAATATTTGAAAGCATATAGTTTCTATTTGAATTATTTTCAGAGCCTAAAACATCTTTTCATGTCGATCTTCAGCTACTTTTCTAAATTATCTTCAGTTTTAGAGAACGGTAGGGCACCAGAAGCTTTAACCATCAATCTCCTTAAGTTATCTATTGCTGATTTAAGGGCTTTAATTTCCACGGGTTCCTTTCGACTGAACTGTGCATTTGAAGTTTATGAAAATAAAACACGCATATGAACAAAATATGTAATGAAATAGGTGTGAAGCTTTTTGTCGCAACATTGTTGCAAACTATTGTATTAAATATTACATTGTTATGAATATTGTTATATTCAAGTGAATATGACACTTTTTGTAACAATGTATAATGAAAACATCTGAACTTGGATTCGTTAGTCTTACAATGTTTCATAGTTATGTAAATGAATAGTCAGGTTGCGGAACACTGCTGTGCTCAAGGTCGATGCTATAAATCCTGCTAGCACTAATAAAACACACGTGAATCCTAATAACTAACCTACCTTTTCATAGATACTGTTGAAATATGCATTTTTCACTTCCACAGTTCCTGGGGACTCAGGTGTCACAGGCTCGTTCCTTCCTGTTGCCATTTTCACTCAAAAATTACTGTTAGCAACTACTTGAATTATTGAACGTGGTTATGCAGGTATTCGCTTATGCTTACAGATAAACTAAACTGAAACCACGCGACTAATGTATGTATTTTATAGCGGTTTGATATTGGTTCCTAAGCGCTGAAAGAATGTGTACGGATTTCCGAGGCTTGGTGGGGGATTTTATTTATAGTCAGTTCGACGTTCGACCAGAGCAGGATTCACGCTGGCTCCTAGAATCTGGTCTGAGAGTAGGTGCGTTCAGTGAAGGTGATTAAGCATGTTCATTAATGGATCAGGGTACTTCCCAGTGTACAGAGTGATTCAGGACACTGATAATGTCTCTAAAGCAAAAAGAACAATAAAAAATGTCACAATATTTCTGTATGTCCTGAAATGTCTACTTTTTGAAATACGGCACTCTTCAAGTAACAGGTTGTTGCGGTTACATAATTTCTCTACTACTTTATAAAAATTTCAAACTCCAGCTAAAAACACCGCAACACATTTCCAAAGTTTTACGAAGTTTCAATTCAATTTACATCAAGTCGGACAAAAATGTCTCAAGTTCGAATCATATACTTTATTAATCCTGAAACTAATACTTTTGTCTTAAAAATATCACCCCTACTGAGCGGGGCCGTGGCAAATGCTTGTTTCGGAAGTTGTTGTATTCAGTATACCACTTCATCAAAGTAGCGATGGTCCGCCAATGGGCCACTTTAGGCTTACTAACGTCATTAACAGGCAAAAACAAAGTGGCAGTGAAGGACAAGTCGACCGAGGCGGTACCACCCGCTAGCTTTTTTAATGTTAGCATGTCTAGACCCCTAAGCTGCGCAGTCGGTTATGTTCCCCAACAAAGAAATTAATGATGATGAATCCCTGAAGTACTAAGAATTCCGGACGTAAGCTCACTCCACTCTCGGAATGTCGGGTAGAGGGTGGACTTGAGGGAACGACATCGATGATAAAATTTGTTTCACAGGATTAAAAGCAACATTGATGCTGTTCATCACTACCTGCAACCCAATCATCCTGCCATGCTTTTCTTGGCGGAGACAAACAATCTCACAGTCCGCATCAATTAATCATCTTAGCTTCCTAAATTACTAGGTACACTCCAATCTGAGAAAGAACAGGGGAGTTGTGGCTTTTGTCCGCAGCAGTATTTCCTGCTCCAGAGACATTGCTTTGGAATCAGACCGGAAGGACATTCTGTGGCTTCGCCTCAATTCCAAATTATCCCCCAAATTTATTTGCGGCCTTTGCGTCGGCTCAGACGCAGTGAGTTTCAAGCCATTTATGAGGGTTCACCGGACACTCCATTTTCACAATATTTTTGAACCAAATTCATAAAGTATCTTTAGAAGACAATTGCCCAGGGTGATATCGAAGCACTTTTTGAAGTTTTGTTTTTGCGCAAGTTTTATGGTGGGTTGAAATGCTCTTTTTTGTTGAACTGCGCGATTTTTCTTAAAAAAAGCCTAGTGAAAAAATGAACAAGTGGCTCAATAGTATCCTGTAAGGTTTTGTTTTCAGCACACTGTAAGAATTTCATTCGACAATATTAAAAAATGAAGCGGATTTTGCACGAATTTTGTGTATTGTTTCGTGCTGCCAGCCCAAGCGGCCCTGCGAAATGTCGGACTAAAAAAGGACGTATTCAGATCATATGGTGGTCCTAGTTCCTAGTTCATATACTATAGTATATAAGCCGTTAATAGGTGTTCATAATCGCGACCTAGTTATGAAAATGGAATTTTAAAACTGATCCTCCGGTTGTCTCTGATCTATCTTACACTGGTAATAAATTAAACAAACCTCAGATGCTGAATATACTGATTTCCTGGCGTTCAGGTTGCTACTCCTCCATCTTAAAGCCGTTTTACTTCAAAGGCCAGTGGCGCGAAAAACTTAGAAAATGATATGTTATGTTCTTTATTTTATTATTTATATGACATCTACATCACGAAAAACTACATCACTCATTTCCGTCTGTCTGTCTGCTAATCATTTGCCCGTTTATAACTTGGAAATTACCGCACAAGATTACTACTACGCCAAAGCTTTGTAGTTTCCGTTTAGCGGTACTGAGTACTTGGTGTTCATTTTGAAGCAATCACAAAGGCAGATACAGTATTCGAGTATCGCCATTACCATAAAGACGTTAAAGACACATTTTTGGTCTGACTTTTGATCTGCTAAGGACTGAAGAAAGTCACTTCACGTAAATTATCGCATTCTCGATTCTGTATGAATGAGTGGCACAATTCTTGACGTATAACTCTACCAAATTAGAATAAGAACCAGAGTTTGGCAGGTTTATCTGACGGACCCAGAACCATGCTGCTTGATGTCTATACGCATATTGATAGAAAAAGAGCCAGATCACATACTGACTGCCGATGTGGCAGTAGATCGAGTCTGCTCATTGAGGATATGTCTCCGATAAGCGGACACCCTTATTATGTATCTGCAAAATAAAAGCGATGGCGATAGTCAGAGGCAAATTTGACACTCGTGATTTCAATGCGATGTGTCTTCAACTTTTATAATATCTGTTTCTGAAATGGCAATAGCGGTTATTCATAGATTCTATGTAAATCCTATAAAATAAAAGGTCGCTATAATATTTCTCTATCGGTAGGCTAGTGCAAATTATGGCGATATGACTATCATATAGCTAGACATGTGAATAGTACTCCACGCCGGTCTTTACTGAACCTTATGCAGATTCAGGAATATGTAAGAGAAAAGTAGGTATTTCCTACATACTAAAGCTCGAAACCCCATCACAAGCTCTTGTGAATTTGAGTATTTCTTATTTGTTACCTTGTCTAAGAATCGTCAAACTACACTTCTGACAGTGATAACCATATCGTCCGTCAAAGAGGAAGTTACTGCCAGTTTCCTTTTCCTTAGCTCAATTATAGAAATCGCTCTGAGATTCTGACTTTCGAACAATGTTGGAACGATGAAAGATCTGGGATCAGGAATACGAAATAGTAGTATTGCAAGAAAAACCATTTTCGATCGAAAGATGCATGCCGCAGAAGATCGAAAGCTACCAGATGAATGAAATATCACACCGTGAAAGCTTCAGTTGAAACTTGTTCTTAAATCGAATGAGATGTTATTCAATACCCAATATTGAAGCTACTAATGAGTACTTTAGACATCTAGAATATAAAGTCTTTATCTTTCAATACAGCGTACTGACAGACTGTACTTTAAATCGCTTATACTCGTAACTGTGAAACCAGTCATCAAAACGCTATAGTATGTTATATCAATCCACTGATCTTGAAAACGCCAATCGGTTCTGTGATAAAATATGAAACATTCCATGGATATGTCAACACTCTCATTTTTTTAAACGGAATTTTATATACTCCGATAGACTCAAAAGAAGAGATTGATCATGGTATGAGGAATTCAATGTACAAAAACGCTCAAATTTCACAGCCCGTCAGTCCTCCATTTTGAGGATTAATAAATTAATACTCTAGATTATAAAGTGTTGATATGGAGCTTCAAAATGTGTATCAAATGACCTCCCATTTTATTGAAGGATGTTCTCAGATATTGCCCTGTCACCATTTACATATTTTCAACTGCCACTTTTTCTTTGAAATAAAGTAGTTATGTATATCACTTTAAATTTCAACTTTTCAAAACGCTCCAAAAAAGAGCAGTTAGGATGCTCTTACCACCTGAACAAATCGTCCATGCCAACATTTAGAGTTGCTGTTTTCAGACAATCTAGTAGTTTCTTGACGAAAGCGACATCATGGCACAAGCATCTTTGAGATAGTAAGACCTTTCTCATTTGTTACATTTTTTGTGTCCCACAAGTGCCTACAGTTTTTAAGATTCCATCAGGCCTTACACACTGAAAAGTACTTACGTATAATCATTTATTAGGTTCATATAATAGGATCAATGTGGTTGAAAATATGTGACAATTAAATTTTTCTAGCCGCTATATTTTTTATAAATACAATGTACAACTGTGTGCATGTAGCAACCCAAATCTCGGTACTACTGCACCTTAGAGTGATGTTTGTACCTTTCAGAAGTCTCTATGAGTAACTGATTAATCATGGGCGCGGATTCAAAAGTATCTGCGTAATCATGTATGATTACGACACACCTGTAGAGATAACTTATCAGCACAGTCATTTTTTATCGCTCCGTTCAGTCTCACTGTGCATAATTTCGCGTTCGCTGTGATGCAGAGTAAGCTTAGAGAAACATAAACATGACAGAATCAATTCCTCTACGTGATTTGAGTGAAAGAAAAGAGATTTATAGGCAAATATTTGACCAGGTAGGTGGTGAAAATAATATTTAATTGCCAGTAACTAAATTACCTTATCTCGCGACAACCTTTTGTTAGATATACGTACTGTTGCTCTATTGTTTCTTAAATATTATACTTAATTTTGGTAACGCTAAACGAGGTGGAAGAAACAAAAGACCATCGCTCTACAGGTAGTTTGTAGGGTGATTTGAAAACTGGACAATTGATAGAGAAAAAATGGTTGACTTGCATTATAGTGGAAAACTTATTACACCTTAAATAGATTATTGTAGACATTCCCTCTATAGTTGTCCAGGTAATAATATCCAGTTTTGAACATTTTCAACCTGCACATCATTCCATACCTAGATGTAAATGCCAACACAGCTCTGTGTTGCTCGTCTGTATTTTGGTGTGGCGGTGTCAGATTTTTGTGGTGTAATTGGCAGTAGTATATCACAGGACATTTCAGAAATTTGATTGAATATATCAAGTTCTGAAATAATGCTTTCATTTGTTTTAAGCCAAAATCTGTGACTAGTTCAGACCTCAATATTGTTGAACTCTTCTACAGACTCGTGCAGCTAACGTTTACAATGACGACGGTCATGATGGTCGTATTTCTTTGAGAGAACTAAAGATCTTTGTACAAGGCAATGGCTACAATTTACCAAACGAAGTTGTGGAAAAAGTATATAGAATAAGTGATAATGAAGAGAACATAAGTTTGGACTACGATGGACTTGTAGAATTTTTTGAACGAAAGGGCTTAGCAAAAACCTTGAATAAGTATATTAACAGGTAGGTATCGGATGTGTGATACAGTTTTACTTCCCACGGCTGTTAGGAGAGGAAGTATTCTAATCGCGAAAAATTTTAAAAGCAAGATATGATGATAATCCAGTGTTTGCAAATCAGTTCAGTGGCGGCAGAGAAAAATGCCTAAAACAAAGAAAAAATAAACGGTCCAAATCATTTTGCAAAATTTTTTAGAAAATCGAGGGCCAAACAAATGAGGCTACCATGTACGCACAGGCTAATTGCAGCAATCTAAAGAAATTTTTTGTCACGAAAAGATCAAGTAATAATGGTTCTGACAAAGTCTATGTCTTTTTAATGTCACTGAAATGCATGAAAAATTGCACTAGAAGGCGTGGGCAGTATAGAGTCAATCTACTTGACGCCATTTCGAATTACGCTTTTGGTATATTTGCAAACATGGACCCTAAGCCTCAATATTGACTGATATAAAATATAAGACTATTCCTAGAAACCTTCTTAGGCGAAAAGAAATAATGCACGTGATAGCGAATAGCGAGGGATAGTAATATTGAAATTAGAAAAATTAGTGGCTCTGGGTGTTTATCTTACAGATAGCTTTCTACAGGCGACCTGCAACTCACTGTCATTGTCAGCTACTAAAACATTAGCTAGTGGAAGTGATTAAACTACTACTATACACCGTCTTTAGGTGTCAGCGCTGCCAACCCGTGGACTGTTGCCGCAGCTTATGGGATTTTATTTTCCATCATTGAGAAGTTCTGAGAATGCGAAATCTTAGAAATATTTGAGAAAGGTTAAGCAGTATTTTTTTAGGAAGGTTTATGTCACGTTTAAGAATAAACACTTGTCTTTAAAAGGAAAAAATAGTCTGTTATTGCTTTCAAGGCAGGGGTTTTCAAACTTATTTCATCTACTATCCATGTTAAGGATAATGGAATATGTCCGTCTCTGGAGGGGGGGCTATCTGCGATTGCAAATTTGCAAATCGAAAGAGGAGGGGGGAATCTTCTGCTGTATTAGTGTTTCTGGGAGCGAATCTCTTTGTAATAATTGAAGAGCGGGGGATAAGAATTATCCATTGCGTCGGACTCCAAATCAGTTAATGGCTCCTCAATTTTATTTATTCTCTCTACCACCCCCCTCCTATAGGTCCTCAGCGTCCACTAGGGCGCGTTATCGCCCACTTCGAAAAAGACTGTTTTAAGGGAAGTACTGGGATGCAAGCTGGTAACATGACTGTAACGATACAAACAGTATGTGGACGTCCAAATATTGCTTATGGTTGGGCATCTTTGCGAATTCATCAATCAATGCTCTTTGCCAGCAGTGCTGTGCGACAACATATTTATGTATGTCTTTGGCAGTGCAATGTGCAATATTTTCCTTTCACACCAGTGAGTGTTTAGAAGGCTACTGTGATTATTGAAACACGGCGTTTTAATGTTTCAATTTGATTATACAATGTTGTTTTAGCTATGTACATTTTCTAATACCACATCCAAAAAAGCAATTTCAAGAAAGGAGAGAGGTTATAATACGTGCAAGGAGATCAATTACACAAAGACCATCAGAAGTGAGTGTGACAGACAGCGTTATACGCCTTGGTCGTTCAGCACGTATTCCAAAAGAGGTGGAATACTCATGTTTCCCACCGCCCTTATTTCTAGTGGTAATATCAATAGTAGAAATCATCTGCTTCGCTATTGATGAAAGAACCAAAAACAAAAGCAGTCTTGGGTTAACCGCCACAGTCTTTATATATGATCCTTGGAAAAGACAAGAGGTTTGGAGATTCTTGACTTACATGTTGGTACACATAGGGTAGGTACGTTAATTTTCTTAAATCATTATTTATTATTAGTGAAATGTTTATTCAATACGTTCAATTTCTTTCCATACCAGAGAAACTCACATTAATTTTCTTATCTACGACTGGGCGGAAAGGTGTATTTACTATAGGTATGAATAGATTTTCTGAGCATTAAGTTCTACTTTCCGATCCACGAGCTCCTCGATTCCCATGGGGCGCTAAGGTAACCTTAGCGCCCGCTATGCATAAGTTGAACTAAATTCAATCTATTTTTATTTTTATTTGATCGTATTTGATGTGAAAGCTACTCTAAATTTTAGATACTAGTCAGACATAAAATCTTGTATATATCTCTAGCTTAATAGCATTTAGCTATGAACGGGCTGAAAAGTGTACTTTTGGGGCGGTAAATAACTTCATCGCCCGATTTTATATAACTTAACATATATTGAACTTGATACGTCGACTACGGGAAATCTCATTAATTGGTTGACAGACAAAGGCATATCTCCGGTGATATAGTATGGTCAAGTTTGTTATTTTTCATTTCTTCTTTGAAGTTGTAATTTTTTATTTTAACCGGTCGTAGATGATTATTTTATGTGTTTCGGGGGAAAAATCCTTTATTTTGGTGTGTAAGAGCCTTGGAGCGACGCTTCAAATACCATCCCATGGGCCATAACCACCTTCCTTGCACCCTAGATAGAAAAGTAACTATTATGTTCTTTTTTTAATAAAAAACTAACCGACTCTGGGAAGGCCACCAATAAGAATATGTCACAAAATTTGTTAGACAGGAAATGCTCTCGTAACATGTATGCCTTTGACTTATTGCTGAGAGAATGTATATTGGTCTGATCATTTTAGGTATGAACATATCTTCACGAATCTGATAGTTCAACTTGTCCTGGGTTTACCATTGGAGATGGTCCACAGATGGAATCGAGTATCTGTCATCTACCTTGCTGGAGTACTAGCTGGTTCCCTGGCACATTCTGTAACTGACCCAAATGTTATGCTGGGTGGGGCCAGTGGCGGTGTTTACTCGATTATGACAGCCCACATTGCTGACGTAATAATGGTAAGGACATTAAGCATTGAAAGCTGAATTCAAATATGAATAAAGAAACTCCGAAATATTAAATCCTGTCAGTATAAAATGTGATGCCTATTGATAGCAGAGCTCCCTTTCATATGTAGGTATAATATTTTGCAATTCAATACTACAATAGGGACACACCGAGTACTAGGTTTCAGGTTCATAGCTGGTTAAGTTAAAAAACTGAAAATCCAATATGACACCATATTGTAGTATTGCTCTATGTATTTTCATTTGCTCCTTCATTCTTTTATAAACACGCAAAGCACACCAAAAAACCACAAAACAAAATAATCAAAATGCAGCAAAAGTAAGTGAATAACGGGTTTCCTGCGTTTTGAAAAAAAACCGGTACTCAAACGTAAGGATAATTTAGGGTCAGTATTTCCTAAATCTGAATTCGTTCTACCACGTCATCTAGCAATTTATAACCTTCTCCCACAAACCTTAGGATTTCAACTCATTGTTTGAAATGGGAATGACATTGCAGCTATTGTATTAGGTAATTTTTCCAACACAAACGTATGTTCAAGATCTCAAGCATATATATTGAATGTTTCACAAATATGCTTTCTGTGGAGAATCAAAACCAAATGTTCCAACAATATAATGCCATAACATCGTATTAATTATAACCATAGTAGCTGAATTCCACAATGAAAAACATACATCCTAGCAGTTATAAATACCTAAAAAAAAAGTCTGAAAATACCGCAAGGTGATGGAGAGGTGCATATATCGCGATTTTCTGGACTATCTCGGACGTCACGGGTTGATTAGCGACAGGCAGTATGGTTTCCGGCACCAGCGATCCAAAACGGACCTCCTAGCTTTCGTCACGCAATTGTGGAGTAAACTCATCCATTCTTATGGTGAGGCTCATGTCGTTGCTCTTGATATCACTAAACTGTTCGATCAGCAGTGGCACGCTACCCTCTTATGCAAACTTCCATCACATGGCCTCCCAGAGAAGGTTTGTAGATGGGTGGCTGAATTTCGCTCTGGCCACAAAATATCTATCGTAATTGATCGGTCTTGGTTCCGACACTGTTCCTCTTAGATATCAACGACTTCATTTCCTGTACGATCAACCCAATACACAGCTTTGCTGATCACAGCAGGAATTCAGAGCGACAAGCCGATCTCTGCTGGTGAGCTGGAAAGAAGAAGACTAGCAGCGACTTCCTGTCTGACCAGAAACCTGACTCTGATCGCTGCTAGGGGGGCGCAACAACATCGTCCAGCTTAATACTTCCAAAACACAGTACTGTACCTTGACCAAAAAAAGCGTCCTAGTCCTCATCCGGTTTCGATGGATGGCCGAGTTCTGTCAAAGAGCCGTTCATTTCGACTGGTCGGAGTCCAGATCACCTAGGCCTTGATCTGGTACGAACACATATCGCCAATAGCAGTAGCTGCTGGGAAACAGCTGGGACTTATTTAGAGCTAAGATGTACTTTTCTTCGCATGCTCTGCTCACTCTATACAAGGCCTAGATAAGGCCTAGCCTCGAGTATTGCTCACACGTTTGGGGTGCTACCACTCCGACTACATTATTTATGGTCGATGCTGTCCAAAGGAGGGCTGTCTCGAGACCCTTTCGCACTGACGGGCAGAGGGTGCTATAGCTCTCTGCTAGCGCTACACCAACGCAAGCTTTGCTCCTCAGAGCTTTCCTCCATGACGCTGCATGGGATATGCCTGGCAGAGAGACCTGTCTGACTTCGGCCTCCCATGCTAACCGTGTCGAACTTTGTACATCCAGAACTGGCCGATTCGACCGCTCCTTTGTCCCGAGGAGGATTTTCTCAGTTCTACTAACCTTAGGGAGCTCAAAAATTGGATTAACAAATGTTGTTTTTGGATCCTCATAGCAGCCGCGATATCCTGGCATTTTGACTTCTGCCTGCGCGGACGCAAATTTTACAAAAAATTGGTAAAGCTGCACAACTGGTTTTTTGTAGTACGTTAATTTTTTGGCAAGGTAAATGAATTTTAGGAATAAAGAGAAAAAACGCAAATGTAATCCAACTTCCAGTAGCTGAAATAACCCAGCACAAATCATTCCGTCTATTACCCGGAATTTGGCCAAGTATGCGATAGTAGTAGCCTATTTGAAAAAATAGTACTCTGTGCATATCTCTACTATAGTACACTACACCATCTCTATCTCTTTCTAGAACTGGTCCGTAACGCCATATGCTCCGATCCAGCTCGTCGCCTTCCTGATCATTATATGCGCTGATTTGGGTGTAACCGTATACGAAAGATATTTTCAACACATCATGAGCAACGTGGGTGTGGCCGCGCATGCAGGCGGTGCCGCGGCAGGTCTCCTAGTTGGAATCAACGTGCTGAGGAATTTCAGAGTAACGACGGTGGAGCGGTACGTGTGGTGGGCGGCACTTATAACTTATGCGTTGCTCATGGTCGGAGCTATCGTAGTGAATATATGTTGTCCAGGATATTTTAAGTCGTGAGTTAGTGATAAAAGGTCATTTGCCAAACACAGGTAGCACAAGCACGTCATAATAACGTCAATTGACGTACTGCATGCCCAATTCTGTTCGTGTACTTGAAGGCATTGTTATTACGTGTTTTTAAGGTCTTTCTTAAATTGTATATATTTTCATATATACGATGAGTTTGTAATTTAGAATAATTGCGATCCAAAACGGATCAAGTCAGCCGGCAAGCAAATAATTATCTCATTCCATCCCTCACCGATGTTAACTCAAAAGTTTATCTGAAATGACAATTTTTGCCAATTTGAACGTCAAATTCAAGGGTGTCATTATACTGAACATATTTTCATATCAAGTATAAAATTTTCTAAATCTAAATTCTAAATCTAATATTCATAAACCATTTTCGAAATGTGAAAATTACAACTATGCATATATATATATATATATATATATATATATATATATATATATAGGTGAAAAATTAAAGCTTCCGCCTTTTGTTGGGTACTTCGACAAGATTTACGCAAAGAGGACTCTTTATACTTTTTTAATTCTCTCTAGCTTTCAATGGACTTTGCCATCATCATCAGGAGCTGCAATTACAATGATAACAGTAGCAACAAAGGTGTAAAATGAATTTAAATTGACTCAACTTACAGTAGTATGTGAGGATGTTGCTAATTGTTGTTTACGTATAGGATGAGGGAAGCGTCCAGTAACTTGGTGAGAGCTGGATAGATTGTACAATAGTCAAACTTATATAAACTATGACTAGAACAATTTAAAAATAGATTAAAAATTATTTAAAAAATTAGAGCATTACATCGTGAAGCCACCTGATGATTGCACAAATTAGTGGTCATGGAATGATGAGTGACATGAAACCCTTTGACAGAAGGCCGAAGGATGTCAATGTCAGTATTAAAAGATGGAACTAATTGTGGGCGTGTGCCAAAACGTTGCCAAATTACTTCAGATGATGAGATTTTCGGAATTTTATGTTAGAATTTGTTAACATAAAATTCCGAAAATCTCATCATCTGAAGTGATTTGGCAACGTTTTCGCACACGCCCACAATTCGTTCCATCTTTTAATACTGACATTGACATCCTTCGGCCTTCTGTCAAAGGGTTTCATGTCACTCATCAATTCATCATTCCATGACCACTAATTAGTGCAATCATCAGGTGGCTTCACGATGTAATGCTCTAATTTTTTAAATAATTTTTAATCTGTTTTTAACTTGTTCTTGTCATATTTTATATAAGTTTGACTATTGTACAATCTATCCAGCTCTCACCATGTTACTGGACGCTTCCCTCATCCTATACGTAAACAACAATTAGCAACATCCTCACATACTACTGTAAGTTGAGTCAATTTAAATTCATTTTACACCTTTGTTGCTACTGTTATCATTGTAATTGCAGCTCCTGATGATGATGGCAAAGTCCATTGAAAGCTAGAGAGAATTAAAAAAAGTATAAAGAGTCCTCTTTGCTTAAATCTTGTCGAAGTACCCAACAAAAGGCGGAAGCTTTAATTTTTCACCTAACTGGTCTAGACGACAATGACCACGTCTCAAGTTATATATATATATATATATATATATGTAACTCATCAATTCATGACACGATATATTATATTGAAATAAAAATGTTTATAGTTGTTTGGCTCATATAACCCTTCTCCTCAAAATAATATCTACATATTAGGTAAGTACTACAGCAAAAGCTGTATTTTTAACAAAATATGATGCAGGTATTTGAATTTTCATATACATAAGATCAGGAGTTTCCGTTCTTTGGCGTTTTCTATTATTATAATAAAGTAACAAGTAGTATGACGTATCTGGAATATTGTTGGATTACAATATGGAATATAGTCAATTAACCAATAAGTAAAGCAAATAGTTTATTTCTTATTTACAATATTTTATCACAGTTAACAATTTTACATAGTAAATACCGATATTAACGAAACATTTCATTGCTTACAATACAGAGAATGATTGAGTGATCTACAAATTCCCAAAACAACATTTTTTGTACTTATACGATAAGTGTTAGAAAAATTATACATATTCTAATTTTATCAGCCATAAATTCGGGAAATTAAACACCATTTGAATATTGTATATATGTTCATAGAATATCGATTCCAACTTCTGAGAAGATTTGATGTTTGCTATTCTCCGGTCCTTTCAGAGATATATAGAAGGACTTTGCTGTTGATTCGAACATTTTCGCACAGAATTTTATCTAAGCATTTTGACAAGAAAAAATTCGTACATAATTTCTCTTTCCTTAGCTTATCACAATAAGAAAGTGAATTCAAAACATAAAATACATACACATATTATCTTTCTTTTTTGAAGAATGTTTTGTTCAAACAGAACTGGGTCCTGATTCTAACTGAATTTAGACCATGAAATTAATTTCGATAACCGATGGCGCCTTACTATCATACATTTGATCCTCTGCCAAAGATAAATAAAATGTATCTATATGTATAAGCACACCAGGGAAGTGATAAATAAATTACAAACATTAACACACATTATAACAAATAGCTAGTAATAGATATGATAACAAATACACAGACAAAATTAAAAATACACATGTAGTAGGCAAAAATGTAAAATGTTCTGTTAGAGCGATAATAATTAAATTACAAAATTAAGCACACATAATAATTGAAAATAG
The DNA here is from genome assembly GCA_963669975.1 of Acanthoscelides obtectus. Taxonomy (NCBI): domain Eukaryota; kingdom Metazoa; phylum Arthropoda; class Insecta; order Coleoptera; family Chrysomelidae; genus Acanthoscelides; species Acanthoscelides obtectus. The sequence goes on along the minus strand of CAVLJG010000007.1, from coordinate 63,969,872 downwards.
ATATATAATAAAAATAGTAAAAATAAATAAACTTTGGCACTGACGTGAAAATTTGAATATAGAAAACCGCTAGAATCAGGTGTCAAAATTGTCATAGTGGACCATATGTATGACGAGAAAGCGACATCGAAACTAATTTCAACGGTCGGAATTCGGCTAGAATCAGGACCCTACTGTAGCACTCCAACTATTGTATCAAATACAAAAATACACCTAACAGCTACTATGTACAGAAACGTGATTTCCCCTCTTTTGAAAAGCTTTAGATAGTAAGGTAATTTATTTATAATTGTAAGCTTATCAGACTGCCGTAGATCTCTTCCAACTGTTCTTACTGGCCATCAAGCTACTGCTTTGCGTACCCTAAGAAAAAGAAAAATTAGCGATAAAAATTTCAAAAATAAGGACAGTTAAATTCAGATGGGACCAAGTTATGGTGGGGTTACTTTCTGACAATTGAAGAGCGGAGCATGGCATACGTTTACACGAGAGGTCTTGCAAGGTGATTTCACATCATGATACCCTAATACATGTATGTATCATTTTATTGAATAAGTCAGGCTGTTGGTGCCTATATTTTAGTAGTAAATGTGACGATGTGGATGTTTTAATTTACTTAGTGGAGATTGAAAAATCAGACCATTCCTATTTAAGTTTCAGTTGCCATTTCTCACTAAAAATGTCAGAAATATGTAGTGAAATTCTCATACAGCTACTTCCTTGTAGATAGGTTAAAAAAACATTAAGAATTTATTGCAATGATATTACTCTATTTTAACCTACCCTATAACTAAGTATCCTCTTGCTGCCTTTTCTTATAGGAAGCACTGCACCCAGACTAAGACTGAGAGCTGATTCTGAAGCTGTTTGATGCTCGCACTTCTTCCGTTTGCTCCAACAGGAATTGATCAGCTTGCTCATCTGTAAATAGTAATAGAAGAAAACACACAAGAGAAAGACATTTTTTATAATCTGCGTATATGATCCTATGGGCATAGTGACATTCAAAATATATCACAAAAATTCCAAAATTATTATCCCTTGGGTGATTAGGAGTATACAATTATATTTGTATCTACCTCCTTCAAGTCAGTGTTTTTCAATATCTTGGATGTGTAACCACCCACCTGTTTCTTGAAGATCGTTGTAGTCAATGTGTATAGAACCGGATTGAGAGCTGAGTTGATTGGTAGGACGAAGATTGCCAACCATGCGTAAAGATTCTGATGTATTGGAGTACCTGAAAAAAACAAGGTCCATATACAGCCTCAGACCACCTCATAGTTTATTCAAACAAGCCTTTTACTTTCTCAACACACAGGTTGGGCTATTAGATGCTTACCATATTTGAGAAGAAATTATATTGTGGTCCTTTTCTAAGAATCTTAAATGCCCAATTCTCCTGATAGGTTTCCGACTTGGGGAATTGGTAAGGCCGATAATTGAATTTAATGTAGCTTCAAAATATAACCCTATAATTGAAATCCGAATATTTTCTTTACCTCATACGATCCACACGATGATTATGACGCCTTGCCTTAATATACCATGAAAGGAAAGAATAAGGGCCACTATAACAAACGCTGAGGATTAGGTGATATTTTAAGAGTGAATGATCTCTCATCGGACTTTAAATGCGCGGAAACGTTAAAGGAACAATTATATTAACATTTGCATTTAACAGTTGTCTACAATCGTGAATTCGAAGAGTCTTCTTTGCTGGCCGTATATATTTTGGCACTTTGAACGGTTTGGTTTTTTGCTAAATGCTACTAAACAGTGCAAAACTGTATTGGAAAGAAATATAGTTTGACAGTTTGAGCGTATATGTACAGCTTGAAAATTATTGTACTCACAATCTGTAAATTTTTCATAATAGTGAATAAACCGAATTAAACTAGAAAAACTGGAATAGGGAATGTAATAAGATTACGAGTACAAGGATTTATAATGATAACAGGGTGAAAAGGACATGAAAAAATGCTGGGACAGTAGAGTTTTTAGTACTCTTGTTTTCCTGCTTCGTTATAAACTTAGTTATCTTGATTTTGCGCAGTAACGAGGCAGTATCGTTCTCCGTTATCCAAGCTTCGTTAGTTTTGGAGAATCGAGGAGGGCTATTGCCGGAATTCGTAGAGCTGGCTAAGCCAAACTGAAATAATTTCAAGTTATAAAAACATGTTGGTTAAGATGTATTACAAATATGAGTTTTAGGTCACAGATAAAAATAAATACCAGAAATAGGCAGTGTTCTAAATAAATTGAATTGTTCCTATGTTCCTATATGCATATGCAGTAGCCAAGGTAGCTTTTTATTGTCGTTCTGATGATTTTGTTTTTTTCCTGTTCGATTTGGACACAAATATTAACAAAACTTTTCTTTGAAAGAAATTAACAAGGTTTCGAAATTTTGGGGTTAGTTTTACGTTAAAATCGAAAAAAAACAACCAATCATGACTGGCAGTAGCCAGATTGCCAGATTACCAAGGTTCACTTTAGTGATCACAAAAACTCTTGTATTGCCAACCATCCTTACTTGATGTCACTGTCAAAAATAATACGGAAGGCTTAACGATTCGTAATTTTTATTGCACTAAAAATGAATATTAAACAAAAAATCGTAGAGTGCTTATATAACAATTGGCCAAATGAATAAACTCAAGTTTGGTAGAACTATTTCTTATCGTATAATAACAGGAATGTTTTATGCTCTTATTTGGATAACTTAAGTTCAATTATTAGATACTATGAAAAATCATCGATTGATTAAAAATATTAATCGATACACTTGCAAAATTTCAAGCAGTATATATTTCGCTCAAAAAAAGGAGTGCAGATGATTGCAACTCTGGTTACTTATGTAGTTCTGTGAATATGCAATTCGCTAGGAAATCGGAAAAGCAAACAATTTTCATTATTATTTACCTGTGAAATGCAAATGCTAAATCCTTCCTTGAGTCTTGAGTGTTTTTTAAAGAAGTTTTCAAGAAACGTTTATAAATGGATCCCATAAGCATTTGGGGAATTGCGTCACTTAATAACTAAACATGATACTTTCGTCCATGCAAGGTGCCAGCTATTACCAGAATCGACCACTGAGGTGAAATGATCTGAGATATTTACAGTTCCAACCGGTAGTTTCCAAACACTCTCGCAGTTGTTGATTCTGGTAATAGATGGCGTTTTGCGCTGTCTTATTTCGATAGCTTTCAGCACTTAATTGTTATCGTCCATTTGATACAGTCGCAGACAAAAGCGTTGTGCTTTTATGAATGTGTTCAATGTATTTACCTGCTAAGGCGATGAGCTTCACCGTGATTACGGGTACCCAACATAGGCAGTCAGTCAGAACAATAATTCCAAATCTTTGAGCCACCTTGTCTCTATCCTGACTCTGCCTGGTGCTCCGACAAGCGACGCCGCTGGCTCTAATTTCGTTGATCATCCGAAGGTACGCGTAGCAGATGAAGATCAGTGCCAAAGTGTTGATCAGGATGAACATCACAGCCGAGTATTGCCAACCCTGCAATTACAAGAACTAAGTTCAAAAAGTTACGTCATACATATTTTACAAGGTTCATGAGAGTTCATGAGAACAATACCCACACGTCTGTTTTACCGAACCGAACGTTTTAACCGTCTAGTCGCTTTTGTTACAATTCGTTGAAATCATATAGCTGAAAATAAAAGAAAAAACTGTTAAAAAATGGTTTTATTGGGTGATTTTTTTGCTAGTATCTTTTTGGCAACACTGTTTTTGACAGATGACGCGTGAATCGTGTCTTGTGTCATTGTCAAACTTGTTCAGTTTGGTCTATAATTTAACCATGAGTCGACTTACGAACGAACAACGCTTGCCAATTATTGAATTTTACTATCAAAATTCATGCTCGGTTAAGAGAGTGCATCGAGCACTGCTTCCAATTTATGGGCAATTTGGTCGGCCTACTGAGGGAGCTATTCGGAAGCTTGTCACTAAATTTCGAACCCAGTTTACATTAATGGACATTAAACCACCAACAAGCAGATGTAGAGTGAGGACTGAAGAAAATATTGGGGTTGTATCCGCCAGTGTTAGTGATGACCGTGAAATGTCGATTCGCCGCCGTTCGCAGCAATTGGGCTTCTGTTACTCCACTACGTGGAAAATTTTGCGACAGGATTTGGGTGTAAAACCTTATAAGATACAGCTGGCGCAAGAATTGAAGCCACACGACCTCCCACAACGTTTCCAATTTGGTGAATGGGCGCTGGCAAAGTTGGAGGAAGATCCACATTTTTATCGAAAAATTGCGTTCAGCGACGAAGCTCATTTCTGGTTGAATGGGTACATTAACAAGCAAAATAGCCGCATCTGGAGTGAAGACCAGCCAGAAGCATTGCAATAGCAACCAATGCATCCCGAAAAAATCACTGTTTGGTGTGGATAATGGGCCGGTGGCATCATCGGGCCGTACTTCTTCAAAGACGACAATGGCCGGAACGTAACTGTGAATGGCGAGCGCTACCGTGCGATGATAACAAACTTTTTTTTGCCCAAAATGGAAGAGCTGGACTTGGCTGACATGTGGTTTCAACAAGACGGTGCCACATGCCACACCGCACACGAAACAATGGCCCTATTGAGAGGCGAGTTCAGTGAACAGTTTATCTCACGTTTGGGGCCCGTCAATTGGCCGCCTAGATCGTGTGATTTAACGCCGTTGGACTATTTCTTGTGGGGCCATGTTAAGGCTAATGTCTACAGGGATAAACCAGCAACAATTGACGCACTAGAAGCCAATATTGAAGCATTTATTCGTGAGATACCGGCCGATACGTGGGAGAGAGTGTGCCAAAATTGGACCTTGCGCATGGGCCATCTAAAGCGGAGCCGCGGCCATCATTTACATGAAATAATCTTTAAACATTAAATTATATCGACCGTTCTATCGACTCAAATAAAGATTTAATCGTTAATTCAAATTTTTTGTGGTTTTTTTGAAAATCAAATCCTATACCTTAAAAAATCACCCGTTACATGGATATTTAAATCGCCTGATTTAAGTCCATTAATGTTTTCTTCAAGTGGCCTGGGTTTTATGGACGGTTTTCTTTATTTGATTTCATCTAAACTTTCGGTAATACGAGTGTACCTATTGAATTTCAACGAAAAATAAAATTGGCTAATTGATTTTTTTTGAAGAACATAATTTCCAAAAATATTGAACCTATGTATCTTGAGAACGACATAAATGTCCTCCCTTTTTAGGAAGCAATCATTTCTCGAAATGTTGAAGGCGCCTTACTAGCCCGGGAGTGATGAAATGGTACCCTTACCGAGTCCCGGATTTTTGGAACATTTGGGACTTGGGGTTAATTTCAGTTTTTCTACTATAAGGAACAATATTATTAGCCATGAACCATTCTTCAACTAACTAGTAAGTAGTGACGCCCAGTTAAATAGATGAAATAACGCGAACGGAAATTGCAGATTTAAACATAATTCAAGTTCGTATTTTAATTATGAAGCTTATTTATATTTAGTTCAGAAAGTGACTATAGAACCGGGATAAGGTTTTGCGGCCTCGATTCTCCAAACCGATTCAAATTTCCTGGATGCCCCGGAACATCCTGCATTTTTAAGGCTAAGAAAAGTTGGATACATGGCCTACTTCTTTGCCTCTTTTCTTTGCTCAGCATAATTTATCATAAACTTACATATAATCTTCTCTGAAATCTAAATAAGCTCCCTTCAGATCGTTCAGATTACACTTAGAAAAATGATGTCAAGTAAGTTCACTCTGCACTTCTCATGCTACACTGGCATTTGTTCATGTAGGATTATGTTTGGCACAAGTTAGCCTTGGTGATAAAAAATTTGTATACGAGCAAAATTAAATGACATGCCTACTCCTCTGAGAGAAATTGCTGCAGGCGCATATGATTATTGCGATGACTAATCTAGCGTCTATGACGATATAGGCTATATGCCTGCACCTTGCACAGTACACACACCCCATAGCAGTGCGGAAACGACTGCTGACTGTGATGTATGACCACCGAAGAACACGCTTGTCTATCGGGGGACCACGTCTCACGTATCGACACCCGATTGTAGGAGATATTTCTAACTTTGAAGGGCATCTGTGCGGGATATCTATGATCAGCGAAATATGCCCAATATATGCGTAGAGTCACTGGGGTTGGAGGCGTATAAATATACCAGCATCATAAAAATGAGATATACTCTTCCCCAATCCCCTGCAGCCCCTGAAAATAACATTTCCAAAAATGATCAGGAGCATGTGAAACGTCAAAAAAACGAAGTTTTCGGAAACTGCCAAGCTTTTGGTTCCTTGGCATAGTAGTAATATGAATCGAAATCAGAGCGGTAGTTATAGGTGGTTATAAAATTAGGGGACAGACCGATAGAAAGACAGGCAGACAGACCGACAGAAATGAGTGAGATGGTTTTCCGTGTTGTACAAGTCACAAAAAAACATATATATTTTTCGAAAATGTTCGCGACTACAACACTTCACGGCCAGCAGGCATGGGAAGTACGGTGATGGTGGTAAAGCTTAATTTTCAAGAATAATGTTTTAGTTGCATTTTTAGTTTTTTTTTTTTATACTCCAACTACCACGAAGGCCTAAGGCCTAAGCACCCATTGGGTACCGTGGGGCTATGGGGGATACATGGGAAAGGGGGGACGCCACACGGACTCTGGCGAGGGAACACGTGTGCATGCAACATGCACACATTCTGGCTCCGCCTACGAGAACCGCCGGGTGGTACCTCCGCGTTCGACAGTCAGAGACCATCTACCACCTACGGACAATCACAACATCCATGGCCAAGAGAAACATTTCTCCTGGGACGGGACTCGAACCCGCACAGCGCACGGCGGCTGATCAGGAGACCGAAGGGTCTACTACTGCGGCCACCGCTGCTGCCTAAAACAAACACACAACATCCATGGCGAAGGCGAGATTCGAACTCGCGGCCCGGCCGGCCGGCTGATCAGTAGCACGACACTCTGACCCACGCGGCCAACCGAGGTCCCAGAAGTAAGGAATAATGATTTTTTCTGTTAATTTATATTCGTAATTATATAAAGTAATATTCTATTTGAATTCTGTATATTTTAGTTGATACTTGTTATAAGTATACACAGAATTATCTACCGATTATTTGACCGGCTATGGACTATGGTAGATAGACGCGTATTAACTGTTGGTATGTATAGTGTTAAGTATTATCAATTATCCGTTTGGTGAACCTTTATCACATCACATCGAAGTTCAATAAATTTATGCTAGATATTTTGATATTCGATTCATATTGTTTATAATTTCTTTCACAATCTATAATCAAGGGTGCTAAGCTCATTGTAACATGTAGCGATTATTGTTAATCAAATGGTATTATCTTTAAGATGTTCCAGTTTGTCGTAGACCTGGAAAAAGTAACTGTTGAATTAAGTAATAGAGAGAGATATTTGGTGACTGGTTTAATTCCCATTTGAAAATCCGAAGGAACTGGAATTTAGGGATAATACTTTTGCGCAATAACATGTAAGTTTTGAACCTGAAATTGACCTATTTCAGGATTTTCGACAAATACGGTCAAACCAGCGTTTTGAATTCATTCTCATTGGCCGTACCATAAACTGTATTGGTAAGCAAAGGTAATCCAGTTATTTGCAATTGTTGAATACAACGACTTTCGCGCCATTCTAAAAAGCTCAAGAGTTTAATCGGAAGCTCTGTGGAAGATTACAGTGTATAGACGGAAATTCAGAACATAACATGCTATTTGGTGTGCACCAAACTTCAGTAACAGAAAACGAGGAAAATTTAATTAGGTTTGAAACAGCCTACGTTAACTGAACCTTTATAGGGTAGGCAGTCCCTTTCAACAGTACAAAGGTTTTTAATGGAAAATACAACAAATTACAGTTCACCATTCCTCTATACTTGAACTAATGTTAATTTTATGGAGGGACAGAAGTCTGTAACACGTGTCACATAGCTGCAAGGGGTTTTAATGTGTTATGTGGATCACAGTAGTTATAGACAATGTACATACTTAATAAGTCCTACAATGTTCTTTTCATTTCTGAAACATATTTTGAAATTCTATTCCGAATATTTGAAACCAAATATTCTCCAGAACAGACTGTCATACAGTTCAGTCACATAATAACTGCCTGTCTACTATTGATCTGTCATGTCACAATCATTGTGACATTATGACTGCCAAAATGGCGCTAAATTCAAATATTCCGTTCTTATTGATACACCCTTTATTTGTATAAATCGAAACGCTGCGTACAAGGACAAAGCATGAATATTCTTCGAACTATAAATTTAAAATAAGTATTTGAATTTCATCTCGAATATTCAAACCAAGTTCTCTTCAAACTGAATATGACAACATTTTCTCAAGGGGACAATTTACGTATAATCAAACACTTTATTCAGAAATGCAACGGTTCTCCAAAAAGGTCATTGGCGTAGAAGGTACTTTTATTTTTCTTATCCCAGTTTCTACGTCACTGATGTGATCATACATCATATTAACTTCTAGTAATATTTCTTGTAGATATGCTACCGCTTGTAATATCTTACGATCCGTTTTTTACACCTCAACGAACCGATCGATTTGCGAACTGAGAGCTTTCTTTCTAAGTTTTCTAACAACTCATTAACTGCAGTGGCAAAGCCACTATTTTGTGATAACCCACTATGGAGGCATTTGATCGACTAAATTATATGCTTGGGAATCATCTAACGTTTTCTACATTGTAACAACAAGACTAACCACAAACAATTTTATTAGGTACTTACTCTGGCATACGGGTCGTGGATATGCAAGGACAGACATACACCGTTGTTTCCGTAGAACTCATCGCCAAAGTAGTCGGACCCTAGAGGAGTGATCGGCGCAAAAGCCACCAAAGTGGCTAAGCACCACAGCAGAAGAAGTGTAGCTGCAGCAGCTTTAGGAGAAGGTTGTTTTCTTGCTAGCGGTTGAGTTACGGACACGAATCTGTCCCAGGTGACCAGGGACAGGATTAGTACCGATGATTCGCAAGATAAGGTACTCAGGAATCCTATACAGATAACGTGTGACCCAATATATATGAAGTTAATATTAGATGTGACAGTTATACTCGTATAGACAAAAATATGCACAAGAGTCAAAAAAGCAATCTGGTGACTTCGGAAATCGATTTCCTACTAACTGCGACTCCTCAAACATTCTATCGCGGAATCTCATGAGCCATATACAGGATGTAGCCCTGACCATTTTACGAAAACTAACTCGTCTTTAATGTCCCAGTTCACTCAATAATATCCTAACGAAAATGGAAAGTTGTTCAATAGAAAAACTATTTTTTTAAGAGCAGCAAAACGTTTACACTATAACGCATTGATACTAAATTCTAAATAATCAAACGAGGACCGCTTGGAATGTAATAAAACAGAATAAAAATGCATCTAGACATGAAGTAATTAAATTAAAAGTGAAAGATGAATTAGTAACAGAACCAAAAGAGGTGGCCGATAAGTTTATGCAACATTTTAATAGTATTACAGACCTATACGTAGATAACAAAGTGGGAAATAGTAGTATTAATATAGATAGGAACATTCATTCATTTTATCTCAGACCTGCTGTAGCAAATGACATATCAGCTATTATAAAAAATCTTAAAGGTTCTAATTCTTTTGGCGCAGACAGAATTAGCACTAACATGTTAAAATTTTCATCTGACATCGTTTGCCATCCTCTTGCTTTTTTAATTAACTGCTCCATCGAAGAAGGAATTTTTCCCGACAAACTTAAGATGGCAAAAATTAGGCCGCTGTTTAAGTCTGGAGATAGGTTTGATATGTATAACTTCAGACCTATCTCACTTCTTAGTCCCTTCTCGAAGGTGTTTGAGAAATATGTCTCTCTACAACTCATCAATTTCTTTGACAGATTAAAATTATTTAATAGTAATCAGTTTGGATTTAGAAAAGGCATGTCAACCAAAAATGCCGTACTTCGTTTCCTAGATGATTTATATCTCAAGATGGATAAAGGAGAAAAATGCATAGTTATATTTCTTGATTTAAGCAAAGCTTTTGACTTCGTTGACTATGGTACTCTGCTAGATAAAATGGATAGATATGGAATCAGAGGGAAGCCATTTGACTGGTTCTATAGCTATGTGTCGGATAGAAAGCATCATGTCCAGGTACAACAGGCACAGTCCAGCCAACATTTCAACCATACTGGTGTTCCACAGGGTTCCATACTTGGTCCTCTCTTATACATAATGTACGTCAATGACTTCCCCTCCGATTGCTCGGTAATGTATACTGTTGACACTTCTTTACTTGTTAATGGTAAAAACCTAGAATCTGTTGTAGGACTTGCCAATTCAAGCTTGACTGGTGCAGGCAAGTGGTTCAGCAATAATGGGCTCGTCTTAAATAATCAGAAATCTGTTTTCCTTAGATGTAACCTTTCCACCTCACCGATGGATCACACTTTATTAATAAAATCGTTTGGCAAATCAATAAAACAAGTGGATGCGACTAAATTTTTAGATAAAAGTAGCCAAAAGATCGCCCCACTCTGTTACTGTCTGTACCAGTTAAGTTTTGTTGTGGAGAAGTGGATATTACTGATATTTTACCATGCACATATCCATTCAGTCCTAATTTATGGAATAGAAGCATGGGGAGCATTGTCCCAGCTGCAAAGACTATTTGTATTGCAAAAAAGGCTGTTCGAGTAATAGCTAAAATTGGAAGGCTCACTAGCTGGAAGGATTCATTTAGAACATTAAACATTTTAACCTTACCATCTGTATATATACTCAATATACTTATCATTGCTGAAACACAATTGAGCAAGTTCAATTCTGTAAGCACTGGTGCTTACTTTACAAGGAACAGTCAAGTATTGGAGGTGCCGTCGCATAGATTGGCGAGAACGGAGGAGAGCCCTAGATACATGGCTATTAAGTTTTTCAACAGACTCCCCAAACATTTGAAATCACAACCACTGAACACTTTTAAAAGAACAGTCAAACAGTTTTTACTGGAGAAAGCTTTTTACTCTATTGAGGAATTTTTAATGTGTGAATGTCTTGTTTGATTTTGATCATTGTTGTTTGAATGTCACTTAATGGTTTGTCCTTTATTTCGCTTTTTTATATATACATATATGTTTTATATTTATAAATTTTATCAATAAGCTAATTTGATTTATCTGTATCCATATTTGGAATATGCCATATGTAGTACGAATATGTGTGCGTCCACACTAACATGATTTGTTATTAGCTTTTGGCGTGCTCTGACTGACTTATCCTATATCACATCAGTGATCATACAGGACTAATAAATTATTATTATTATTATTATTATTATTATTATTATTATATAAGATATTCGTAAACGGTTCGCTTAATAAGGTTGACACCTTGTAGGTATGTAGTTACGTATCTCTGAATTATACTGAAATATACAGTGTCTTTCAATTTCCGTGGTACGTAGAACACTCTATATTATGTTAGATATTTGGAAAGCCCTTTCAAAAACAAGAAGTGAGAGAGAGAATGGAAAGATACGCCAACTTTATCAGTAACTAAACGCAAAACGTTGTTTATATCAAATATTTTAAATGGAATATTTCATATATTTTTACAGCATTAGACTCACTAGAAGTTTCTTCCAAAATCAAGTTTAGTACTTCCCTATTAGAACGGTTAGCTGACTATGCATAATAAAATACAAGGTGTTTCATTAAGAAAAATGTTTGTAATGTCACGGAATTGTGCAACGCCCTAATATATCTCCAAATCATCCAGAAATATACTTTTCAAATACCTTTCGTAGTTTTCATAATACACTTCTTACCATCTTCGTTGGACCCTGTATGTTTTGTATGAGCGCAAGTGATTTTTATTGTCGTTAAGTCTAGAATAAAGACAAGTTAGTTTTCATAAAAAATAATTGAGGCCAACTTACCTAAAAGGGTTACAACACTAAACTTTAGCACACTGTATCTCCAACAGAAAGCATTTCTGGAGTTTGTACCCACGGAAATACTTTGTCTTCACAACATGGACTGCCACTATACAAATTTTCATCAAAAATGATAGGTGGTCAAATGCCATTTGTTTTGTGGCTGGTACTTTTTTGAAAAGTAACTAAGATTCCTTTGCGACTTATGGCTTTCTCTGGATATGGCTATACTAGCCTCACATACTTTATAGATCGTAAAAATGCGGGATCAAACTTTATAGGCTGGTTCCTTGTGCGATTTAAGAAGAAAAGTCTGCATAAATCTTTTTTAGAAAAATTGTTTTTTCGTGTAAGTCCTTAGTGCTGTTCACCCCATTTTGCTTTAATTTGTTGAAATTTAGTAGCTACAGACGTATTATCCATAATTCAATTAAAATCAACTGAGAAAAATGCTTTAATAGAACCACATAACCGCACAAATACTCATTGCCATCTAGGTCGCCTGATACTTCATAAAAATATGAAAGGCTGTATTTAAAAACGAATCATTGTGTTAGTATTAAACTGTTCGTCTTCGAATCTCACAAGGTGACATCCCTCGATGTTTGATCAGGAACATTATTAGCATACTGTATAAAAGGTTTACCGCAAAATTTGCACACAAAGCTATGCCTCCAAGCCCACTGATAGCGGAGATATACTCCGCGGTAGTTGAGATCTTCAGCAGCAATAATGAATAGGTAGACTCCCATCAAAAGATCGGAGAATGCAAGATTTCGAAGGTATAATGAGTGAACTACATTGTTGGTCGGAGCAAAATGTCTTCCAAGAAGTACTACAATGTTTCCTGTGCAGCCTATGGCTCCCATCACCCAAACACTAGAAACAAAACCAGAAAAATAAATCAAGTTCCTAAGTAATCAGCAAGGTTCCAGCTTTTTTTCAGATTACACCAAGGCTGTGAATTCCACGCCCACTGCGCAAGCAAATAATAAAATCCCCGCCATTTGGATAAAGTTTTGCATATCGCGTACCTTGCACGCTGTCGATTTCCCTTACGAGGCAAAAATTGCTCACTCCCGACTATGCTCAATTAATAAAAGAATTCAAAGCAAAATTAAATCTATTTTCAATTAGGTGAGCTTCAGAAAATATTGACCTTTTTCCCACAACCAATCATTTGAAAGACAGACGCAATGTTGCTACTGGCATATGTTTTAAGTGCGAATCTAATGTTGAATGGTTATTACAGTAATCCTGACTCAAAAAATTACTTATCCTGCCAATATTCAGTTGGAACTTATTGAAGTACAAAATTGTTATGCACTAAAAAATCTTTTTGCTGACAAAGTGTCTCCGAAGTCATATCGGATCAACATGCATGTGTTTGTTAAAACAATTTTCAAACCTTAATTATGTAAGAAATAAATACCGCTTATCATTAAGTGCGCAACATATTTGTGACTTGTTACAATCAACATCAGGTTTAATGCCTAAAATAAAAGAAATATTACAACAGAAACAATGTTAGGAATCACATTCACTGCATCACTTTAGATTTGGATTTGAGATACTGTTGTTCTATTTTGTTTAGATTCTTTACTTATTTCATATAACAGTAATTAAATACATAATTCGATTTTCTATCACATAAGCTCTAAGAGTAACTAAAATAGAAATCGTCAGTGAGCCGCTGATATGTCCCGGAAAAGCACGTTGATGTTACTGCTGCATTTTCTGTGGAAGAAGCTTATTTTCTGAATCTCACTAGCAGAAAATTGTAAAATGTGACATTAAAGGTATTTCTTCTTCTTTCTGAGACTAGAAAATGTAATATTCTCTATCCAGATTTTTTTTCCAATAGCTGAAATAGTATATTATTTAAATTCCACTAGGGGAAGAAGGCAATGAGATTTGTTTTTTATTCCAGATATAGATAGAATGCGACCACACCTTGTGAAATCAGGCAATTAACGTTGTTTTCCTCAGGTTTGAAGCCTAACCTTCGTAGCTAAAGTACGCTGACATTCCACTTACTACTAAGTTATCCCTTTGACTCGAAATACGTTTAAACTGTGGAGGAAAGGTTTGCGATTTTTAGTTAATAGGTTATAAGAATCAATATTTCACTGAAATGAAAATTGTGTAGTATGCCTCATTGTTCTCAGATGTAGAATGATTACGTGACATAATAACATAACAGACGTTATTAAGTCGAACAGTAAATGCTTATACTGTGAAACTATATTGCATTTTAGTACTTTAATCTACTTTCTTTAACTGCATAGTCATGGGGCTTCATTCTACATACTTGATTCGCTTTAATAATTTTGACACTGCCATGATAATTTTAATATAGAAGATCAATATAATCAGATGTCCAAATTATCATAGCGATTCAAGTATATCGTCACAAGACGCCATCGAAATCAATTTCAACGGTCTAAGCTCATTTAGATTCAGCCCCTGGTGAATTAAATTTTAGTCTGCTCTGAGACGTAGCAAAATACTGCGTTATGGAGAATAAAGGTCAAAGCGGCATAGCGCCTAAGGAAACACGATGGAATTTCAATCAAATTCATACCGATTATCGATTAGACTTCAAATAATAATCCATGTAATAACTCGGACAATGCCTAAAAGCAACAAGAAGAATATTTGGTATCGAAAGGATTCTTAGAATATCTTGCAGGATAAGGAATTTAGTGTTCCAGCAGCATCTCGTATTATACGGCAGGTTTCCAAACCATAGGACAAAAGTTTAGGTGATTTTTAGGCTAAGATTGTTTTGTTCTCCGGCGATTTTTTAAACACGTTTTGTTTTGAAAATACAGATCGAAACATTCTACGAAGCTAACATTTTCGATCAGCGAATCACACATGAAGCTTTTTGATAAGCAACTACCGTCAGGCAGAGTATAATGCTTAATCTTTCCCATGAGGTCTTGCATCCAGTAGCATTTCTTATTGATTTGACCTAGGTGGTTTGAAACCGTAGACTATAGGTCAGGTCATTTTCGATCTTTAAATCATTCTAACTATCTCAACTGGCCTATACGACCGGTCCTTTGTCCCGAGGATGTCGAGATTGTGGAACAGTCTACAGTAGGAAGCTTTTTCCAGTTCTATTAACCTTAGGCAGTTTAACAATCGGATTAACAAAATTTCTTTGGAATCATCATAGCAGCCGCGGTGTCCCGGCATTTAGGCTTCTGGAACATAGTCTATAAAATAAAAATATATGGACGGATTTTAGGACAGATTTATACCCTTAAAGGTAAATGAAAATTTCAGGTATTCAATAAGTTGCTATCAATACTAAAAGATATTAGATGCTCAAATAGGTTCAAGAAAGAGCTGAGGAATCTGTTAATATAAAGATGCTACTACTCAGTAGCTGAGTTTCTTTCAGGGTAAGAGTGACGCACCTAAAAATTAAATAGGAAACTATGGCTGTATATATATATATATATGTATATATATATGTGTGTATATATATGTGTATATATGTATATGTGTGTGTATATATATGTATATATATATATATGTCTTATGTATGTGTATATATGTGTGTATATATTTAGTCGTATATGCGTATCTTTTATTTTTTTTCTATTTTTATTGTACTTACTTATTTTACACCTTGTTCCGTTTATCATTGTATCTGCTTGTTTAGTGTATGTTTTCATTTGTGCGCACATGCGTCCTTTGCCCTTTCTCGACTAAACTGTGTTTCTTTCCATTTTTAACCGACAAATTTATGTATATACACTTAATTATATTTTTAATTTTTGTAGATAATAATGTACTCATAGAGATATGCCTGATGAGTCTTATATCATTCCTAAGATCCGAAGACAATAAAGCATCTATCTATCTTTAGCCGAGAGATTACAGTTTAACTTTAACGTGAAAATTGGTAAAATCAATTTTTCGGGTATATTAAAGAAAAACAGAATTAGACTAAGTGATCTATAGAAGAGTTGTAGAGCAAGAAAATGCTTTTGAAATGAGATCCTGTATATCCAATTTGATGGAATGGTTCCTCCTTAAATTTTCAGAAAATGTTGAGTATTTTTCTATAAACGCCATTTTTTGTTATAAATAAATTTGCAAACTGGCGATTTTTTGAATGAAGTTAGTTGAACATATACATGGTCTCATTTTGCGGGTCGTTTCATGCTCTATGACTTTATTTGAACCAGATATTCCAATACTTAATATTTTCTGTTGATATAGGGAAAAATGTATTTTGTCATGATGGTTAAGTAAAGTTACCCAGCAGAATTTTGTATCTCTAGATGGAGAACTTTTTCATTTACCCTCAAGAATATATTTCTGACTTAAAATATGTCTATACATTTTTTTTCTGAAATTCTACATATTCCAGTCCACTATCCAACGATTTCCGGATACTTTTCTCATGCCCTGGTGTATGTGAAAAATTGCAGCTGTCTATCAAGAGAACCTTGTAGATTTTGCATACTAGCTAGAGGTATTAGTCATTTTGAAAAGTTTTTGAGGATTAATGTGATCCAAATTTAGCTTTTGCTTATAAAGTAGACGAGTACCAGTACCCTTTGAATTTTGCTCCATACATACACCCTGTTTGATATGCTGGACTGTGTTACGAGCCAAGCAGACCATTGCGTTAAGCAAAATGCTCTGCCAAAAGCTTATAATTCTAATCGACAAAATTGATATCTTCCTGGAACCAACCTCATGGCAAACTTTGGAACGTGCGTCAAACTGAGTGGATCTAATATGCTTTTAGCTTGCATCAAGGCGTTCCACCGAGAAAATGTTATTGCCAATTCAGAAACAAAATCTATCTATAAGTAAACTGGGTTGCCGAGTAAAGGGTCACAGCTAAATATTAACGGGTTTCAAACCTTATTTTCCAGCATTAATGGAAAAATGTTAATGCAGAATGTAATGATATCCTTTACCAGCGCGGTCCATCCGCAGTGCAAAAGCTCGAAAAACACGATACCACTCTTTTTACCGTAAAGTTTACTTCACGCATTACGCACATGGGAAAATTGCTTTTCCCATCAAAGGTCTACAAAATCAATCAAAATATTTTCCGACGGCATAGTATTTAGAATATCAACTTTGCAACAAAGCTAGATGTCATTAAACTTTTAGGCTGCTGAACTTGCAAGTCGATGGTATTCAACCTGTCTGTTCATCAATCAGTTTCCCTATAGTATATCAGATGATCAAGGTTATTGTACTTTATCTATTGAAGGAATCAAAATTTTCCATACTATGGAACAATTCGAGACAACAGGAACCATTTTAGTTATCTAAAATTTGGAACTGACAATACTTCTTTAAACATATGTGTGTGTAGAAAAAATAGAAAAACTTACCAAATACGTAAAATTGGCTTAGCTAACATGTGCTCCTGATTTGATATCCCATCCCCTTTTGGATAACAGTTCCTCACGTGCAGGGCTGAAGAGCACATTTCAAATCTATCAAAGTATCTGAAAATAAATACATTTATGAAATTACGTAGATATATCTACTACCAAAGGTAAACGATTCTAACGGGTGATTTTTTAAGAGGTATAGGATTTGATTTAAAAAAAAAACACAAAAAATCTGAAAAAACGATTAAATCTTTATTTGAGTCGATAGAACGGTCGATATAATTTAATGTTTAAAGATGTCATGTAAATGTTGGCCGCGGCTCCGCTTTAGATGGCCCATGCGCAAGGTCCAATTTTGGCACACTCGCTCCAACATATCGGCCGGCATCTCACGAATAGATGCTTCAATATTGGCTTCCAGTGCGTCAATCGTTGCTGGTTTATCCCTGTAGACATTAGCCTTAACATGGCCCCACAAGAAGTCCAACGGCGTTAAATCACACGATCTAGTCGGCCAATTGACGGGCCCCAAACGTGAGATAAACTGTTCACCGAACTCGCCTCTCAATAGGGCCATTGTTTCGTGTGCGGTGTGGCATGTGGCACTGTCTTGTTGAAACTACATGTCAGTCAAGTCCAGCTCTTCCATTTTGGGCACAAAAAAGTTTGTTATCATCGCACGGTAGCGCTCGCCATCCACAGTTACGTTCCGGCCATTGTCGTCTTTGAAGAAGTACGGCCCGATGATGCCACCGGCCCATAATCCACACCAAACAGTGATTTTTTCGGGATGGATTGGTAGCTCTTGCAATGCTTCTGGCTGGACTTCACTCCAGATGCGGCAATTTTGCTTGTTAACGTACCCATTCAACCAGAAGTGAGCTTCGTCGCTGAACACAATTTTTCGATAAAAATATGGATCTTCCTCTAACTTTGCCAGCGCCCATTCACCAAATGGGAAACGTTGTGGCAGGTCGTGTGGATTCAATTCTTGCACCAGCTGTATCTTATAAGGCTTTACACCCAAATCCTGTCGCAATTTTCCACGTAGTGGAGTAACAGAGGCCCAATTGCTGCGAACGGCGGCGAATCGACATTTCAGTCATCACTAACACTGGCGGATACAGCCGCAATATTTTCTTCAGTCCTCACTCTACGTCTGCGTGTTGGTGGTTTAATGTCCAATAATGTGAACTGGGTTCGAAATTTAGTCACAAGCTTCCGAATAGCTCCCTCAGTAGGCCGACCAAATTGCCCATAAATTGGAAGCAGTACTCGATGCACTCTCTTAACCGAGCATGAACTTTGATAGTAAAATTCAATAATTTGCAAGCGTTGTTCGTTCGTAAGTCGATTCATGGTTAAATTATAGACCAAACTGAACAAGTTTGACAATGGCACAAGACACGATTCACGCAACTCTGTCAAAAACAGTGTTGCCAAAAAGATGCTAGCAAAAAAATCACCCATTAGATGTCTCTCAAATTGATTTTGTTTGTACGTACACTATTGTGCCCACATACCTTGGTGGAGAACTATGCAGTTAAATTATGGCTTTCTCAGCCGGGATATGTATAGAATTTTTTCACTATTCAATATGATATTTTTTGCCACATTCAATTTGGTTAGACATTGAAATAGCATATCTGATAATTTCCTTAACGTCCGGCAACAATGTCAGGTAAATTCAACGCAAAGCCTGCATCACAGAGCGGTGCTTAGGAGAAGAACGCCGCTGCTACAATTATGTCTAAATCTTTGGTTTCCCACTTATTTTCCAGTACTCCAATGTATCAAGTAGCATCAAGCTGTCAAATAATGACATAAATAAATGTAATCAATAATCGTAATTTCAGTTTTATAATAGACTGTACATCTGTACCTCAGATCATGATTAATTTAGGTCTATCTTTGCAACGCTTCGAGAAACATCGACCGCTATCTACTAGGCTTCGGTGAAAGTTCGACTTCGATGCAGACAACGCGGGAGTGCTTCCGGACTCATCCAATCCAAGATAAATATACGCGTCGAGGGCAGAGAAGTGGAATAGACGGATGAGTCGACAGCGCGGGTCACCATAGTCCAATCGATATAGTCATTTTGTAATAAATCAGTTGCAAGTATAGGAATAAATTAGTGTGAGTGCGATGGATTAGAATTTAAATATTGAAAACAAGAAGCATACTTTAAACGCAATATTATCTTAAAACTCCTTATTTATACTCGACCTAGTCTGGCTTACTTAAGACAAATAAATTATACATGGACGCCCAGATTCATTATTCACCTGGGTTTTATAATTATTTACCTAGCTGGAAGAATGTGACTTATATTTGTAGGAATGCGGTAAATAATGATTTCTAGTAGTTAGTAGTGAAAAAATAGTTACTAGTGGCAAAATATACAATCTGTTCCAACTCAAACTTTTTCAGCTAAAAGAATTGGGCAAAGGTACTACGGACCGCCCAGACAAACAAATGATGAATAGCTAAAAGAACTCAGAATTCAGTTTTACGTAGCTATAATTCAGCCATAAACCTAATCGAGTATTTTGAAATTCTTGCTGAGTCTCCTATTGTCTTTCTCCTTAATTTACTAGGTAGGTTGGTCTTTTTCTACCTAAGGCACAACAATTGAGGATAACATGCCTTGCAGTTTCCTTTGTGTCTTATCACTTTGCTGCCTACGGGGTTTCACACACTTATCCCTGTCTTCTGTATGTGTGTTCTGAATAAGAAAACTGGCAAGTAGCACATAAAATATTCAACCACCGTTTTTTCTGTTCATTCCATGTACTTCTGCCGTGTCGAAGCGCAAATGTCTCTTCAGCATTCTCTTACTTTGGGTGTCTCCAATTACAATTTCTCTTCCTTTTCATAAGTATTGGGGGATTAAGGACATATTGTAGTTATCAATAAATACTGTACACAGCAAACGGTACATCCTCTTTTGTTATATACATTACCTGCTAAAAGCGTCTACAATTAGTTTTATGACAAATAGGTATACCGTACTGTAGTATCAGTTTATATCACTTTGTTACGAGTATTATCCAGCATGTTATTATTTTCTCTACTTTACACTGTTTTATATCCACACAGGGTACACGTATAAAGATAATCTATACTTTTCATTATACCAACACCTTGGGCAACCATACAATCGGTGATACTTTGGGATATACTGCAAGACTAATCCTTCTTCTAATGATTTTCGAAGTTCCGCCTTGTTTCGGAGATACAGTACCCTAAACGAAGACACTGGAAGCATGCTTTTCTTGAATAACTCTTAAATAACATCCTATAGCCAACAGTTGCCAGCATTCTAACCAATTGGGGCTTCACGCAATGGCGTCCTTAGAAAACAGTCAACTCATTTAGATCGCCAGAGACGAACTAGCCCTAATTCAATACTTTTACACCCTGTATGATAGTGCCCCAGAAATTATATTTTCTATTGCACAATAATCTTTAAAATATTAATTTTGATAAAGTGGATCGTTTTTCAGAAAAACACTTCCAATACTGTTACTTATGATGTACACTGACTTACACCATAACACCATTTCCAAAAATTTTGATAGTAGCTCAAAGTTATCGTATCATTAATCGACATTGCCGTATCAAAATGACAAAAACAGGATGTATTTGATAGTATCATAAGTTTTGTTGCAACCCATCGGAGACATGTTCTATAACGGTGACGCGTATGCGCATTTTATTTTTAATTTATTTTATTTTATACATAATTGCCCAACAGAACTATTCCAATTAGAGGACAATATAATGGTATTTTACTTATAATACATACGTATAATGTATACATAAAACTAACTTGAAAAACAGAATTAGCTATTATCACAGTACCTGAAATTCGACAAGACCTTACTGATAAAATCAAAATTAATGTCAGAACTGTCTTCTATGGAATTATAATTGTTGCATATAGAATGTAGCGGAGAATAAAATAATACATTGGTACGGGAGGTACTGCAGTAGAAAGTTAGAGTTCTTCTCGTATGTAACCGTGGAATACAGAAATTTAACATTCTGTCGTGCAAAAACTTATGAAGGAATGACAGGCCAGCAGTGGAACGTCTTAACTGCTCAAAACGACGCAGCAGAACAAATTGAGAGACCCCCCTTTCTGGATATGTGCCATCGATTTTATAACCACAGTATTTAAGAAATTTTCTTTGTACATTTTCTAAGATGTCTGTATAATACGCATCGAAAGGGTTCCATATCAAAAAAGCTTACTCAAGTTTTGGCCGCACCAGTGAAATGAAAAGAGCTTTTAGTGCCGTTTTGTTGGAAAAAGATCGGCAGTTACGCATTATGAACCCCAGAATCCGTGTCGCTTCGGAAGTGACGCGTGCTACATAGACAGAAAAGTCCAATCTGCAGGAAAATGTTACACCAAGATCTTTAGTCTCTGTTGTTCTCTCCAAAACCGCATTATTTATGGAGTAATCAAACATAATCGGGTTCATTTTACGACACACTTTGCATTTGGAAATATTTAAGAAGAGAATATTATTGTCGCACCACTATGTGATGGTACGCAGATCGTCCTGACAGGAAATACAGCTCTCCAAATTTGTAATTTTGGTGTAGATTTTTAGATCATGAGCAAATAGTAGAGACTCAGACTTTAGTGAAGCGGCTAGGTTATTTATGAAGAATAAAAAGAGCAAGGGATCTAGGTTTGAACCTTGCGGTACTCCAGAGGCTAGTTTCGATCATGGAATGTTTAAAATGTAAAAAGATAATTGTTCCTGTTTATCCTGTGATAGCTGCGAGAGACCTATTCATTCAGAATGTTCCGAACTCAATGGCTCTGAGCTAAAGGTGATAGCCTTAAAAGGCAAACGACTACTCAAGTTTTATTGGGCGATTGTTTTTTGGGAATTAGGCTGGTTCCAAAATTAAATCAAAAAGTTGATAATTTACATAAAGGAACTAGAAAAGCTGAAAAAGGAATCTCCTCTTCCTGCACAGTCTTCATCACCAATGGATTATGAGGAGGTTCTTTAAGAAATTGAAGAGCGGAACCGTAGGAAATCAAATATTATTACTTTTGGATTTACTGAAGATCAAAGAAGGACAAAGCAGCAACAGATAGCTCATGATAATCAAGAGGTTAAAAGTATATTGCAGTCCCTTTCTACAGAAATTGATACCAATGTCAGACTATTCAGGCTGGAAAAGTTTGATCCCACAAAGGATAGACCTAGGCCTGTAAAGGTTTCTCTGTGGAACAACCAAGATGTCATGTTATGCTTTAAAAACTCTGCTAAACTTAGATCCGGTAACAGGAATACAAAAATAAGTATTTCTACTGACAGAACACCAAAACAACAGGAATTTTATAGAAAAGTCAAACATGAACTGGATCAGAGGATTGCTGCAGGTGAGCAGAACATCAGAATCAAATATGTAAATGGTCTTCCAAATATTGTTGCTAATTTAAACTGAATAGACCCAGCAGCGCCGAATTTCGAACGTATTATCAGAATGCTGGGGGCTTGAATTCCAAAATTGATGATTTATTTTCATGGGCAACCTTGAATGAATATGATCTAATTGGTTTAACAGCAACTTGGCTGTCCGACAAAGTACGTAACTCTGAAACTTTTCCTGGAAACTACAGTGTGTTTCGTAGTGACCGTGATTTTGTAAGAACAAAGAAATTGTCTGGCGGGGGTGTATTGTTGTCATGTAAAACTAGTTTTATGGAAGAGCATGTTTTTTTTTAGATTTGTCTACTGATTATACTTCCATTGACATAGTTGCGATTAAGTGCAAGCTACCACTCACTCTGTTTGTTTATGTTACTTATATTCCACCAGACACTTCTAATGAGACTTACGAAAGTTTTTTGTCACACATGAGTACGTTAATGATCAATCAGCCCAATGCTTTGATGCTTGGCGATTTTAATGCCTCCGGTTTCGTATTTAGTCTCCATGCAGATTTTCGTTACACAACGCTATCTAATTTTTTAGATCTTACCAACACCATCCAATCTAACCTAATATTAAATGCGCTGGGACGATTGCTGGATTTAGTCATAAGCACTGAAAGAGTACTATGTATTATTGCAAGGGAAGCTATTTCTATTGTTGATATTCCCTCTTCTTTAGATAGCCTCACCTTAACACCATGTATTTATCTAGAGGAATTAACGGAACCTGATGTACTGAAGTCTCTTTCTAAGCTTCAAAATAAACTTACGTCTGGGGAAAACTGTTCCAACATATTTTGTATCATAACGGGACAGTTCTGCATTTCATCCCAACCGATGCTGGGATCTTTCTGGAACGATTTCGTTACAGTGAACTTGGTACCTGCACTGAAAGGGGAATCAAAGGAAGTGACCTGCGCAGAAGAACTGTTGTCAGGTGATTGCCTTTTACCTCCAACCAAACTGTAACCGTGCTCTGATAGCCTATGTATCTGTCACCTTCTAGTTACAAAAACGATTCCAGAATCGTTCCAACCACCTTCCAGCCCAGAAACAATTCTCGAATCATGACCAGTCAACGCATGCATAGAAAAGCGTGCCAAATGATAGCCGAATGGTACTGGTATGACTCGAGGTTGGCACAACCGGCTGATTACTATGTCGTCGACGAATATTGTCGAATTATACAGTTTTGATCAAAGCTTATTTATGAAAAACCTATTTCCAGTTGCGTCCTTCAAAAATCAAGAACTTCTCATGATCTGCAAATAAGTTTTTCAGCATATCTACATTCAGATGATTTCGGATTCATTCTCAAGCTTTCTACATTTTTCGAGTATACATATGTGGAAAACGGCATAAGTTATTTGATTCTGAAAGACACCCTAACTTCAAATATCTAGGGACTCGAAAAAAATCTGCGGTGGAGCATGAACTGTAATATTCACATCCCGCAAGCCAAGGCCGGGCGTTTGACTGCGAGAAATGAAATATTTTCTCCTTCAACAATATCGTGAATCCCTGCAGGCCTATTGTGATATTTCTTTTCGATTTTCTTTCATTCGGCTGTTACTTATGTGCTGGTCCTTCAATATTCCGGTCGTTGCTCATGAATTGGCGATGGAAGTGGCGTAAATATACATATCTTTTATTGGAGTGCGACCGCCGAACTTAATAGTACGGTCCTGATAGATGTGAAATTTGGTCTATAATTGTCATTGCAATTATTTATGGTGCACCAGTGATTTTCGGTCCCCACGTGTAATTGCGAAAAATTTAAAATTTGAGATACTATATTTTTTCCGTCGGTATCTCTGTCTCCGCTAATCCTTGACTTCTCTATATCTTGGAAAGTGCCGCTCAGGTTTTGACAAAATTTTTGCACGAGGTTACAAATAATATGCCAAGGAAGACAAAAGCTTTGTAGTTTTTGAAAATCGGTTTGTGGCAGCGGAGGAAAGGGCAAAAAACGAAAAAAAAGATCGCTCAGACTTCGTATTTTTGGTGTTCTAGAGGCTCCTGATCATTTTATGAAAAATGTTTGTGGGGATTGAAAATTTGGGGGCTTCAGGGGTGAGAGAAATCTCAATTTTTGGCGGTAGTGTATCCATACGCTTCCGACCCCACTAATTCTACGCAGCTATTAGTACATGTATTTACCGCGCATCATAGATTTCACCGTACATTCGCCATTAAGCCCTAGAGAAATGTTAGCAAGCAGACGTGTCACGTCTCGGTCGCATTTGCTGTGCCGACAAAATTGTCTGCGTCAGCCGTATGGTCGCTAATCGCTCGTGCTGGCCATCATAGCATGGCTGAGGTTGCCAGATGGCTGGTACCACAGCCGACGTCAACTACGAGCCGTGAACAAAGAAATCTGGCAACGTAGGTGGTAGTGTTACTCCCGCCGCTCAAAACGCTGAGAAAACATAACCTTTTCAATTTGTGATTTTGGAATCGCAGAGGCTGTAATTAAGAGATAAGCTTGTTTTCTAAGCTTCAAAGTGTGTGTATGTGTTCAAAGTGATCGGTGACTATAATATTTGAGAAATAGACTCCAGTTGTAGTGCTTCTATGCTTTAAAAATAAACTAAGAAGTGTGACTGTGGCTATTCGCGCCTCAGGACGCTAAGGATTTCAACTATTGAAAACGTGCAAATTCAGGCTGTATTTTTCAAATTTTAAATAAAAATGACATGGCTAAAACTGTTTTAGCCTTCATGCTATCTTCAGCATTTGGAAACATAATAGAAATTATCAAATTACTACCAGTTTCAAATCTAACAGGTGATGAAATGACACCTTTGGTTGAACATGTGATAAATTTAGTTCAAAAATGTGGATTTGAAGTTATTTGTGTTGTTACTGATAATCACCGAATTAATAGAGCAATGTTCAGGAAATTAGCAAAGGATTCATCAGAAAATTATTCTATTCCAAATCCACATAATCCTGATAAGAACATATATTTAACTTATGA
Organism: Acanthoscelides obtectus; assembly: GCA_963669975.1. Lineage (NCBI taxonomy): Eukaryota > Metazoa > Arthropoda > Insecta > Coleoptera > Chrysomelidae > Acanthoscelides > Acanthoscelides obtectus. Next base: position 63,944,033 of record CAVLJG010000007.1, on the reverse strand, counting down.
TGCTGTGCATATTTTCAAGAGTATCAGAAATAATTGGATTAATTTAAAAAACCTAGACAAAACTTTTGTTGTTTTTTGAAGAAGGTAATCGGGCTGCCACCGTCAACTCGGAACGCTACGTAGCGATGATTCAGAATTTTTTTGTCCCAGCTCTTGCAGAATTCAATGTGCAGAATGCCTGGTTTCAGCAGGATGGGGCGACAGCCCACACATCCCGAGCATCATTAGGCATTTTGAGAGAACTGTTCCCCGGACGCTTGATCTCCCTTAGAGGCGATATTCCTTGGCCTGCGCGCTCCCCGGATTTGTCGCCTTGCGATTTCTTTCTGTGGGGCTATCTTAAGGCTCAAGTCTTTCAACATCGTCCAAGGACCTTACCACAGCTGAAGGAGGCAATCCGTCTGGAAATTGGCCGAATACCGCAAGCAATGTTAGTTAGAGTTATGCAAAACTTCAGAAAGCGCTTGCGGCAATGCTGTGATAATGGTGGAAAGCACCTTGCCGATATTATTTTCAAAACCACATAAAATAAAACTGTTTGAGTTGCACTTTTAAGATTTCAAAATAAATCCATAGTATTCCAAATAACATTTGTTTTATTAAGCTTTGAAAATAGGGAGACAGTTATGCCCCACCCTGTATATCCTAATTTTGACAATAATGATATTATTCAGTATGCTAAATTTGAAAACATTCGTGCTGTATATCAATTGGAAAAAGAAGCTGTAGTTAAGAAAGCATATAAATTAAATTATAAAACATTGCATCCAAATTCATTTGAAAGGCAAAATGTAAATTTTGTAGATAATTTATTCCATCACTCAACAATAGCTGCTATGAAAGAATTAAAATTTAATGATGCTGCACACTTTTTGGAAATAATCAGGAATTGGTGGGATATTGTCAGTAATACAAGTGTAATAAAAGGAGAATTGAAGCGAAACGAATTTTGTAAGCCTATTACCAATAAATATGATTATAGAGTACAATTTTTAAAAAAATTCCTGATATGTTTAGAAAAATGGCATAATCTAGAGAATAATAATGGACACCTGACACCAGAAACGTATACAGCTCTATATCAAAGCACGCTGACTCTACTTAATATAATTGAATATTCATTTAATCAATTTGACATTGAGTATGTATTGCCTGGAAAATTCACCACTAATAATTTAGAAAAACGATTTGGCAATTATAGACTTTTATGTGGCTGCAACTACAATGTGTCATATGATGAAATTTTAAATGCTGAAAAGAAAATACTGCTGAAGCATATTTTCAATGAAAAGAAATCGTCATTTTCTTTAGCAGAAATTAAAACAAGGTTCCAAAACTGCTTAGAAACTCAAGAAAATTTTGATTTCTTGGATACCAAACAAAATCCTGAAGTTTTGGATATATTCAATAAAGTATTCGAGGCAAATTACTTAGCTAATTGTGACATAGAGGATAGTACTAAGACTTATATATCTGGATATGCTTCACACGCTATCTCTAAAAACCTAAACTGCGAGATATGCAAATCGCTAATAGTTAAAGATAAAGGTTCATTAACAACAAATTTTGATCATTTGCAAAGAGGAGGACTGTCAATTCCAACCAGTTATGTACCAATCATATTCTACCATATGTATGCCATTTTTGAATCTATTATTAATGTAGATAGATTGGAAATTTTCTTCTTGAAAGGCAATAATCAAAAATTTATTTTGTGTCAGTTAACCTTGCTCAGCATTCAGTCTGACTTTATATACAGTGAATTTTCTTTAACTTGCATCTGTGGCCGCAATTATGCAGATATTTTATCTAAGCTTTTGTCTATTTTTTTCAAACATAATTTTGAATGATTATGTAAAATTGAAAAATAACAGTAAAACTGAAAGTAAATGTATTAAAAACAAACAGGTAACTCCACATTTCCAAGCTGGGCCTGTTGGAACACAGTGTGCTGACACCAAAAAACGTAAACTAAATACTTTTAATTAGCGACTCATATATATCACGATTATTTCGTATTTTTAAATTTTTTAGAGCTGTTTCATATTCAGATGATTTGTATCGAATCGAACTGTCCACTTTTCCAAAATTAAATTTAGTTCTTGAACGTTACATGGAAACGGAGCACACAGCCGCTGGCGGCCGACGTTCACAGGTAGCACTACCATGCCGTCCGAGCGCGGTGTTGCCTTTCTTTCATCACGGCTCGTAGTTGACGTCGGCTGTGCTGGTACCTTCGGTAGGATACGGAACAAATTTTTAGATCTTAGCGATTCATCCATTTTTTGTTATACAGGGTGCCCCGAAAAAAGTGTGCAATATTTTACCAGCGGTTTCTAGAGCTTAAAATAGGAGGAAAAGTTTATATAAACATAGGTCGACAAACGTCCCCTAGGGCCGCTACGGTCTTTTAAAGGGGCTCCCCTGAATATGGTTTTTCCTTAATATTTCCGAAACGTGTTGAGATAAAGTCATAAAATTTGGTATTCTAGCCTAGTTTTTTTATGCTGGATTTAAAAATATTAACAATTTTAGACAGTTTTGTTTGGAAGCGTATGTAACGGGGACGGACTTAGGTTAGTTTAGCCCCAAAATTTTTGTGTGACTCTATTTTTGAAATTCAATTTTATAATTTGAAAATCCAGGGTTTTCTACATAAAAAAACGTACTCTTATTGAATATCGATAAATTGTGCCATTTTTGAATGAAATCAAACTAAAAAATTTGTGACATGATAGGAAATGTACTGCGAATTTAAATGATGCCATTTTCATATCTAGGATAACTACTGATAACTTTCAACTCTGTTATGTTACTGAAATCAAAAAGACTACATAAGGCAAATAACTGGTAGACTTGTAAAAATTGCAGCTTATGTGTTATGCGCCCCTGGTCGCATTTAAAGTACGTTTACTGTACCAAAAATTGCGTGCTCAATCCTGATTTACTGTTCGCTGACAAAACATTGAACAAAACAAAGCAAACTTTTAGTGGACCGTGAAATGGAGAAACCCAAATTATAAATTTATTTACTTTCATTTGAATCTAAAAGTTGTCTATATTGACGTTTTCTCATTTGAGCGCTACGAAACTCTGTTAAGGAACGTCAACCCCCAAAAAACAGTGGCGTCCAGTAGACTATCCACTTCTCACGTAACGCCCTTATCAATACATAAAGGATTATACACAAACTAGACTCTCTGAGAAATCAGTCAGTCATACAAGTCCATAGATGTTCATTCCCTGCTCTACCGGTAGTGCATCTGAAAACGTCGCCTCACCCCTGTCAGGCGATTCAGTGTGGTCAGAGCATAGAAAATACTATGTTGTTGCGCGGCAGAAATACGTGTAGTACCATTCCAGAACAACAGAACACTCACCAACGCCCGCGGTGCACAGCTGTAAGTATCCGTCGCGGCCGGTATGTACGCGATGCGTCCGCTGAGAATATTTCTCTAAGTTTTAAGGGTAATCTACGGAGACATCTATGATGTGTGAAATATGTCTAATAGGTGTGTAGAATTACCAAATAAGTATAAATGCACTGACATCAAAATATTGTGATAAACCCTCCCCGTCTCCCTCAAAACCAAGTTTTATTACCTCTAAATTTTGTTCATAAATGACCTAAATCGTCAAAAACAAAAGTTTGACACAGTCAGACCGACGGAAATGAGTGACGAGATTTTTCGCGGTGTACATGTGTCGTATAACATCCAAAAAACATAATCTCTCATTTTCAAAATTTTTCGTGATTACCGTCCACTAAATCTATCAATATTAGGTTATTTAACTCACTTCCTCAATAATCTGCCCAGATCACATACAACATCTACCGCTACTTAGAGAAACCGAGCTCAAGCAAGGAGCCACACTATTTCAAATATCAGCTGTTTCGCCGTTGCTTCTATTTGATGAAGTCAGCTTTTCGTGTTGTTCATCTTCCAAAATCACGAATTAGGCCAGCATTGTTTATGGTATATACCGTTAATAAATGTGTACCTCAATTGCTTTCCCTTAGTTCATCCCTGTTGATTAACAATAACCGAACAATTGAGATCGTAACGCACAACAGATATTATTTCCTGCTCTGCAAATAAGAGAATGTACGCCCAAGTATTGCTTTGTCATTTTGGTAGGCATTGGTGGTCAAATGTACCCAAAACCGCAATTTTGGCGTCAGACGCTGTCAAGCACACATGCTTCGCTTCTAGCCTATTCAGATTCGTTGGTTCCATATGTAAAAATATTTTTAATTTCCTTCATTCCATTGAGATCCTGTTTTACACTGACATGTAGCAGACTCCAAATCAACTAACGTGACTACACGTTTCAAAAAAATATTGTATTACGTTCTCTATATCCACGTAGGCTACATTTTGCATACGTCTACTCTCTAACCATCGTAAAGGTCACCTTCGAATGGATATTGAAATAAATGTTCACATCAGTAAGCTGGTATCAAAAAACCATAAACGTATACTTAGCTACTTTATATTTTTATGAGCAGTTCCCACTTGTGCAGTAAAGAGCAACCTACGCATAAAATCTATAGGTTGTGGAAAAGCAGACTTACATTGTTTTCAAGTTTCCTAGTGGTTCGAGAACTTTAGTGTTCAGATGTCGAAAGCTGTTGTCTTCCAGATTCCTGCAAAAAAAAACTCGATATAAAGATGTGCATTTTATATTGCTTCGCAACCACTTACAATGATTGTAATACGGGAACATCCTGAAATACTGCCAACTCAATATACTTTATGTAGTTCTTGTTCAAGGTGCTAAAAAAGTGTATACTACTATTAGGCATTTTCTTTTCACCATGCTGAAAAGTTTACAGAACACAAAACAGGTGAACGCTTGTATGTACATATAAGTTTGGTGCACAAATAGCCCATTAGTGTGTAAGCCTTCTCTAGTACTACAATATCTGGTATTTATGCACTAATTAAGTATTAACCAAAATAATTAGATATTATAAAATATCTGGTAGACGCAAGTTCAGACAACAGTATACACTGCTGATAATACAGCTTTCGTTCATCCGACTACAGACGGCCAGCCATGGACACCTGTTTCGTGCTATTTGGCAACTCCTCAGCATGGCCAAGGCTTGGTCTCGGTGGACAACGAACGAAAGCTGACCAACTCAACTCTATTTAGAATATGAGGTTTATGGAGATACGATAGCACAAAAGTGCCATCTATTACCAGAATCGACCTCTGTGGAAGTAAAAATAGCAAGCTGACTGTTGGTTCTGTATCTCAGTTCGCATTGTCAGCCGGGTCACTACATCTAGTGGCCACAATGGCAAGTAAACCCCTCCTACTATAGGACCAGAATCGGAGGCATCTAACGGCCACATGGTGATCCGGCTGAAAATGGGAACTGGGATACAGTTCCAACAGTCAGCTTGCTGTTTTTACTTTCGCAGTTGTCATTCTGGTGATAGGTGGCACTTTGTGCTGTCTTATTTCGAGTATATACTGCTTTTCAGGAAGGTAACTCCTCTATCTGTTTTCTGAACGGGTCAAGTTAGGCAGCAGAAAGTTGAACGCCTACAGACTAAATGAAAATTCCATAAAACCAGTATATTTCAAGTTGGCGGACTTAACAACAAATATACTTCTTCTGGAAGGGTCTATCTGAAGGTGCAATAAAGTATGGGATATTCGATTAATAAAAACTCTGACAGATCCTATTAAGGAAAGGAGATTTATATGGATTTTACTAGAACTTTTTGATGAACGGTTGAAATGCTCAATTTTTACGGCCTGGCACTTTCCCATTTTGAAAAATAGTTATTTTATGTCCAAGGATTATAAAGTACTCATAGGAAACTTGAAAACGAGGTAGCACGCGACTCCAATTCCATTTAAAAAAATATTTTTAAATAGTTCCCAGCCGCCATCTTGAAATTTACGCTGACGTGACCTGTGACACGTTCCCTTTGAAAAGTACTGTGTGATAATTAAACAAAAATTAATGAACCACTTATGAGTGCCGCATTCACCATATTTTGCACACGTATAAATGAACTCCGCTTTCACCATTTTTTACAAAACTACGACTTTACTGCGCATCCACCATTTTATTAAGAATAGCTATGCAATATGGTGAAATCGGTCATGTGTATGAGATAACTTATTTATTTTTATTTGAAGTATTAATCGAAACTACATACTGGAAAATGTGCACTTACAGCGACTCCAGGTATCCAAGATTTAGGAAGGTGCCGTTTTTAAGTTTCTCTAGTTGATTGTGCGATAGGAACCTATAACAGAAATACATTTTTGTAATCACATCTGTCGCTTGTCAGATGAACTCTTGATAGTAGATATCGAATCAAGAAGCATTTTTTAAGTCAAGACAGATGGTCTAAAAGAAAACAAAACGTCATTTGCTGCTTTGAAACCAACCAATGGGTAGTTATACCAAGAGAAGGCAGAGAAGGCCAATAATACTAGGCAGAGACAAACTGGTCAAATCAACAGAATGGCACATTGCCGTCGGTTGATGTAGTTTGGTGAGATTTATATGCGATGTTGTCACATAAATACATAATTCATGTTTTGTTCGAATTTGCTTTTATTTACTCATAGTGGGAATGACTATTATATATTTGCTGCCTACGAAATATATTTTTCACTTATTGTCAACGTTATATGATTGTGAAAAATATTTATGCAAGTGTATAGATCAGGGCAATCATAAAAGATATTCGACATTCGAACGATTCTTTTACGCTCAATTAGCGGATTCCATAATAAATGAGATTGTTAAAAGCTTCATTAGGTATTAGATCTTACAGTCAAATTTTCGAAAATGCGTGCTGTCCGATATGTTCTAATAGTGTTGTCCCCTATTATACCTCCACTTTAACTAAATAATGTGAAACAATTTAAAAATGCGCTGAAAAACAAACTACAGCCGTCAACACCGGGCGATACCGACATGTAGCAGAAAATCGCAACTAGGCTAATCTGATGTTTCCTTGTTACATTCTGCAACTGTGTTCCAAACCAGTTCAACCGTACGATGTCAATGAAACCAACCTGCAGATTGCAAAGATATTACATGCAGTATCCTTTCGTGGTATATACAGAGTGCCCTGAAAGTTGGGACTTTCCCTTTTAGAGTCAAGTACGTTTGCAATGCAAAAGCTAATTTGCGGCAGAACAATACCGAAAATGTAAAAAAGAAATTGAAGAGAAATATTCGTTCATTTGGTTAGGCATTTCATGTACATGTGTGTCACATCTTTTGTTTGCAAACACTGCTTGAAGTTGTTGTTGTTCGATTCAAAAACACGAGTTTGTTTACCTCTTCCTAAATTTGTAACAGATGGGGCTGACTAGGTCTTAGCTCTGTTTAAACAAACGGCTTTGTACGATATAAACAAAAATATGTAGCCCTGACGGAAAGAAACATCGAGGGCGACGGCGACGTTCTGAGTACACTCACGCACAGGATATTGGAGATGCTCATATCTAATCTCATAACTGCGATACTGCTCTAGGAATATACTAATATACTTAATACATCATAGGTTTTGACGTAGGAGGAGATTGTGAAAGGGGAGGGTGGTCGCACTGGTTGATTTATTGCTTTTTGCTACTAATATGTGGTTATTTGAAAGCTTTAGCATATATGTTACTAAAAAAATACGTATTATTGCCTGACCTAAACGTTCGGTGAAGGAAAGTTCAAACTTTGAGTACACCCTCTTTAGTATTGCTATAATAAAGCCTTCCTGCGACGTCAAAACCACTAAGCCAGTCACGTATTCTATTTTATGTATGCTATCAATCAATCATTTTTCCATTTAGTCCCCATATCATGTCACACCCTCACAAATCCTTCATTAACTTCCCTCCACTACCGATTAGCCAACACACTTTATAGCGATCCCAGAGCGAGGCTGTGTGCCCACAAGGCTATAATTTTCGACGTCTAGAACTTCAAATTGGTATTTTCCTCATTTCGGTTAGGACCTTGACTGTGTTTAGATTATTGAACAGAGCTCTAAGGGCCTTAACCTCAGTCGTTCCTACAACCGTAGGACGCCTTTATGAACTATGAAAATCAAGGAGGCCATAAGGGCGTTCTACAATAATTGTACTAATCACTGACGATACGGCCCTAAGGCAGCCACGAGGCTGGGATGTTCAGTGCAACAACCAATAAGTAAAGTTACTTTGTATATATCGCTATCTAATTTCAGTATATATGATACATTCCCATAGCTCAAAGTCACCTGTATCTAGTAGGGTAGTGTATCTTAATACGGAATTGCAAAATTCTGTGGAAATATTTCTGGAAGGGTACCATAATATAAATAATGTTACCTGGTTCCGAAACATGTACTCTAGCCGAGAAAAAAATTGGTGATTATTTGGTTCCCAATACCATTTGCACTTTATTGAACAAAGCGTTGGGCACAATCACCCAAGTGGTCGCCTGATATTCATTGTTCATGCTCTTTTTAACCTCCGACGTAAAAAGTGTTTCACATGCGTATCTCGGTTTGTTCGTACAGTGGTCGGTGACTTGTTCGTTGCAGTATCTGGGATCTGGACTTGTAAATTCTGTCTATATAGCGTTGCAGAATGAACGGAATTTGTGTGGCGGGATCTTGGATACGATCACTGACAGGTTGGCGACTGTTATACGAACAGGGCTTCTGTGTAGGTGTGTCTGTCTGTGACATCGTACCTCACTAACGGTTAAATTGATTTGAGTGCGTTTTTTTTTAAAGTAAGTTGCCTGCCGAAATGGTCCTTAGCTATGTCTGATGAAAACTGCTTCACCTGCTTACAAGCTGTGGGGGTTGATCGTGAGGGTGAGCAACCTAAAGCAGCCGAATATGCCTGAATGGATTGTCAGATCGAAGGGTTCAATTTGTAGATTTCTGAATCGGCCTCTAATGAGAATCATCATTTTAAGGTATGACTTTCAGCGCCCGATGCAAAAGCTTCCAAACGGTTTTTCTAATCCGAAGTCTTGTCTGTCAATGGTAAATATTTTTTGTTGCTTTGCCAGTAAACACAGGATTCATTCGAATGACGGGACCTTGTTAATTTGGTAACAAATAACTTAGTCTACTCGTACTTTAGTGTGGACTTTATATAACAAGTTATCTCTTATTACGTCAAATATCAATTATCGCTATGACACTCAAGTCTAGATAATATTCGCTGACGAGCATAAAGTGTACACATGTAGGTATATACTCGTATATATGTATATATGTCTATATCATACGGTAATATATATATATATATATATATTTGGGTGTCGTAAAATTCTACGTCATATCTTATATCTGCACTGCTGGAAGGGCAGGTATGATACATTTTTTGGCGAGGGATTGGAAGTGGATTATATGACAAACTCGATCCATGTATATGTTCGTAGGCGTGTTTGATAATGCAGTACAGACGGTGTCAATTCATAAGAGATTTCACCTTGATGATAACCTTTGCCTATACGGCCAACAGGACGGTAAAATAACTAATTTGGGGTGTAATCGAATATACTAGTTTAGAAAGACTGTTACATTCTCCATTTTTTATAGAACAGGAATCATATAATAAGATCTGCAAAAAGGCTATTCAAAAAGTACGATTGAGATATACTCAGCGTTTCTTAGAGCAGATTTACTTCACACACGTAAGTTTCTTCATTTCACTCGATTAATTTTTACAAACAGATACTTTATAATAATATAACAATGTTTGCTTGGATGAGTGAATAAATACATGATGACGAATTGTAATGACTATTGATAAATGATTATTTAGAATCAATGAATTGTATGTGTTCCGTGTTTTATTTTTCTCTCTCTATCTCTCTCTCACTCTCTTTCTTTCTCTCTCAGCCCTTATTTATAAGTCCGCCGTTTCTCTAAGCTTCAGAAATCTTCTAGACGTTGTCAAATGTTCGATCCTATAATTTATAACATATAGGACACAAAAAAAGATCATAAAAATAATTCCACAACTTCCTAAGGGACGCTACTGGGAATCGATTTTTCTCAAGTAACTCTTGAACGACAGAATTCAACGCAATTTTCGAAGCTCAGTAACCTGTTCGCCATGGAACAAGCCCAACTAACAATTATCACTCCTATTAGAGTTGCAAGAATGATTATACATGATAACACCATTGTATACTGTAAGAACATTAGCAAAACCCTCTTAGAACAGCTATACAAGCGGAATGGGAACACCTAATAGGACACTTCAGTCATTTAAGAGGTTGTATAAGGGTTGCAGGTAACAGTTATAAAACAAAAGTGTAAGCCTCTTGCAGCCGCTATAGGACATTTGCGTCAGTGCAAGATTCAGTTTTTGTCAACTATACAACTATTCTCTTACGTGATTCTACTTTATTGCAACCAAACTATTTCCTATGTATTGTATAGACAAAGTGAAGGATATATAACTAACACATTACAGTCATCTTGTTTACTTACATATCGGCCATTGTGAATTTCATACACAGGTATATGATAAACTTCTACACTTTGATATAGGGCTAATGAATTACTTGCGCAGCAAATTTTATTGTGATTATCGTGCAAATTAGTTGCCCAATTTCTACGGGCTTCGTATTTGATTCATATTTGACAATGATCAAAGGTATGTCTAGATTTTTAAGATGGAAAACTGAACTTATCTGCGTTAAATCTTCCACAAATCCTATATTTAGACACAATTGCACTAATGTTTATCACTTTATATCTGTAATTTCGAACTGAAACATAATTATTTAATATTAAATAGAGGAATAAATGTTTGCCCAATATGGCGGGTGGTTGTGTACAATCATGGCACCGTCCATGTTGTCTTTAGGTTATTTAGAATATTTTGGTGTTGCCTGCAAGTGTTATAAAACAAGTTGACAAATGTCTGAAATGAAATACCGACAGAGTCGAATGATTTACCCAGAATTTGTACCAGATCTATATCTTCTGTTTAAACAGTTGATAACACCTTTTGAACCGATATGTATGCGTTGTTTGTCTTAAAACATTGGTAATGGCATTTTAACAAAAATATGACAGCAGGAAGTTAGGTTATGGAGAAGTTGTTTACCAACATATTTAGCATATTATGTAACAGTTGTATAAGTGCTTCCGTTGGAAGCAATTTGTTGGCTAATGTAGTAAATTGCACAGCAGAGCAACAAGGCTCGGGTTTGTTTTATGAACGTTAGCATGGGTGCCACAACACAACCATTTTGACTAGTTACTTGCAAGTATGCCATATAAAATAGTTGTACAATATAAACGTTTGTGCAACAGATAAAAATTTGCCCTATAGGGTGTTGTATAACTATGCTATAAGAATATTTTAAACACCTCATTTTAGTGCAGCATTTGGTGTTCAGGCAACAACAATAGAGAGCTTTTATGGCTGAACGGTTCTTTTACCAAAAGCTTATACCACTACTTTGCTAGTTGGGAGTTAGCTCTAATGCAGTATAGCATTCTTTACATCGTGTATAACAATAGCTCAAAAATAATGCTTTCGTGAAGCCGAATATTTTAGCCGAAGAAGGTGTATTTGTTGAATATCAATAAAATAATGCGTTTTTGAGCCACCTCTCAGAAAATCTGACCATAAATCCCCGTTTTTCTCGGTCGCTATCTACCAATATTTTATCAGAATTTCTATATTTTCAAAATGGTGCGGACGGTCTCATGTGAGGTCCCAACTATAGTTACTATGCTGTCAAAATTTCGTTCAATTCTACAGTGTCATCCAAAAGTTATTTTAGAAAAACTGATTGTCAGTAGCATCCATTAGAGTCTTGTATCTCCGTAGACGAATCCCGTAGGGAATTTTTTTATTGGCACCTGTGGCATTACATTTTGGTGTTCTTTGTAAATACGAGAGATTGACATGTTGTTTTGGGACACCTGCTATCTGTTCACAAGAAAATTTTAGTACTGTTTTGTGGTTAATATAATTTAGTGCTTTACTATTACCAATAAATCGCGCTACAAACGCTTTGCTAACATACGCGTCTCAAAGACTACGTTGAGCAACTGTTTCAAGGTTCGGTAAGCCTCGATTGAAAATTAGCGAGAAAGATGTTTGATACGACCATAAGTCAAGATCTTGGAAACTGTGTCTGGCAAGAAAAATCATTTTGACAAGACTGTCCCTTGCTGAAAAAACATTGGCTTTATAAGATTGCTGGTACCACTTGAGAAATCCTAACATGAAAGGGTTTTCTGTAAGTGATTTTACTACTACTAGTTACGATAATATTTACACTATGATGCTTGTCATCCGTAAATTGCCTGTGACATTGCTTGGCATCGCGTCGTCTATGACAGACAATGAAGTATGTATACCCACCACACGTGATATTGCTCTACTTCCCAGAATTTAGAACACAAAATTACAGAGATCACGGACTGAAATACCGAACTACGGTTCAGGTCAATATTCTAGGAATACTAGAATAGTAGCCCTTGCTCGTATCAATCAATAATTCGGTATTCAGGTAACTTAGAATCGAAGCATGTAAAATGCAATACCTAAAATTAAAAAAATAGTCGTGGTTCCATTAGTCCTTGTCTGTCAGAGCACTTCGTGGAATATTTGCTCCTGGTTGCTCTTGTATGTCGGAATGTCTATCGACTGATCGTCCAGATACCAAATTATGTAAGGGAAAAAGAAGCAATGGTAGAAAGTGGGACAGCAAACAGAATGAAGTATGTCAGCTACACGAATCAGGATCATGATGTATGCGAAAACAAGATAAATGAAGTTAATACTTGGGCATAAAGCAGGTGCTGTGAAAATGTATCAACTTTCAACCATATCCGTTTTCCAGCTTTATAGTTTAAATTACTTGGTTGTTTTTTAGGGTTGTTGGGCCGTCGTAAAACATTTTTACTTGACGTCTCGCCAACACGAGTGGTTGGCATCTTCAGAAGACGTTTGCAGTTTGGAGTCCTGTAAGGTACTGAGTTCAGTAGCAGTACTGCGCTCATTAGCAGTAGCTCACAAAACTCCAAACTGTGAACGTCTTCTGAAGATGCCAACCACTCATGTTGGCGAAACGTCAAGCAAACATTTTTTTGCGACTAACTACCCAGAAACCGACCAAATAATATTGGCCGCGAAAGCCTTTCGCATTTCATTTAAACTTTATACTTTGACTAAATCGTAGGAAGATATAAAACTGTTATCAGAAAGATTGTAATATTAATGCAGAGCTAGTATCATTTCCCTACGGCATTTTCACACATTTTCACAGGTTAAAGAGATTGCATGAACAATTTAAAAAAGGTTATATTCACTTCCAAGCGTCTTCCTTTTTCCCAAAGAGTTGAATAAAACTAAAGTTATTATAACTCTATGCTGCACTTATTACTAATAGGGGAGGTCATAAATAACTATCTAGATCATTTTGTGGTAAAATCGTAGTAATTTCACCCTATAAAATCATATGGGCCTGGCCTAAATTAAATTCGACTTCGGCCAGTTGTCACATATTGAAAGGAACGTTGTGAATTTCGCGTTGAATGTTATCGCGTAGCTCATCTAACGGTGTTGGCTTGTTGGCAAAGACCAACGACTTGATGTAACCCCACAAAAAGAAATCTAATGGCGTCAAATCGCACTAACGAGGCGGCCATTCGCCAGGTCCATTTAGCGACTTCCAAACTTCGTCTTCAATAAATCGATTGTTTGGCCAGCTGTGTGGAAAATGGGACCATCTTGTTAGAACCACATATCGTCGATGACACAAGAAAAAATCGTAACTCCGTTTCTAAGAATTTTAGAGGAAAGCGTAAAAACAAATTGAGTTATGCATTATATTGTTTTAGGAATAATAACATTTTGTGATGAATGCAATATTATAGTTTAGTTGAGCAGTTTCTGAATGATACTTAAAGAAAGCTGAAATTTTCAAAACAAAAATGGAAAATAGGTAAAATTAGGAATTACGTGTTTTTCCTATTTTAAACGCCATATAAAGTTGACGTGGTTCTCTTGTGTTAACAACGATATCACTGATACCAAGATCATCCAACTCCGACCGAAAATAAACTTGCTACGATACCTCACTACATTCACTGTAACGTGACGACCGTTGTCATCAACGAAAAAATACGGTCCAATCCAACCACCAGTTGATGGTTTCTCTTGGAGCAAACGTGGGTTTGTTGCTGCCCAATAACGCATATTTTGCTTATTGACAAAGCCGTTGAGCTAGAAATGAGCTTTATCCCTGAAGATGATCTTGCGATGAAATTCCGGATTTTCGGAGGCCATTCAGAGAAGTTACGACGCTTTAAATGGTCAAGTGGCTTCAGTTCTTGAGTTAGTTTGATCTTATAGGGATGGAGACCAAGATCTTTCTGCGGTCTGAGAAATGCCCACATTCTCTTCAAGTGAAAACAAATTGAAAAGCAGAGTGGTTTCTAAGGCTAAATGACTTGTAACAAACAAAAATATACTTACAAGTTGCGTAGCTGACTCAGATTAGAAAATGCTGAGTTCTCCAGGTTTATTATTTTATTGTCTACCAATGACAACTTCTCCAAGGGAATTCTTGGGAAGGTGGAAGCTCCCACATGTTTTATTTCATTGTTCTGAAGATACCTACAAATTTAAAGTCTTGAATAAAAGAATATTGTAAAACGTATCCCACTAGATAATTTCTTGCATTTGAATAAGGTATTTTATGCACGTGTCAGGAATCTGATCACGAATCATTTTAGAATGAATGGAAGTAGCAGTAGTAGGCTTGTGTAAACGTATTAAGACAGATCACTGCCATATTTTTCCATAAAAATTACGATGATGCAGAGGTAAATGTTAAATGTGAGCGTTACCACAAATATAAACTTTTTGTGACTCCAAAATGAACGCTATGGTTCAAATTCAAGATCACCTTTTTACTTGTGAGATCGTTGAAATTTAGTTTGAATGATCTGAAAGGTGTCCTTCTGCTTGACGTTCTCTTAAGCTTATCGAAATGTTTTGGTCATTATGACGGCGATTCTGTTGCAAATATGGTGTTTCAAGTAAGCAAAGTGCTGCGGCTGACTCATGAAACCATATTCGTTTAAGTAAACCCAAACGGATGTGGCGCTCAAAAATTTCGGTAACAGAACCACTGTATAGTTTCTTGAAGTGTGGGCTTTAGTTTGATCTCGTTGAAACTTCAGGTTCGGATTCAGCTATCTACAGTTTTTATTAAAAAATGTCCCGCCATTATTCAATCAGTAATATAAACCGGAGTATCTTTTAAACCTTCACGTGAGCACTCGATAGTTCTGTCAGTCATAACTATGCTTCGTCTTCCTGCACTACGAAGGATCAATATTGTCCTCTGATGCTGAACATTTGGGAAGAGGTTTCTTATTCTTGGTATTGAGTGTTCAAGAGTCTTAAACTGAGCGACGATATACTCGCCAAGGAAGAACAACACATTCTGGACGTCTGTTTTGATGCAGTCCTCGATAGTATATTGCCTCGTATCAAATTCCGAAATACCTTTTACGCTTTACATTTAAGGAATTAATCAAACAAGAAATCATTTGCTTACAGGATCCTCAGGTTTGAGAGTGGTTCCAAAACCCGTTTGTCGATTTCTTCTAACTTGTTGCCTCTTAGGTCCCTTGAAAAAAAGCATGAAACAACTTCTAATAGATATTTCCACACTTCACAGTCGAAGGTACGCTTCTTTCAAAAACAGTCTAAAGGCTAAAGGTCGATTTACAAACTTTGACGTTGCCTTCTCGCCGGCGTATCGTGGCCGTAAAGCTGTCGCCAAAAATGGACGATGCAAATGATCCTAGCAATTATTTGCGTTACTTTGTTGCATAGTTGGTGTTCTGAATATGGAAAATCTGCATTACCGACAAAAAAGGCGGTTAAAAGTTAGAATCATAAAAAGTAATAGCTATGGAACAAGATGTGTCTTGTCTTGTCACTTGTAACACACATCTCCTGATATTAATATTATCATGTTTGAAATAAACTAGATATAGCAAACAAAGCAATCTCAAAGGAACGCTGATGACAAAAGCAAACAAAACATGTTAATGTCAAACAGAGAGAAAATCACCCGGGAAAGCCACCGGATCTGTGGTGGAACTTCGTCAAGTCTAGCGATAGTCAAACGTTGCGGAATTCCTGTTTATAAACAGTTTAACGTCAAGCGCACGATTGAAGTTCTGCAGCGATATGGCAGTCGTGTGGAACGTCAGAGTTTATAAATCGACCTTGAATGTGCAATCTAGCAAAATTCTCTGGAGAGCGCTTCCTGTGCATACATTCTTTACAGCTTCAATGCAGAGAGCTTCGAAAACTATTATTTGCGATTAAGCTTATCTATATTTAAACAGCTTTTTACTCAAATATGTTGCAGCTAGAATGATTGAACATTCTAGGTCTGATTTTCTACCTCCTTGCGATAAGTGCAGAACGATGTAACTCGGAGTTTTGTTAAGTTCAAGTGTTTGAACTGAATATAAGAATCATTCATCAAACTCCGTTATATACGGTGATTCAAAAACGGTGATCATATGATAATCAATAGATAATGTTCCTTTAAACATAAATATGTAAGTTCCTAGGTTCTAGAATGTGCCTCGCTCAGAATATGGAGTCTTGAAGTTGTATGTATGTTGTACTATTGTACCGACTTAAAATTTCAAATTCAGCAGCATACGTAACACATAAAAAGATGTTTTTAATTAATGTAACATCTGAAACTTATCGGACATTTTTATTCCACTCACTTTTTAGCAGCACATCTTTCAAATGAATTATCTCTGTGTGTTGTAGGTTACTAAAAGTTGAATTTTGATTAAACGTTGCCTGTCCTAGAAACGTGGTGAATTCAGATTTGTTTAATATTCATGCTCTGCTCTTCCCAGTGATATACAGATCTGCAACACACTATCTGTAGAGGAGTAGATCCTGATCGCGTTCTGGTATGACAAACTATAGACTGTTGAAATATGGACTGATCGTAGGATCCTTAAAACCTCACAGGTCGATTAAGTTACGAAACTTCAGGGTACCATAAAGATTAAATAGGGACAAGGAAATACTGCCTACAGTCAAAACAAGAAAATCACAATGGTTAGAACGCATTACCCGTGGAAACAAATACTTGTTATAATTAATCATACTAGAGGTAGGCGAAATATTGACAAAAGAAGTGTGTCCTAGTTGTGGAATCCCAGAAAATGATTGGGTTGCAGTTCTACTCAGCTTTCCTTTTGAAAATTAAAACAGCTTTGTTTATATCCTTCGTCGCGAAGGTAGCACGTGAAGAAGAAAAACAATCGCAGCAATGAGGTAACCAAGACACACAGAAATTGTTTGAATTATTCTTAAATGTACTTTCTCCTTTACAGTCTTAATGACACCATTTTTTTAGTTGCTCTGTATTCTCTAGCAGCAATATTGTAAGTTGTTCATCAGTATGAGAACTAGATTAGATATTTTCCTCAAACCAAATATTTGTAGTAAAACTATTTACTTACAGTTCGTACAAACTCTGAAGGTAAACGAATGCCTGTGGATGAATCTTCATCAAGCTGTTGTACATGAGAGACCTGTAAATAACGTACACTTAATTTCACCTACATTTTCTCATTTGCTGTGCGACTCACAGTGTCTCCAACTTGTTTTCCCTTGCGAACACTTCATGGGGTAGGTATTTTATATGGTTGTTGTCCAAATGCCTGTAATGTTCAGCGATGCGTTAAAAAGACGTCAGGTTTTTAAAATGTGAGAGGAAATTAATTTGGAAATTACACGATGTTCGATAATTTTCTTCAAACCGCAATAACGGAACTCCCGACCTTATGAGACGTTCGTGGTAGAAAATAGTCCCGGGAAATCCCGGTCACGAAGGTATCGGGATTTCCAGAAAATTTGTATCGGTGTGATGAAACCGGATCGTAAAACCTTTTCCCTGTTAAAATAAACTTCTTAATAAAAATATGAATTTGACTTGTGCAAAGGTTGAATTCGAAGTCGCTCCTATTTGTTTTCGGAGTTCTAACGACGCCTTTTTTCGCCATGATATCCCTGTTTTTTTTTTAAATTATTCTCTCTTTGAGAAAGACTGAAATCAGGCTTGAAATGGACATGCTTTATTACCGTATCTGTAAAACCACAACCAACCGCAGACACTGCTGTTTCGTACTCATTAGTGACTCATCCGTGCGGAATAGATCTAGTAGTGATGCCACATAGCTGCTCGACATACTACGTAATGCACAGATAGCTGTTGTACAACCGAAACGTTCTGTTCATCTGTCTCCAGGACTACTAGGGGTATTCCGCATTGATGAGTTTCTAAGGAGCATAATTTATATATGTATGCATAGAATCCGGGGCTGCCTGACGGGTCGACCGCAATGGTGGTGCGACATCTTTCTGTGGATTGCGCAGAATGTCGAAGAGTTTTAATCCATGGGGAGCTTTCGTCAACATTCATTGTACTGGATGAGAATGAATATCAACTTGGCGAGCCATTGGTAGGACAAATTTTTCACCTACCTCCGCATACTAAATTCAAACATTAACGAAACTCATTTTAGCTCTCCCCAAGGAGAGAAAAAACTTAAGGAAAATAGGGAGGCTAAACACGCATCCGTTCCAGCAGGAAGGCAAATAAGAGAAACTGATAATACGAACCTAATACTCCATCTATCGTCCGCGTTCAATCGCCTATTTTACTGAAGGGTTACTAGGTACTTAATACTTTTTAGATGACTGATTCTTGGCGGAGCATATTGCTTTTTATAATAAATGGGTAAAATCGTTAGCGATACTGCAGTATTATAGGCCCTGATCAAATACCCAGCTTCTTAGTGAAGGATTGCATACATGCGCTACTCAGACCATTAATACATCTGTTCAACATTATTTTGAAGACGGGCATCTTTCCAGACATCTGGAAGATATCCAGAGTTACTCCGGTGCTGAAGAAGGGTGATAGAGCTTTAATTAAAAATTACCGCCCAATCGTAGCAGTATCCAACTTTTCAAAGCTATTTGAAATTATAGGCAGCAGCGGTGGCCGCAGTAGTAGACTCTTCGGTCTCCTGATCAGTCGCCGTGCACTGTGCGGGTTCGAGTCCCGTCCCAGGAGAAATTTTTCTCTTGGCTATGGATGTTGTGATTGTCCGTAGGTGGTAGACGGTTTCTGACTGTCGAATGCGGAGGTACCACCCGGCGGATCTCGTAGGCGGAGCCAGAATGTGTGCATGTTGCATGCACACGTGTTCCCTCGCCAGAGTCCGTGTGGCGTCCCCCCCCTTTCCCATGTATCCCCCTATAGGCCCACGGTACCCAACGGGTGCTTAGGCCTTAGGCCTTCGTGGTAGTTGGAGTATAAAAAAAAAATGTTTACGAAGCGATTTATATTCACACTAAAAACCTAATTGTAGCAGAACAGCATGGCTTCCAAGAGAAAAAATCTTGTACGTCAAATCTGGTATGTATTACTCAATCCATCAGTGAAAACCTTGATAGCAGAGGACAGACGGATGTAGTTTACATGGATTTACAGAAGGCATTTGACCGAGTAGACTTATACATTTTAATGAAAAAATTACAAGGATTTGGGTTTTCGGCACGTCTTCTAAGCTTGCTCAAATCGTATTTATTTAATCGTGTGCAATTTGTGGAATATGAAGGGCACCGCTCTGATATTTTCTCGCCAACATCTGGGATTCCCCAAGGATCGAATTTAGGACCTCTATTGTTCTTGTTATATATAAACGACCTAGCTATGATGATTACATGCCAAAAGTTGCTCTATGCGGATGACCTCAAAATTTTTCATAACATAAGCTCAAATTCACACTGCCAAATTTTACAAGGCAACATTGACCTTGTCTTGGATTGGTGTAATGCTAATCATTTTGAAGTTAATGTAGATAAATGTTTCATATTAACGTACACCAGAAAGTAAGAACCAATAACATGGTCCTACAAAATAAGCGAGAATGAGTTGAATAGGTGCTATCAAATTAAAGATATCGGTGTTCTCTTTGATAGCAATTTGTCATTTTGTAATCATATAAATGATATCACAACATCAGCCAACCGAATGTTGGGCTTCATCATCCGAAACAGTAGACAATTTTCGAATTTACATGTTTTGAAACTTCTTTATTCTTCGTACGTTCGATCTAAATTGGAAAGTTGTTCTTTAATTTGGTATCCCATCTAATCGGTTCATATAAGCCGTATTGAGCGAATACAAAGAATATCCGGAGAGAGGATGTGATTATTCTGTACTCATGAATACATTTGAATATATGTCGCTAAATAGTAGGAGAGTTATAAGTAGTTTAAAATGTCTTTATGATGTTTTGCACAATGATGTCATATGTGAATATATATTAAGTAAGCTTAACTTTTATGTACCTGTGCGCAATTTGCGTCACCAAATGACATTTTACTGCGAATTAGCTCGAACAAATATCTCGAGAAAATCGCCGGTCACAGTTATGTGTGAGAACTTCAATTCTTTTGGTGAATATTGTGATGTGAATACTTCATCTAGAAATGACTTTAAACAACGCTACCTGGCCATTTCCCATGGCATGTAGTGACCTTCTTGCGGTTACAGTTATTCTTTTTTTTTTAATATTTTGGCTTTTTGATCTAGCTGTATTATTAATTTGATTGTGTTTTTTCTTATATACTAGGATTATGTGTTGCTCTTGTTTTCTTTTTGAACTATTTCCTGTAATTGGGTGTTTGTACCTATTGGAAATAAAGATCCATCTATCTATCTATCTATCTAGTACCGCGTAAAAAATAGTGGTTAAAATCGCGTAATTTTTGTAGTAGGTAATCTATTTTATACGAGAGTGAACAAATTGAATATTTTATTTACCATGACACCGTTGGCCGAGTAAATTTTTGTTTTATGTTGCGTCGGTTGAAGCGGTTTGGTTGACTGACGCGCTCACCTAACTCACCGGATGAATCCAATCGCTGTCAAGAACTTGTACGGGCTAAATCACAGTTCTGATTTTATGAATTTACGCGCTTTGAGCCACTGTTGATTACGCGATATTGCAGTATCACCGACGGCATGTAATTCAGTTTTTTACATAAATTAAATAGGACAAACATTTGATACGGAATTGGATCTGACCCTACAGAAATATATTTTAACTTAATTTTGACATCAAAATCAAAGTCGGGAAGGTTATGAAGATCTCGGAACTTCCGGGTTCTTTGACAACTAGTCCAGAATTTCCCGGTTCTCCGTAATATAGTCCAAGATCCCTGGGCTTCCCGACCTAACTTATTTTTTAAAAGGCATAATGTGTGGCATTGAGTAGCATTTGCATACTTACAGCAATTTTGTATTCTTCAATCGAACAAGCGCTTTAGGGTGTACCTCAGTGATGTTACAGTGAGAAAGGATCCTGCAAAAAAGGATTTTCATATATTTCATATATTTATTATCTAAACTGTTATCAGCTAGCCTAAGCCCGCTGTTCCGACAGCATGGGAATATTAAAAACTATAGGTCATTCGTTTTGCATTAGTGTGAAGGAGATTGGTAGTAAGCAAAACTGTCTTTGGCAATGAACATTCTTTATTCAAAATTTTAATGCAATAATAAATCTATATCAACTGTGTAGTCCCAATAAATGATACGCATCCTGTGTGGCATATCTTAGCATATCCTAACACAATGACTATTTATTCACAGTGTTACACTTGACGTAAAACAAAATACCAAACAAATATGAATCAAGACGATCACGCTAAGAAAACGAGCATCGAAATGAAGTAAATTCACGATGCAAATGACCTATTTATTTACTGTTAGTCAGTTCGGTCATACCAGCGACTGACGGCCTCCGCGGCAGAGCTCATGTCAAATTCTATTAAGCCGTGTGAAATATAGATTTCAAAGTAGTTTCCGGAATAAAAAGTAGCCTATGTGGTGTTCCTGACTCACTAGAGATAGGGGGTTGAGCCGAGCAAAGCATATAGTCAAAATCACGAAAGATGACTATTACGTCATACCATAAATTGTACTGAAGTAATCAATGGACGTACGTCGATGATAAAATCGCGATGTCAGGAACATAATGAGAACAAAATTATATTATGATTTTGTGAAGTTAGGTTATTTCACTGATTATTTTTATTTTCTTTTATTTCATGGTTTTGAGTGATACCTTAATAATAATTTTAGTGGGGAGTTTTTGTTTTGAAAAAAAAAAACAGTTATGAGTAGAATACCTTAAGACGGGAACACCAAAGACCTAAGTATTATTCGACAACAACCTAACCTGCTTTAACATAACCTAACTAGTCATCTTTCAAATATGATCGATCATGCAACATGAAAACATCATCTATCTCTGTCGGATACATGCAAAGCAATACAGTCTGTTTGGACAAGAAAATTCTGTTTGTCTCTGTTTAACATATCTGAAACTTCATTAAACATATTGACAAATCGCTGTCGTTTGTCTTTACTTCAGACTAAAATGATGACGTAATCTTCATCTTTCGTGATTTCGACTATACATGTATTCATATGAAGCCAATAATGTCGCAAAGGATGATGAGGCTCTCGGAAATCTAGTGGTCGTAGAACATGGCGTAGAGTGGTTGCGCATTTAAAAATGTCAACATAACCTGCCGCAATCTTTTTGTGCATACTACTCACGTTTTGCCATGGTTTGTAGGTTTAGTACTTCGTGGTTTATCAATATTATCCTTTCTGCTTGTAACTAGTCCGAAATGTTAAAATTGGTGTTGTCATAATAACAGCAACAGAGAGAACTGCCACATGCACAGAATCTCAAGTTCATTTTCTGCGCAGTATACATACGAGAGAGTTGCCCTGAAATTCATATACTGCGCAGTTTACCAACTCACTTCATCGTCGACATTCTTGGCTTCACCACCACTCCATCAGCTTAACCTCCTATCTCTAGTCTTCATGTCCTGACGATAATCTATCATCCAGGTCCGTTCAGTCATTTTGAATAACAAATATCCATACTTTCTCATTTATAATATTAATTAGTTGAGTAGGAATTAAAGCTAATGAGTTGTCAGCGATAATTCTTTAATGCTCAGGATGTTGTTAAAGCATAGCTGCTGTCACCTATAATTGTTTAATACTTAGGATGATGTTTAAGCATAGCTGCGAGGGTTAGTTCAATGGTTTAGGTGCAAAAATCATTCTCTTCAAAAAAATGATATATCGTTATACAGCATGCATTTTTTCAGATTCTGTGGTAGTTTTTGTATGTCCATGTCATTTCAGAGCCCTGCAACACAAACACAAGTCGTATAACTACGAAAACTCGCTCTACGCTTGTGATTATTTCCTAACACAACGCCACTTGTAACTCCTACTTCGTCGCTTGATCCTCGAGGAAGCGCTGAACCTTTTACCTCATCGTTGGAGGTGCTTTTTCGACTCAGGGAGCAGATGGTATTCACATAGTGCCATAGGGTGGATGAGCAACGATCTCCCATTCAAATTGTTGCAGAAGGGTCACCGTTTGCGACGTATTGAAGTGCGTTATCGTGGAAAGTGTTTACGCTCTTGCCCATCATTCCCCTTTTTCGTTTCTAAATTGCGCTAGTTTTTTTAGGGTTGCACGACTACAACCTGACCCATAGCTTGAAAGAAAGCAGAACGAAACGACGACAAAGCGAGAGATGAGGTACAATGCTTCCTCAAGATCTAGGCGGCGAACTGGTTTAATATGGGCATACAAAACCTAATTGAAAAAAAATGGAGCAATAGCTTCATAATGATGCATCAGTTACAGTTACATGATTTCGGCACCCGAAAAACTGATTGCTATTTTAGTTTTCTCTTAGTTACAATATGTAGGCTGTCTTTTACGTCCTCTTTACGCCTTCAAATTAGTAACTCTGGTTATAACAAAAATTGATTCATCTCACGTTGGTATCTTTGTGATTGACTGTTTGTGTGTGTATATAATTTGCAAGTATAGAGTCTATACTGACCTCAAGGTAACAGCTATGGTACTTAGTACTGTTGTTCTTACATATAGAACAGCAGGGCTACTGATGAACACTTTTTGATTAAAGAGTGGCCAAAACGAACGGACTTCATGAGTGGGAAGTGAAATGTAAAAAAAGACTTGCCTTTAATTAACCCGAAGTTTACCTCTCCTACAAATGATACTCTTCCCAAAAATGAATTTGTGAAGGCGATGGAAACATGGCGAAGGATTTTTACTTTCAAAGTCTGTTATTCCAAAATTAATTGACGCAAGGTTAAAAATACGAATTCATATCGGTTCACAAATACAGGCAGTAAAAAAACAAAAATTAAGATAAAAAATTAATGACAAAGAACTATGCGCATGGAAATCATTAAAAGCAAAAGGTAAAAATGATATGTTATGTATAAAAAGATGTGTTGATGAATATTATTCCAAAATGACTTTCCATGTTCAATTCCATTTTCCCTTGAAATCTTGGAGCTGTGGAGACCGTTAGAATGCAACTATGTTAGGAGACTAGTGCTGCTGTTTAAAGAGAGAAGATACTACCCAAGTCCAAAGGAAAAGTTACCCCTCTAATAAGAAAAAATGCTCATAAAGTTTTGCGTTCCAACAATTTTTCACTTTTTATCATGAGGCTTATACGTTATACTGACTAATATCAGTTACTCTTATACAGTGACTGGACATTTATTACAGTCTAGAATCTAGATATATTGTTGTCATTTCACTATTGTATTTTTGTTATGATTCTGTCAGTTATCTTTCTGTGGGTTGTTCCCAATGTTTTAAACATTTTAGTTGTAGATGTTGTGGTTATTCTAACTCGGTGAGGTTCAAGTCCCAAGGTTGTAAACGAGGTTTTGTTGACTTTATTATGTATTAAACGTTTCTTTCAAAATATAGGGAGATACTTTCATTTTCCAAAGTTGATTTAAAAATACACGAGTCTACAGATAATCACAAATAATATAGTTAATCGGCAATATGTGTCTCACCTTAGGCCGAAACTATGAGAACAGTAGGTAGAAACCAATGATTAATTCAGTTAATAAATGAAAACTTAGTTATAGAAAAAAATAAGCAAGCGTTTCCTGCCCTCGGAGGTTTAACTGGGGCCTTTATAGGCTTGTAAATAAAATTGGAGGAAAATGTTGCATTAAAGTGCGTCTGGTGAAGCTACTTTTTAAATAATTTAATAAGCCGGAGATAAACCAGATATATGTACAATAATTCCACAACTGGACAATTCTCATCGAGTAGTGCCAAAAGAGCTTTACTCCTAAATAGTTAGTATTGTAGAAACATTAGCTGTTTTAAATAAGGCAAGAATGTTGCCTCAAAACTTTCTAACATGTCGAACAAATTTTTGTTTTGGTTGCTTAACCAGCGTTTTGATTTTATTCTTCAAAAATAGGCTACCGGGGCAGCCGAAACGTCAGTAAAGGGATTTAACATGTTTTAGACAGAGTAATTAGATGATCTGAGTGTTTGAAGATAACGCGAAATACAACATTACATTATTGATTAAAAATAACAAAAATTGCTCGTTTACGTATACCTACTTCAGCACATGTATGTACATGTACATCAATATCAATTTTCCAGTTACGACTACACCATTCACTATTCCATCCAACTCATATACCCACACTTTCATATAGTCCATTAAATTCAGAAATGGGTCATAATGTACGTGTTATGCAATTGACACATACCGTACACACCCAATACAAACTGTACGTGACCGCAATCAGTATATTATGTAACATTCTCCGGTAAGAGATTGCATTTTAAAAAGTTAAATGAAAATGGGAGTTGCATGCAACATTTTTCGCTCATATCTGATGAGAACAAGCAACATTAAAATGAATTGGAGTGAAGGCTATCGCGTGAGGTGATTGAATTTAAGAGGTAGGCGTATGTATGTATTTAAATTAATAGCGTAGATACGCAGGATTTAAGTGAGAGGATGTCTATAATTACCCCGCTGTCTTAGAAGGAGGGTAATGTTTTTCACAGGTGGGTATGTATGTACGCATGTCTATCTACGCATGAAACAAAGAACAAAAACAGAGTAACGGATTTTAAAAAAGGGTCAACCACGTAAGGCTGGTTTAGTACAATTTTTTATGTAGTGCAGTGAGATCAAAAAGTTGGAGGTCTTATCAGAAACATTAGTGCACTATTTGTGCATTTCACGGTAACCTCATTTATTTGAATCTCTGATGTAAAATTGTATGTCAGCAATGTTTGATAAATGATTATAATAGTTGTTAGAATAATATTTCCTCACGAAATCGAGTAACCTCATTAAATTTCACCCCAGGCATTATGCTCGTATGTGCCTCGGATACACTACAAAAGATACAATAATTACAATTCCCTGGCTGGTTTAGACGTATTTTAGTTCTGTGTTTAACGAAGTCTTAGGAACACTCTAAACTTCTCCTTTGACTCAAGATTGTTTTTGTATTTGTAAAAACTTACCCGTCGATTAAATAAATGTATTCTACAGTCCCTGTCATCAACAATACATTTTTGGAACTTAGTCTTTGAATACCAGTAGCTGAAGAAGTGCAGTTTCAATGTAATTCAACTCCCGCGTCCCGATTTCTTAAATCACAGGAATCACACGCCATTGTGTAGTGCTCGTGACAACATAATGTTCCCGTTCCCATAACGTGGGTTCTAAGAACGAACAAATCAAAGGAAATGGGATTCAGTTGAGCCAGAACAGACTTCAATGTTTTCCTTTTGTGCAGGTGGATGCTACATTCCGGCTCATATCAGCAGCTCCGTTTCCCTTTTACGTAGAAAATAAAGGCAGGACAAACAAACCCTATGGCCTTTTCCTTTTTTAATCCTACAACATGTATGCGTACTGTGTATCCGAAGGATCCCCTAGAAGAGGCAAGAAAAATCTATCCTATGTAAATGGAAAAATTCCAGCTTTGGAGAGAGTTTCAAACCTCCGAGTGACGTACTTGTTAGAAAAAAAGGGATCAGCGGCTTCTGGTACAAAAAGCCACTTTGATGGAAAGTAAATATTCACTAAGTAGCTACTTATCAGTTACACTCGACTGTGGGTGTGATATTTCATTTAAAAGAGCAACATAATAGATGAGGGAGATTTAGCGGTAGAAACATTTGCGGGATTAGGTGTGGCAAAAAATGGGAGATGGAATTTGGCAAAAGGATAGGTATACAACATTCTTTATAAAACCCGAATGCATGTAGATAATATCTACATTACAAGAATCAATATCACCCTTTTCCATGCCACCAGTCTGTCAGTATGTTTGCTTGTTAGATTTGTTGTAAGTGCGTACTCGTAACAGTAACAGTGCACCAGTGTCATCACTATAATACAACACCTAGGCTAAGCTTCGCCCATTTTTATAAATGGACCTTATGATCTAATTATTAACATAGCCGTCTGGTAATCATAATGTGGTAGCTTTGGCATTCCGTTATCTACAAAGTTAAAATGATTTCAAGAACGATTTTGGGAAGAAAATTTCTTGTATAACGATGTTAGTTAGAACGCAGTATTCTAAATACATTAATACGTAAGTTTTTCTGGATAATTTGAACTTGAACTACAATAATTGTTTTTTTGTGAAACTCTGTAAGAAATATACTTCAGTGATATAATTTTATATTTCACTCTCATCTGAGACCGACGGCAGATGCTACTCGAGATTAGCTTTAATAACTGACTTCATTAGCACGGTTAACGTTTGCTGATCACCTTTATAACAAGCATCTTAACGTGAACACATCTAAAATTTTGTTGTCTTTTCCAGAAGCTAAAATAACGTCTATTGACTGAGTACAGAATACATAAATGGTTAATCTCAAAGTGGAAGATGTTGGCGGCCTGTAGCGGCCTTGTTTTTGGGACATCTCTGTCAAATCTGTCTTATATTATTCAGTTAATTATACCAAATCACCATGACAAGTTACACGGTTAAAACGTCCAAATGATAAAACTGAATTATCAAAATGATTCCTCGCCGTGCACAAGAACTAGGCGTATCTTAGTGTTCAACTTAGCGAATAGAGCTAGAAGTTTATGACCACAGACAACGCCGTATGTTCGTGGGCTGGGCTTCAAGGCGTTAGGAAGACGACCCCAATTTTGGCCGCAAAATCATTTTTAGTGCCTAGGCACATTTTTTGATTATTGTCTGTGTTAACAAACAAAGTTGCTGTATATAGTAATAATAATAATAATAATAATAATAATAATAATAATAATAATAATAATAATAATAATAATAATAACGAGAACTTGAAACTCAGAGTAAAGGAGGCCACGCGAACAGAAAAAGTCAACGCCCTAAAATCGAAACCACTTCATGGACAGTTCTACAATAACCTACACAAAACCAATGTAGATAAACACGTGTCCCTGGATTGGATGAAAAGTAAGGATTGAAGGCGGAGACTGAAAGTCTACTGATTGCTGCACAGGACCAGGCACTTAACACGCGCTACCATAGAAGAATGGTCCTGAAACAGAATGTCGACAGCAAATGCAGAACAACACTGGCACCAACAGAAAACACCGAAAGGCACAACAATGTCGTTAAATACATACACTGGGCTATCCTCAAGCAGCACCAAGTACCAGTTAGCAACAACTGGTATGATCATTCTCCTGAAGCAGCAGTAGAGATAGACGAAGCATCAATTATGTACCACAAAGGAGTCATTACCGACCGAACGATTTCCGCCAACCGACCTGATATTATTTACCATAATAAAACACAGAACACATGCCTGTTAATTGAGGTATCAGTACCAGACGACAATAACGTCAACACCAAAGAAGCGGAAAAGGCCAGAAAATACAAAGACCTCGAAATCGAAATATCGCGCATGTGGAAGACAAAGACAAGAACGGTACCCATGATCATCGAAGCTTTGGGGACTGCCACTATATCATTCAAGAACAACATAAAAGAGCTCCCCGGAGATGTTTTTGCAACACAAATTCAAAAGATAGCACTGCTAGGAACAGCCCACATCTTGCGGAAAACCCTTTCCGACTAAAGACCTTAGAACTCAAGGCAGAGTTCCGGTCAAGCTCATCCCTTACGCTAGGAGTGAAATACAGAATAATAATAATAATAATTAATAATAATAATGTTTGTTGGAGTATTACTACATAATAGAATCAAAATATGAGAAACACCAAAAAAAAAAATAATAATACTCCAAAGGGCTGGGGATTGGCATAGCCACTTTTCACCCCCGCCTGTATAGCTAAGGTAAATTCATTAAGTGCATTACTATATCTTACTAGGGCATATAATATACATTACATAAAGAATATGTAGCTGACTATAGTAATGCTAACAAAACTTTAAAATATAATAATATTAATAATGAGATTTATTCAACCACCTGGAGATTCATTAAATTGTAACTGTAATAGCATTAGTTTGAATTCTCTTTTGAAGCTGTGAATGGATGTTAATTTAAAGAAAATTGGGTAATCATTAGTATACTGGGAGCTATGTAATAGAAATATTTTTTAAATTTTGAGGTAGTGTGGGCTGGTATATCATAACAATATTCATTACGGAGGAACAGTTGATGGAGTGAAGATCTTTTCTCTAATGTTTCAAAAAGATATTTCGGAGATTTATATTTTGAAACCCTAAATACTAGAACGGTATAGAGAAGTAGCGAGCGATATTTGAACTTTAAAACATTTTCACTTCATAACACCCAGTAATGTGTTGCGTCTGTTTATCTCATTAAAACAAAACCTCATACAATGGTTTTGTAAAACTTGAATTTTCTGTTGCATTTCCTCAGTGATAAAATAGTAATATACACTACAATAACGTAAATGTGTGAGGATGAATGCATTAACAAGTTTTAGTTTGATATCACTTGTTAATATATATTATTATATCTCCATAGCGATTTGTATTTATAATAACATATTCTGAGCTTATTTATAATGTGACTTTCAAAACTTAAATTCTTATCAAGTACTATTCCCAAATTTTTTGTTTCTTCAACAAATTCAATGGTAATACATTCTAAAAATATATTCGTATTTATTACTTGTTTACACTTCAGAATCGCTAGTCTAGAACCAACACAACATACTTTGGTTTTCAAGGGATTGAGCTTCAAACAATGATTTTTTGAGTACTGTTCAATTATGTCTAAATTTTTATTAAGTTCTAATATTAAAGAACTTACATCGGTTGGTTGACATGGTTTATAAACTTGTACATCATCTGCATACAAATGTACATTCCAGTCAGATGATATATGTTATATCAGATCTGAGGTATAAAAAGTAAATAAAATAGTGCCTAAAACGCTTCCTTTTGGAACGCCAGACTTCAAAGCTCGTAAAGTAGACACCTTACCTCCCAATTTTACACATTGAGATTTATCAAAAAAGTAATGCCTTGCTGAAGTCTAGCATGACTATTATCGTTATCATGCCATCGTCTATAAATTTCACTATATCACTGGAAATTTTAATGAGCGCTGTAGATGTATTATGTAATTTTCTAAACCCAGAATGGGTGTCACGCAACACTTTGTTGATTTCTAGAAGATCACGAAGTTCATCATCTACAATTTTCTCTAACAGTTTTTAAATTGAAGGTAAAGCACTTATTGGTCTGAGGTCCTTAAAATCGATGGCATTATTAACTTTTGCAAGTGGTGTTGTGACTGTTTTTTTCCATAATGATGGAACTTCCCCTGTACTCAGTGATTAGTTGATGATACTGGTTAGCTGATATTTACAAAAAGAGAACACGTTTCTCAACATATGGGACGACACCAACCCATACGAGGTAATCATGTGACAATGCATCCGCAATAGTTACCATTTGGGCCGATGGCAATGACATTGGTGAGGCTGTCACCGCCAACGGTGAGCCCTACAGAAGGATGATAACCTATTCCCTATGGTCCAAATTGATCCATATTACGTGTTTCCAGCAGGACGACGCTACGTGACCTCCAACGACTGAAGACCTTAAAGTGAACATAACACAGGCGATCGCACAAAATGAGCCGGATCTATACGGAAGAGTAATTGGAAATTGGACCACTCGAATTTGTGCCACCGTAAGAAGCACATTGAAGGTTTTTGTTAATACCTCCACTTCAACATCTACTCGCCCGAATTAAAAAACCGTGTATCGTGAAATCCTGTATCGATACGTCGTATAAATACCACTAGTGTCCAAGCGCAGTGAACCATTGAAACAGTTCAACAGTTATTGTACTCTACTGTACCATGTATCTACACTGAAAACCAAATACCACTGACGTCGTAATGTATACGAGAGAGAAGCTCGAGAAGCGTGCAATACGTGTGTTAGAAAGAGATAGCACCTCGTTGCCTAGCAGTTGGAGTGACGAGACCATGGACGCCATCGGTGCATTCTTTCTAATATACATATTGGACGCTTTTCACAGCTCTGTTTTGTCGCATTTTTGATTCCACTCTAGTTGATTTCACGGTTTTTGGTGGGTTCACTCTCTCTACGCACAAACGTTTGTTTGAAAATATTCTCGCCAACGTATGAATATTCCTAATCTGTGCTTGTCACTGTGAGTGTGGCAGCCTAGACATGGGCGTACCATTTTGAGTTAACCTTTTACTGCTCTATAACATAAATCATAGCAGTACCTGAAAATACAACTAACGGATCACATCGATATTGTTTGACAAAATTATTGGAGCAATTAATGTGTGGCATAGCATCTACGTTGAAGATCGTTTTGCACAGTGTACCATTTCGTATGGCATTAATGATGTAACCGCCAAAAAACCGTGAAAAGGAATATATATTATTGCAGGACAAATGTCAAAAGTGTCATGCATGGTACAACAATGCAAGTAGGTCGTATTTTTTGATATTCACACATAATTTTGTTTGCATTGAAAAACAATAGTAGCAGTTCAATTTTATTTGCATTAAACTATCCCAAGGAAATATAGCAGTCCATTAGTATGGCGCATCGTATATCTGAAATATTTTATCTCAGGACAATAGACTATAAGAGCATATCTAAATGTGCATAACATAAAACAATTACTATTTGCAGTAGTAGAAATCATGTATAGGACTTGCTTTATTTGTGTTCTCTTGCATCAACTACACTATTTTGCAAGTGTAGGAAAATATTTACTTGAAGCTTAAAATTATATTATTGGTAGGTTGTTGGTAAGAATAACATTATATATGTATAGATATCATCTTTGTACTTTTTTCACACGTGTTAAACAGGTAACGTATATATATACGAGCCCCTTCCCACTTCAGTTGGCCCACTTCAAGATTTGTACCAAAATTTACCTTTATAAACTAAACATGACGAAACTACTTACTTCTAAAACAATTAATTTTTTCAAAGAACATTTTAGATACACTCTAGCCGTAAGAAATACATATTTGGAACCACTTAGACCTATAACTAATAGAACATCTGAACAAATAAACAATGTGCGAATAAATGCGCGAAGTTAACAAAGCAACAATTGAAAGATTACCATTGGGTAACATCACCTTTATTTCTAATTACGGGTGAAGTTCTTTGAGGCATAGTGTTAACCATATTTCTTGAAGCTTTTGTCTCGGTTCTGTGATTGTACGAGCAGGATGTTGTCGTAGAACCTCTTTCATCTCGTGCCACAAAGTTTCAATAGGCGACAGATCTGGACTGTTAGCAACCCATTTCAAAAGTGGTATATTATTTTCTGCCATACATTTTATAGCCTTTTTTGAGGTATGGCACGCTGCACCATCTTGCTGAAACACAAAATCTTGGCCGGATGTCAAACATTCTTCCATCACTGGTAAAAGCGATTCTTCTAAAATTGCCAAATATTTGTTTGTATCTACATATCCATCAATAAAATGAATTTTTCATACTCCTTTTGATGACATACTGCCCCAGACCATAATGCATGCTGTAAATTTCACTTTTCTCTCTTAACTCTATTGCGACTGTCATCAACATAAACTTCGAATCGGGCCTCATCACTCCATTGTATTGCACACCATTGCTGAGGTGTCCATTGTCTATGTTATTTAGACCATCTAAGCCGATTTTTCTTTTGCAGTGGAGTTAATAGTGGCTTTTCTTTGGCTTATAAACAAGTTGTGCAACTTTAGGGTTTTTACTTCACTTTTTTTATAAGAAAACTTACCTTGCAAATGCTAAATCCCAGTTTGTGGGCCTCTCTCTGAGTTGTGGACCTCGAAGTTCTCCTTCCAACAGCGTCACTCCACAAAGCACTGAATTGAAAATAATTGGCACGCCTGTTTTTCACGATTATCCTTCTTAATGCTCTTCGGTCGGCATTTGTGATATTACTTTTTTCACATATCGTGGCTTAATATTAACTGAACCAGTTACGTTATATCTTCTAACAATATTTCTCACTACCCATTTTGAAAACCTTAACAACCCAAAACTATTTTAAACGTATTCTGACAGCTGTGATTAATAAAAACAATTGTCATTGCTTTTATTTTTCACAGCCACCTATGCGTTATAGACTTATTTTGCATTGAAATGAAAATGGGTTGATATGCTGTAATTGCAACATGTGTTATTTTTATGCTGCAAATTTGATTAGGGAGTGATAAAGTTGCTGTTTTCTACTATATATTATCAAAATATTCATTGTTAATATTTTAAACCTATAACACCCGGCTACATTTTTATTATTTGTGTTTGATAAGAAAAAAACTAAGATTTCAATAGTTGAGCCAACTGAAGTGGAAAGGGGCTCTTATATATGTATATATATATATATACATCTTATAAGGGTCCAGGGGAAGCGATTCTTAATAAAATCAACGGCATTTTACGCAAATAGACCGTGAGTCTCTACAAGTGGATTTATATTACGAATATCTGCAATTCGATAAACCTCACAGTTGAACACTTCATCAGATATTCTAGGCTGCAAAGTTATGACATTGTAAAGTCATGTATAGGTTTAGAATTCAATATAACTTCAGGACTCGTCAAAGCATGGCTCGTCCATTCTTCATTTTTCAACTCATTCAAACTGATAATAACTGGCTCCTGTTTTTCGAAGTTTAGTAGCTTAAGCATTATTGAATAATAGCTTTATAACTTCACTTCACTGTATAACACGAGTATACTAAATGATTTTATTATTTATACAGTTAAACGAATACATTTGAAATAACTTGATATACATATATGGTTCAAAATGTGCTTTCAGTATTATGAGGATTGGATCAGTTTCAACATAAAAGCTTATAGTATTAATATTACAAATATTTATTAATGAGAGTTAAATATGTTTGCTAGCTACGAGACCCATTGAAAATATATTCATCGATTTATGGAACTTTTCGTGCTGGTTCACTTTGATTGCTTTTGCATGTTATTACGAGGCAGCGAACACGTGGCATTTTTTTGTCGTGAATAATAATGAATATTCCCTTAATTATCATCTACCAAGAAATATGATTAACCACAGTAATCAAAAATCAATTTAGATTTTAAGAGTATACGGAAGTGTCTGTAGATATGTTGATTTAGCTCTGAAATATGAAAATGGATTTCTGATCAGAAAATAACTGATAATTAATTTTTGTAATTATTCTATTAGCTCGTGGCATAATTTTTTGAACACTCAAATTGGTTTGCCACCAGAATATTTATCCTCTTATTCGAGTTTCGATCATATTAATAATCGCATTACTGTATTTTGCCAATTTATTGTTAATTATTTGATGATCTCGAAACGAGAAAAATTCTTGCCCTTATTGCTCTATCTAATAAATTTCAACTATTCGATGTTTTATATCGACCCCATAGAGTACCTCCTAGATTTCCTTAGAGCTTACTCGCGGTGTAATTCTTCCAGCATATAAGTCCCTATTGACAGACCAGAATTGCATTGGGGTCTCAAGTGCACGTCCTCTTAACGTTTCAATTACTATTTACAGAGCGTCTACTTTTATACGTTTGGCATAAACCATTAGTCAACATAACGTGAATCGGTTGGGTACTCCTGAAACAAATAACGTTTTTTGTTGTTAATCTGTGATTATAGTATTGTTACTATTGTGTTGAGATGGTAAAGATGAAATGACTAGGTATTCATATTTAGTAGCAATTATGGAGGCAAGGCCTAAACATTGGATTACTGCGACACATAAAGTGTCCTTCGTAAAGCGTTAGTTAGCACGAAGGGGGAGAAATAACGCATAGGAGTTCGTATGAAACTGTCTAATCTTCTGATAGATTTACATGAAACATTGTACAAATGCTCCACTATACACACAGAGCATTTTTTAAAGTCTTCATAAGGCGTTGGAATGTTGGATGTAACTTTTCACTCCTCCATTAGATATGCCTCAACAGCACATATTAGTGAGATTCGGCATATTTGGAAATTCAACCCCAACTCTGTTGAATTCTTCCTTAATATTCAATCCTAATGAACAACAAGAAACGGCAACGTTTTTGGTTCATCGTAATATTGTGCGGGGGTACAGAAGCCTTTGTGTGAGGACTAGTCAAAGTAGTGTTCGTCCCAAAGATTGGCAGGATGGATTACACTACTTAGAAGACATTCCGACCTATTAGCTTAACACCGTGGAAAATAGACAATGGAAAAGTTGTTACTTTACTTAAGGGATAATATATTAGAAAACAATTCTTAGCTCAACCAACATGCATACACCCTAGGTACATCCACTAATACTGCTTTGCAAGGATTAAGAAACTGTGGGGTGATAAAGAATTCACCTTGGGTGATCTTATACATGTATATACTGAAGGTGCATTTAATGAAACCATCTTCCAGAAAATTCCTTCAGCGCCCTGAGCCAAGGGAGTTGGGGTGGATTCTAAATATACTTCCAAAAGAGTAGCACATGTCAGTATATGAGATTTTATAATGAGAAGCTTGGTGACGAGGAGCTGCACACAAGGTGGTTCCTCTTACCACTTCTTTGGAACCTTCTCCCTGACAACCTACTGATCAGGCCCAATAGTGAAGAACTACAAATACCCTATGCAGATGACGTCGCAGAACTGTTAAGCGGTAAATGAAATCACGCTCAATGAGCTCTTCGGATTATAGAGGAATGATGCGGAGAAAACGCTTTGTCGATTGATCCCAACAAAAAAGTACTGATTCTTTTCACAAGGAAAAGGAAGTTGGTAACCATTAGTCCACCTGAACACCTTAATGTTAGTTTGCACTTCGCCTCTGAGGTTGAGTACCTTGGGATCACTTAGCATAATTGGTGCTATGCGAACAACACCAACGGGACAAGCAAATATGATCTGAACTTGTCATCACTAGACATTTATCTGGAACAGGTGGTTCTGGCGACAGTGGCACAGATCAAATCGGTCGCTAGCCGAGTATAGGGTGTGAGTTGGCTAGAAGTCGCCCTCTAAGATTTGTCTTTGATCGACCCTACGCTATTTCCACAGAATGAGGAGGGTATCATTAATATCTTTCCTGACAGATCTGAGAAAAATGATGGAGCTGGCTGTCGAGTATATTCCAGAAGCCTCCGTATGAACTTCAAGAGACCTATGGATAAACTTGCCAGCGTGACGCCGGAATGTAACGAGCAAAGATATAAAGATCTGCACGAACTCTCAATTGCTCCAAGCGTACATCGAGAACAGTACCAGTAACAACGTAAAAGTTGCCTTGGCGAAGTGTCATTCACGATCCAATGAGGATATTATAGGTACAAAGTAGCAAAAAGGGCTGCTGATTCCAAAATTGTGGGTTCAGATTCCATATGCATTTTACCGATCGGAGCCCTGACAAGTATGCTAAAAAAGCGCACCACAAAGTCTTCAACAACATGTGGGATAATACGTCGAGCTGCTCATTCACTAAAGAATTTCTCAGCTATCAGAGTTAGGAAGAAGGGAAATACTACCTGTATATGTCTAGACAACAACTTTGTTTTGCTACGAGAACTGCGACTGGGCGTTGATAGCTAAGGAGAAATCTCTGTATTATGTAATTGAGTGACACATCCTTCAGTAGAGGTTGTGAACAGAAAGATGAGACGATCAAGTACTCGCTTTGCGACTACCCAGCTGTCCTATCAATTCGAGAATCCATTCTGGGGGAACACTTGCTAGTATAAGTGAAACTCCGCTGAGTCGTTCTACCATCATTTTCAGCTTTCTGGGTGGCTGACGATCCAGTCTTAAGCGACCCCTTAGGAGAACCTATAGGGGTCTAATGGGGCCTAAGTGTAGTGATCTTGGCTGATCGGCCCTCCTCCTATACAGGGTACAGAATATGACAAAACCGAAATCTATGTTTGAGAAATCGTGGGCAGAACGCTAGTATTCTACACTTTGAGGGGTGTGTGATGGCAGTGACCAATTTTGTTTTTACTGGGTTTGCTTGAGTCTCTTTTGGTTGATACTAAAGATTACCAGACACAATTCATATTTTTTTATGCTGTTGAGACAAAGAATAAATATTCCATTACTTGCTTGACAAGTAAAGTATCAACAATACTGCTCTAGCGCGACTATCCACACACGTTGCAACTCTATGAATTTTACTTGCTAGTGGAGATAAACTTTAAATGTCTATAGAGAAACGTTAGAATGGTGAAAGCCCTACAACTTGTCTAGTTTCTGAGCCACCAGACCTGACAGACTGACGACACACACTGACATAACAGTGACTATGACCTAAAGGCTAAGGTCCTCCGGACCGCCTTGAGAAGCAACGACGAGTAGTATGGTGAAATTTTCTCCTAGGCAGCTGCAGCAACTGACAGTCATGTTCTTGGTAAACGATGTCCTTATATACTATTTTTATTTTATAGAAGTCAAGTAAAAGTAAGTAATACCTCCTTCCATCCTGTGAGAAAATTTTGTTGCAACTGAGTTTTGTACACGCGCAATAGGCATGAAAAGTAGACGAATCCAAATATTTGCCTATCTTTTCTAAATATCTCCTCATCTTTATCGTTCAGGAAAACAAAGTGTCGTCATTCATATAAAAACACAGAAGCTTTCTGTTTCAAAACAGCGCCAGACAGTTCCGTATTTGGGAAAGTTCAACATCATAAGCGCCATCATCAAACGCGAGTACTCTTAGCTGTCGAGATGAGGGATATTATTCACAAGGTTTTCCCCGCAAAGAAGAATGGAGGGGTTTTGACACAGTATCTTGCTGTAGTCAGTGGTGAGTTTTTTATATTTTTTTTACGTTGGGAGCGGCATAATTTTTGATCTAAGAAAAAACTATTTATTGTTCCATAATAAATTCCAATCCATCAAATACAAAACATTTCATTAACCAGACTATAGGCGAAACTATACAGGTATATGAAAATTGCCCCCAAAGGTATCCAAATCTAAAATAATCCAAATTAAGGTTCGAGTATTTTGGGTCAAATTACGGTATGTCGCTCCTAGGGGCCTCTAATATCAAAAACTTTTTTTAAAAATAATTTTTTAAGCACACAATTTTGCTCATGCATGTGTTACTGTTAGTTTTTTATAGATTTGTGGAATGTATAGGTTCAAGATAAACATTTTTTGAATTTTTTTTCAAACTGTTGGTTAGGCAATGAGGATTGCGCAAACTCAAAAAGCTCATGTATGTTAGTGCTATATTTTCAGATCTACTGACGAATTAATGAATTTTTGTCAGGAAAATCGCCAGAAATCGAGAAACTGCATTTTCACTGATTTTCTTCTTGAGGTTTTAACCGTGGGACATCATTAGCTGGCTAAGTTGAGAACTAGAGAAACACATGTATTATTGTTAATTCCTCCAGGGTCTCTATTAAAAGTTTTTTTTTTCGGACATTTGCTAAAATAGGAAAAACCAGTAAGAATGCGGCGTTTTCTATTTTCGTAGCTTCCCGGGAAACAAATCAAAAATTAGTGGAACCTGAAAGATTAAACAAAAAGGGATATTCGAATATTTAAGGGTGTGAATCTACATGAAAAATTAATGTTAGTTTGCTTTATAAACTATGGCCTAAAAATGTTTCCTTACAAAAACTCGGGGTGTTGAACTTTTAGGAAAAAATGGAAATTAATTAATATTTTCAGAACCGCTTCAGATATTTCACTGATATTCAGTACGTAGCGAAAGTTAATAAATATGCGTATTTTTCAATGCAAAAATAATTTTAAGCTTTAACAGTAGCGTACGTACGGGCATTGACATCGATATTTTTTAGAAAAAAATGGTACGCCAATGATTTTTTGCCAAATAAAAATTATTTTTGAGCTCCCGGTGCAATTTAAAACAAATGATCTCTCTTGAATTGTTTTTTTTTCGATGCACCATTTTTGAGTAAAAAATAAAAACCGTTCTATTGTCTAACTAGCAAAATTACTATTAATTTAATTGGAAAAATTAAACACATTAGGGATAATGAACAACAACAACTGACAACATAAACATTAACAATAAAGCCAACGAAGTGATTACACAAATTGTTGAAAATGGCCCCCTTTCAATTAGTATGCATGCTTCCGCCTTCCTTCTCATGGAATTTCTCTACAGTGTTAATGGGACTTGTGTACACTAGTGTCTTAAGATAGCCACACAAAAAGAAATCTAAACTGTTGAGGTCTGGGACCTTGGTGACCATTCTTGGGGCCCACTGCGGACAATCCAACGATTTGGATAAACAGTTTGTAAATAATTACGAACCGCTACACCGAAATGCGCTGGTGCACTATCATGCATGTACCACATATCGTTTCTTATTACTAAAGGAAAATCATTAAGCAGCAAAGGCAACTGTTGTTGAAGAAAATTGAGGTAAGTCTGTCCGTCAAGTCGTCCCGGCAAGAAGAATGGGCCAATAAAGTGGTTGCCAATAGTTCCTGCCTATACGTTAACCGAAAATTGGTGTTGGAAATGGGTTTCGGTTATGGCATAGGGATTTTCTTCTGCCCACAAATAATTATTGTGGACATTCTGAATGGCATTTCAAGAAAAATTAGCTTCGTCCGTGAACAGAATCATTGATTCAAATTGCGGATTTAGTCTAATTTTTTGAAGATACCACTGACAAAAGGTCACATGCCTTGGAAAATCAATGGGACGTAATGCCTGTACTCTTAAAATATGCTAAGAATATAACAAAATATCCATTTAAAATAATCCAAACAATTTGATGGCCAATATTTAAGTGTCTAGCGATCTTCCTCGTACTCGTTTCAGGATGTTCTTCGACTTTGTGCAGCACTGCTTCCTCAATTTCAGATGTTCTCATACTTAGAGGCCTACCTTCAGATGTTCCTTTTCGGGCAGAACCAGTTTCAACAAAACGACGATGAATATTAGAAAAGGTTCGACTATCTGGCTTGCTCACCATTACCGTCGGCAAGGCCATATATACGTAACGCATTTCCGCCATTTCTGCATTTTAATAATTCACCATTATTAAGATTGTAAAAACTAAACAATGAAAAAGATGTCACAGCGAACAGATTTGAATAACAGAGACTTGTCAGATGTCAAAAGCCACTGACATATTTCAAAGCAATTAGATATTTATTGCTAAATTGCATTCTTCAATTATTACATTACTTAATAGAACGGTTTTTATTTATTTACTCAAAAATGGCGCATCGAAGGGAAACTATTCACGAAAGATCATTTGTTTCAAATTGAACGGGGAAAATAATTTTTATTTGGCAAAAAACTATTGACGTACCATTAAATTTAATTAAAAAATATCGAAGTCTATACCCGTACGCACGCCACTGTTAAAGCTAAAAGTTATTTTTGCATTGAAAAATATTCAACTTTATTAACTTTCACTACGTACTAAATATCTGAAGCGGTTCTGAAAATATTAATTAATTTCCATTTTTTTCTAAAACTTCATCACCCCGATTTTTTGTAAGGCAACATTTTTGGACCATAGTTTATAAAGCAAACTAACATTAATTTTTCATGTAGTTTCACACATTTAAATATTCCCATATCATTAAGGAACACCCTGTATTCGTTGAGTTTTTAGTTTACCCAACTGTTCGGTTCTGGACAAACATTTACGATTTCGTTAGTGGATCTGAAAAAAAAAACGCAAAAAGCAATGTGTGTAAGTGTGCGAAATTCTCATTACCTAACAAAAAAATCTAAAAAAAAATTCATCATGTTGGATTCAACATGGCGGCAATTAATTCATTTTGTATCTACACGAAAACTAAACGTGTGTACAAAATTTCAGTTCTACTGGTTCAAAATTTCGTTCCAAGATTTGTCCCACACTTACTCGTATGTACATACTAACATATATACAGATCAAGTTAATACAAGCTTGTAAGATAGGAAACTAATTTTTTGTTTTCTGATAAACTTTGGATTAACATTCATTTATATTTGAGGAAACTCACTGCAAAACTTGAATTCATGAAAAAAGAAATTTTAAGAAATATTTTGTACAAAGCAAGGTTTGTTTTTGACCTCTGAAGAATTCTTCGACAAATATAATTTTTGCTTACAATCTTATGGAGATTGTGACTTTTAGCTGGTGGCGTAGCATTTCAACAAAAGAGGGGGATATCAGAGTTAATGCGAGTTTTGGAAAGCGGAAAGTTGAACTGGGTGATTTTTTTACCTTCGGTCATACCTATAGACTTGAAGATCTTAAAATAAAGAAAAAGGGACTGTTATTATGTACAGATGAATTTTGCCAATTTTTGACAGTGTAAGGAATGTAGAAGCTGTAGAATTATTTTTATCTTAACATTATGGTAAACTTCAAAAATCTTTTGGCTAATATACCGTCTTTCCGCAATGATTATTCTGCTTGAGTTGGAAGTTTAGCTGGGATAAGTTGAGTTGCCGTCGAGAAAGATCTACAAAGTAAAAACAGGAGAACAAACTTAGCTGACATACTAAACTGTGGAAACCCGAGCATCCAAGTTG
Source organism: Acanthoscelides obtectus (assembly GCA_963669975.1). NCBI lineage: Eukaryota > Metazoa > Arthropoda > Insecta > Coleoptera > Chrysomelidae > Acanthoscelides > Acanthoscelides obtectus. The sequence continues at coordinate 63,902,051 of CAVLJG010000007.1, read as the reverse complement.
TCGCTTCAGTAATCTCGCAATGCGTTGGTTAATCGTAGAAATTAAAGAAATAATTAGCCACAAGGGTTGGTAACAAGTTCCCCGGTAAAGAAAAACTTTCAAGACCTAACGAGGGTCGTCCGTAACGTAGCTATAGTAACGAGATGAAGGTCCATTATCGACAACGCATTGTGTACTAGAAATATGGGAACAAGCTTAAACGATACTTCCCCGCAACAGACGGTCTGCGTCACCGAATGCACTCAAACTCACTCCCCTACGCGCTGCCAGGATACATCAGCTGACCTCTGGCCAGCCACGATTTAACCGCTCAGCTACAGCTTGTCCGGATGTAAACGCTCTGCCGTGAGTGTACAGCAAAAAAATAGCACAAACTACGAATTGAACTGACGCAACGTTGTCGAGAAAACACATCAATGTACGACTCATTCGTGAACAGTTGCATTGAGAATCTATAAAACCTCAAGCACAAAACTCCATGTAACGCAAATGTACCTAACACTTGATTGCTAAGTAACATCGAATTCTAACCAAACTGCTATCCTCCATCGCACCAAAGACAGGCAATCATTGGTAGCTGTTTCGTGCTTTACAGCTACTCATCACCATGCTCAAGGTCAATCGTCTCTGGAACATCGAGTTGTCTCGTAAAGCTGAGTTTACATAACCGTCTCCTGAAAAACCTGTCCGTGCGTTGTTTCACAGCGCAGCCGGGTGGATGTGTTCTGACAAGCTGTAACTGAGCGCCTTAATCCCAGCTGGCCAGAGGTGAGCAGATGTAAACCGGCAGGGCGTAAATAAATAATAAATAAATAAGTAGCGTTTATTGCCCAATAGTTAAGGAAGCCATGTGCAGGACAATCCTAAGTTGAATCAAAATAACAAGAACAGAAAACATCTAAAGAAAAAAAAACAAACAAGAAAAAGAAGCAAAAAAAATATATTTCACTCAAATGAGTAACATATCATAAATTATATAAGCAATTTCTAGCTACTCCCAGAATGCTGTTCAAACTGTCAGCATGCATGTGACAATAATTTGATATTGGATTGAAAGTTTCACAAATCACATATCTGGGTGCCTTCAAAAACAGATTTGTGCGAGCCCTGTCGCAATAAAATGTATTAGCTGTACGAGTTTGAATAGATGGAATATTAAAGTTTATTTGAGCCACAATCTCATTAGCATCAATTTGATTGTGCAGTGGTTTATGCAAGAACATAATTGATGCACTCTTCCTTCTCAGTTCTAAACACTGCACTTGAAACCTAGACAATAATAAACTTTCAGATATACCACGTTCAGGATATATACCGTCAACTTTAGAAGATAAAAATTTTAGAAACTTTCTCTGAACATGCTCAAGAGAATCAATGTAGCAGTTGTAAATTGGGTTCCAAATTAACGATGCATATTCCAATTTCGATCTAATATATGCTGAATACAAAACCAACAGTGACTCTGGGCGGCTAAAGTTTATACAGTTTCTCACAATAAAACCGTACGCCCGCAAAGCTTCACTCACCTTTTGAGCTATATGGAGTGAAAAATTAAGTTTATAGTCAAAAACTACACCCAAATCCTTAATTGAGTTATAACGATTTATGTAAGCATTCCCAATTCTATAATTAAATTTACAAGCAGAAGTTTTCCTGGAAAAGCTGACTACACTACAGTTAGACGCAATAAGAAATAAATTATTCTCGTCACACGCAGCCACTAGGGAATCAATATCATGCTGAAGTGCAATAGAATCAGTCTCAGACTCAATAATTCTGAATAATTTTAAATCATCCGCAAACATCAGCCTTTTACAACTTAAATAATGCACAACATCAATAAATAAGGTAAACAATAAACGACCAAGATTTGAACCCTGAGGCATTCCCGATTTAGTTATATACTGGTACGACTTGAACCCATTAAAACTAACATATTGCTTACTTTCATGAAGATAACTTTGAATGAGTGCTAAAGCTGATGAATGGAATCCATAATAAAAAAGTTTATTCAAATGTATGCCATGGTGTATCCTATCGAACGCTTTAGCAAAATCGGTATCCTTGGGAAAAACCATTATTATACATTATGATGAGGAAGAGAGATGGAAATATACAAAAGTATGTAGGTGCGTGAAAGACACTCGATTGTAGGATCCTATCGGCAGCGTCGCAGTGTGACGGACAACGGGGTAAAGTAGAAGAGTGATAAAAGAGAGAGATGGCAGAACGGGCGCTGGCGCCTACCGCTTAGACGGATGCGCTCAACAAATGCGATTTGTTTCTCCCATTCGCAGAGTTGCCGATACCAATATGTCATACTTCTAAGAAATCTAAGTCTACCCAAATTTCGGGAAAAATAGCTGCGGATTCCACATAAGAGTATTCCAAAAATGAAAAAAGATCAAACTATTAAAATTGTATTAATGTTTCATGGTTCAAATCATATTTTTCATGTTTGTATATTGTTGTATAAATGGTTTTGTAATCCCTATTCTTGTTGCCAGTAGAGACACAACAATATTGAGAGAAATCATGGACCGCTAGTTAGGGCTACAACTACCATATGACTATCAAATAGAAGTGATAAACAGGGTTTGTTTATAGCACAGTTGCCTGGTGTGGCGAATTTGCGCCATAGGGGCGATTTGACAACTTTGAAGGACAACTATAAAGGTTACTATGGTGCCCGGTATTCGGGAATCTGGCAATACCTGATGATTCCTAACGTTTATTACGCCAGATTGTTTGCTGACTTGCGCAGTACAACATGACAATCAACGTGACTGAGCACCTGGTAACCCAGGTTCAAGGTGTTATATTTAAAGAGCTTGGGGCAGTTAGGTATCTAGGTCACATTTTTTAATGTATTTCGAGAAATCCGTAATGTTGAGTAAATACTAGATCACGTTTCTTGCTTAGTTTGCTGAAAATTCTACAATAGACGTACATTTTGAGAAACAGAGATTTGGTGACGACAAAATCGTAAAAATATAACGCATTTTCGTAAAATAATTTCTTTGTTGAAAAGACTGTGGCTTGATGACCCATTGAACGAGTATAGTGTCCCGCTTCGCTTTGAATATTCGAAACACTATACTCCAGCAGCATTCAGCTTCAATGTTATCTTTATGAAGTTCTAACGTCTAGGCCATGCTGATTAAAAGCTTGAATGAATCAACACTTAACTCTAAATTCCCCACAATTCGGGAAGCTCTACTCAAATTGGCAACACAGCGTATCTGCCTATTATTCTCATTCGTGATACAGGTCTGCGGTTAACGGTAGGAAATATGTACGAATAGCGATGAAAGTAGGCGAGCCGATGCTCTGTTGCCAAGAAATGATTTCCCATGTAGAACAATGGTTTTTCCTAAGGTGTATACTACATCTAGTTGACCTTGCCGATCGACACATTCAATAGCGAACTGAGTGAAGATTGTTAAATTAGTTTCTGTGGATCTCTTAGTAAGAAAACCGTGCTGAAAAGGGGACAGAGATCTATGACCTGCGGAGTAAATTCTATTATGCAATATTATCTCCGGCAATTTGGAGAAATTCGACAATATTGCCACCGCTCTATAGTTTTTAATATCAGTGTTATCCCCTGATATGAAAATAGGTGTCGCTCTAGAAAGTTTCCAAATATCAGAGAATGTGTTGGTTTCTATAGTCAGATTGTATATTTTTAATAACGGCTTAAAAAGGCATGAACACAATCTTTGACTATGAACGAGGCGATGTTGTCTAGGCCGGCCGTTACTCTACTCTTGAGTTTTTTAGATGCAGCAATAATCTCATTTTCATGAATTTTATTGCAAAATATGTTAACCTGACTAGTAGGATTCCTGCCTTCAATAAAATCATTAGGAGTAGATGGATCAACAAAAACACTATTAAAAAAATTCGCAAATGCATTGACAGCACAGTAAGGATCGTTCAGTGAGATGTCATTCAACTTCATTTTACCAGGAATCCTAGTAGTTGTATGCATGAAGCTCAAAAATGTTTAGGATCTTGAGAGATGGACATCTGAACATTACGTGTATAATATAAACGTAGCTGAGTATACGAGTACATTAGGTTATATGTAGCGAAAAGGTTATGTTATGCCCCTTCCGCCTGCAAGGCAATTGTAAGCAGACCTGTGAAGTTATTATTTTTTTTACAGCAAGAAAGTGTGCTACTTGGCTCCAAATTCTGATTTCAGTAAAAAAGTATGTAAAAATAAATAACTAGTCAAGGGAGCAATAAAGATTGGTGCCATTGAACTCGTGCATTTGTTTAACTTGTTTTAAGATGAATTTAACACAAATCTTGCATTAGCCGCCACATTTCCTGAATCTACCCATTATGTCACTTGTGTGACAACAAAAACTTTTTATGCAGCTACAAAGAAACTTTTTAGCTAATGTTTCTCTTTACTCTCTACTTCCATTCCCATAAGGTATACTCATCTTTTATTGAACCCCTAGTTGGAGCTTTTACTTTTAACATATACTCATACTTAAAACTTGACTATAAGTTGAAGACACTTTTTGTAAATGGGGAAAAAAATAATATTTATCTGCAACACTTATGAATGTTTCTTGATCAGACTACAAAACAGCGAAGTGAATGAGAAACTTTAATCCCCATGAAAAAAATACGTCCTGTGCTTTTGATTTTTCCCAAAAGTCTGACTTAACAAACCAACGCAGGAGGCACCAGCAATTCATTCAATTCTCCATGGCCATTCACATGTAAGGAAACTTACTCTCTCTGTGTACCTCATAGTCTGACGGAATAGCAGAAGACTTGTCGTTCGTGCCGAAAGATGCTGAAAATGGCTCTATTATAACGATGTGCCAGCCAAGGCTCAGAATAAAGTTTCGGTCTTTGATGATGAAGACCCCATAGCTGTCAGATAATCCCGATCTGTATTTTTCAAATCGAGCGGGATTAAGGATCGTGTCGTTTTCGACACACAGAATTTTGTTCAAATTAACTGTTAAATAACGATCATGCAAAAAAATTGAAAACGTTTGTTGTTATACAGGGTGCAACTAGAAGTTGCATTTTGCCCTAAATTTCTGAACACCTTGTGGAAACATTGGATTACTGAATCATGTGTCTTCGTATTAAAATTTCAAGCCTCAACTTTTCTCAACAGTTCTTTTTTTGACGAATGTCAATATCTCAATTATTGAAGAATATATGCAGTTTTGAAGAAATTCATGCGAATCATAGCCATAAACAAGAAATTGTTTCAAGCAGACTTTGCCGGATAAGAAAATGTTTCAATTAGGCTGTGTCTGTTAGCATTTTATGGCATGTCAAAAAGATTCTTGTCAAGCAATACTCAACAAAAATGACACCGGAACAAGTAGCGCAAGCTGCAGCTTTACAAGATGATGGTCGTCCTATTTGGTATATTGCTGAAATAGATGTAAAGGTTAAAAAGTGATGTCAAATTTAATTTGAATAAAATTTTGTTTGTTCGCTTAGTTTTGCCTGGCAGTGTATATTGTAAGGGTATGATGTTATTTTGGTGTGACAAGGGAATTTAAGAAGTATCCTGCGCACAAATCTTCCTTGAAGATTTCAGTGGGTGATCTTAGGCCCATATCGTCAGTCGTCCCTACAATTGTAGAGCGCGTTTATGGCCTCCTTGATTGTCATACTCCTTTCTCTCCTTCAAAAATTTCTAGATTACACTTGTCCCGTGTCAGCGTCCGCGCTCTCCTATTGTGAAGATATGTTTTCTTTTTAAATTGTAGGAAATTGCAGGCTGATAAAACATGATATAACTCAAACGCAAGCACAATTTGATGCAAATAGATGTTTGTGACAAAACCTCAAAATAGATCACTGACATGGAAAAATAGAAAACTATGACAATCAAGGAGGCCATAAACGAGCCCTACAATTGTAGGGACGACTGACGATACGGGCCTTAGTTATTCTCCAACTGTCTCTAGTGTAAGGCTGATTATGAATAATAATTATAAGAAATCGATGACTTTGACTGTTGTTAAATTTCGTTGCAGCCTCAATTTCCATCTTCACAGCAGGAATCAACTATGGCTGGCCCCTTCCTTCCTTGAAACGTATAATGTCAGATGAATTCCCTCTCGAAGTAACCGAGGAAGATGCTTCGTACGTTACCATCGCTAATAATGTGGGTAACTTAATAGGAGGGGTTCTCGCAACCTTCCTCATCGACAGAGTTGGAAGAAAGCACAGCTCTATGGTGTATGGAGTCTTGTTGGTGGTCAGCTTGGTAATGATATACCTGTCATGGCTGCATATGGGACTACTTTATGCTGCTAGGATCATAGGTATGTTGAGCAAAATGGTAATAGTATATGTACAAGTTGGCGGGTTTTTGTACCCAGGCGTAGTACCCCAAGAATAATCTATCTTCAAGTTGAGCGCGTCCAGCCAACGTAAAGCGGCCTTGCGGTGCAGCCCTTTTATACTGAATCGAAGTAGCATGGGTCTGCTTGATAAGTGATAACTTTGACAGCAGCCTTCACTTGGCAGTTAGATTCAGTAGTCTGCAAAAAAATGTTGCTTCACAGCCCGGTTCTAAATAAATAAATATTACTTGGATTTTATCAATTGAAATCAACGCTCTCTTTCGTCCTTGGCATAGTAGTAACCTTATGTGAAAGTTTCATCAAAATCCCAGAGATGTTATCCAAATTATAGAGGGTTCAAGGATCAGCGGATAGATAGACAGACATACCGACATGACTTTTCATGAGCTATGTTATGTAACACTAAAAAGAATAATATCTCAGTTATGGAAATGTTTGCGATCACAATACTTCCTCGCCAGTTGGCGTGGAATAAAAAAATGGAAACCTCCTTGGGACTGTTCTGGCAACGAAAAATTTGGAGGTTATTGCTTATTAAGACTATTTCGTATATGGAGGTATTTCTCACTCAAGATCATAGCGAAAGTAATTTCCAAGTTTAATTGGAATCGGAGCTTTCGCTTAAGTGAAATTGACTTTTTTTGAGGGATCGTGAGAATTTGGGTTTCGTAAGACCAAAGCACAGTTCGTGAGACACTTCATTTCTTAGAGTTAAAGTTAAATGATTGGAGGAAGAGAATAGGGAGCTTTATTGCTACATCTTGTCAAGAAAGAGTTGGCAGGAATTGTTCTCATGCATTTGCTTCCGAGGAAATGCGTTTACTGAATTTGAATGTCGGTATCATCCTTCCAAATTTCCAATAGTTATCTCCACAATTCATAGATCAAAAAAATACTATTCAATACTCATGAAAATTACATGTAAAAGATTGATCTTATGCATCCATTTTTCAAATTTTCCATAACCACAAATTGAAAATCATATCCTATCGTCATTGATATAATTAGAAGAATCGTGAAGTTACAGTCTTAATGCAAATAAATTCAAGCCAGAAGGAAGATCTGTTATTTGTTCATATTAAGCTTTTGAAAACGTTTTCTCCATCAGAAAGCACTACAAAGAATGTTGTGTGACAATTTGAGTCCATTGCATCGATATATGTAACTCAAACATGTCCGTTGCCGATTTTGAGCATATTTACTACTTTAAAAGGAATTTGTTTACTGTGCGATTAGCGAGCTGATAAGTATTTCAAACCGAGGAATGAACTTTTTTCTTGCTGCCACTGAAATAATTTTCATAGAGTATCATGACCCTGCATATTCTTTTCTGAGTCTCATCGAAATCGGTGAAGCAATCTCTGTAACTACGTACATTGAAAAAATTTCCATTAGAAAAATCTCGCAATCATAGTACTTCTGTCACTTGTGTGCCAAGTAAAATTGGCTTGTAGCAACTTGACAAAAGCATTCATTTTAAATGATTGGTGGTACCTAACACTTCCAAAGCATGATGCTGATTAGATTTCTTAACATGTCCCAGTCATGAGACTTAATATAGGGGTGATCTGAAAGTCATAGTCAGGTTAAGTTATGGTCAATTTTTTGCCTGATACTTTGTACTTTGACCGCGAAAATAGGCGGAAATTCTTAGTTAATGATACGACCTCTGGTGTAAATCGTTTTCACCTTGATTTGACCTCCAAGATAAGGGACAAGGTCAGTATCAAGGTCACCAGTGAATATCCAGAGAAAAATTGATGCCTCTGATAGCTTTGGGGTTCTTATTGTTTTATCTTTGGAAAGATCCTAGGGATCTTCTAAAACGAAAGTTTGTTCACGACGACTTTGGCCAAAACATTGAAGGTCAACATAATTTTCAAATCCAAGGTCATATCCAAACGTTCCCTGTAAAAGTTTTCCGCTCTATCCGCTTCAGGGATGAAACGTATAGGATCTCTTAAAAAGGATCTTGATTTGAACATCAAGATTATGAACAAGTTCAAACTCAAGGTCACCAGTAAATAGCCATGGAACGTCTTGCTGTAGTGGGACTTTGAGTCACCTTATAAGATGATTATATTGCTCGATCCTTACATTCAGTATTGTTTTCAGGTGGAATAGGAGAAGGAGGGCCTTTCGTCATCATGGTGACCTACTCTGCTGAGTTGGCCTCTCCTCAAATCCGAGGAACACTTTGCTCGCTCCTCACCATAGCCTACATTGCTGGAAGTCTATTCATCAACATTGTCGGCTCTTACTTTGATATCCATACAACCGCGTTGATCTGTCTTGTATTTCCTTTGATATTTATTGTTACCATTGCTTGTATGCCCGATACACCGTATTACTATCTAATGAAGAAGGACGATGACGCTGCAGTAAGGAGCTTGAAGTTCTTCCGAATGAAGGAAGACGTTGAGAAAGAAATAGAAGAGTTAAGGGTAGCTGTTGCAAGACAAATGTCTGAAAAGGGTAGACTTGTAGATCTAATTTTGATTGATTCCAACAGAAAGGCACTCATACTGACAACTTTTGCAAGAATATTCCAGCAATGGAGTGGTGCAAGCGCCTTTGGTCAGTTTTACCAAACAATGCTAGAGCAGTCAACCGATATGTCACCTGTACTTGGGTCTAGTGTTATCATTATAGTTCAGATACTTGCTGTAGTACTTTCAACATCCTTTGTTGACAAACTTGGAAGAAAACCAATAATTGTCGTATCCTATGGTATAAACTGCATAATTCTTGTAGCCTTAGCTACTTTTATGATCATCAGAGATGAGACTGCCATCGATACTTCTAGTTATGCGTGGTTACCCCTACCTTTGCTAACAGCTTTCACAGCTTCTTTTTGGGGAGGTGTAGGCAACGTTTTGGGGTTCTTGATTAACGAAATGTATTCTACCAGCATAAAACCTGTAGCTTTAGCTGTAGCTAGTATTGTGTATGCAGTATCTGTGATGACAGTAACAAAGTTCTTCCATTTTACAATGTACCAATTTGGAATGGCAATACCGTTATATACGTTTGCGTTTTGTAGTCTCGTTGGTATTTTCTATTACCAGTTTCTACTGATTGAAACGAAGGGCAAGACTTTAGAAGAGATTCAACTGGAATTGAAAGGAATCAATAAATATAGAAAGAATTCTGCTTGACAATCGCAATGAATGCGAATTTGTGTATGTGATTTATGCTAGTCATGATAAACATGAAAAAGAGGTGTGGTACAGATTGATTGTTGAATATGACAATACCTAAGAATAGTACTACAAGTTAGTGTGAGAGCGTTCGTCCAACGTTTTGTACATGGTAATAATCAAATATGGAACAACAATTCAAGTGGTAGTGTATAGAATATTCTTGGAATATTTTGTTGGTGATTTACTGAAAGATAGCGAACACCTTTTTAGGCAGTATCAGTATACAAAAATTATGTGACCTTTTAAATCTTAGACACCGGCCATCCAGTATTTTGAGTCCTCCAATCATGTGATACTTGAATCTTTTTAATAAATACTACTTTTTTAATTCATGTTTCAGTTCACTTCACTTCATGAAGGTCTGTGTAGTTAAGTCATGCCAATTTTTATCATTGACATCAGGTGTATCGTCCAATTTGTTACTTAATATACAGGGTGGCGCATCGAAAACGAAACACGCATTTACTGGCAGCTCAGTTTTTTTTTTGAAAAACGCTCAAACCCGTAGATTTTGTTTTCGAGAGGGACACAAGCTTGGCAAAAAAACACGTTAGCACGTGCAGCCCTCTAAGCGGGGGTGACACCACCACCAAAATCTTAAATGGAAAGGGGGGTCGAGTGATACATTATTTTAAAGGTCTTTCAGTTCCCTTCATAATGATATAAAATTAATGTACTTCAGCTCAGTAGTTTGGAAGATTTATTGAGTTAAAGCTTAAATAAAACTAATATATCATCATTAGTGGAGATCAATACATTTGGCAGCAAAGTAATTTAGAAATGAAGAATGAACTGACCCGTTAGGCAAGTAAATGTTGAAAATGGCCACCATGACTCTCCATGCAATAATAAAGATTTTGGTCAAAACGTTGCCGCACATTTTGCAATATTTGAGGATTAATTTGAAGGCGCTCATTCACAATTCTTTGTCGCAGGTCTTCTAATGATGTTGGCTGAGTAGCATACATTTTGCTTTTTAAATGACCTAACATAAAGAAAACCAAAGGTGATAAATCTGGCGATCTTGGGGGCCATTCAATGGCACCTCTTCTACCAATCCATCGATCTGGAAACGTCTGGTCTAAATATTGTCGAACACGTAATGCGTAATGTGGTGGGGCACCATCCTGCTGGAACATCAACCTATTCGCAATGTACCGCCGATCATTCTGATTTTCAATTATAGCTGTTAATGCAGGATCTATGGTGTCTTGCAGTAATTCCAAATACATTTCACCGGTTAAATTTCCAGGTAGGAAAAAAGGACCAACTAAATGATCGCCAAAAATACCAGCCCAAACATTTAATTTTTGTGGCTGCTGTGTATGAACCTCATGATATATTCTGGGATTAGAATCGGACCAATATCGGCAGTTATGACGATTTACTACGCCATTTAAGAAAAAGGAACATTCATCGGAAAAGCAAGTCTTGAATAGAAAATGTTCATCGTTTATAATTCGTTCACTCATATCTTCACAAAATTGTAATCGCCGATCAAAATAGTCTTCATTAAGTTCTTGTACCAGGTGAATTTTATACGGATGAAAACTACGGGCTTTTAGAATCCGTTGGACAGTA